>VMDR010000035.1:0-125000 GCA_007922815.1 Macrotus californicus
TAGATTGCTTTTCTGAAATAATTCTAACTCATCATGCTCTTTTACTTAAAATCTGCTGGACTCAATTTGCAAATAGTTTTCCTGGAATATATATACACACACACATACACACACATATATAATACATAAGATATGTACATTATGTACATACACAGTTGCCTTATAGCACCCTTTGTGCGTTTACCACGTATTGGAACTGCCGCTCAGCTTTTGAGTGACGAAGGTGGGTGTCTAAGGGTTATGACAGCCACACAAAATAAACTGGGCAGATTTCTTCTATGAATTTTCTCTAAAGTAATATGCAGTGTTTTCTGTCTCAGAAAAAGTCTAAAGCTTGGTGCCCTTCTGTTTTATTTGGCAAGGGGAAGTAGAAAAACAGAATTTTAATTACTGATCGGGAGAAGTTAATTGATTATTAATCTACTAAGTAATGGAATCAAGTCTGTCTTAGAGATTTATATTTAACTACAGTTGTTCATTTCAAGTTTATTAGTATAACATTATTCAGAATGTTAAGTGACTATTTTTAAATTTTATGACCTTTATGTACTCGTAATATATGTTTTACTTTCATTATTCTCTCATGAAACATTTACCAAGTTTGTCCACTATTTGTGCCCAAGACAGCCATTTCACCTACTGTTCTTCTCTGATCGCTTCCATTGATTTCTTGTCATTTCTTTATCATTCACCTTAGACGCCTCCCCTCTTCCCTGACTTCCTTCACAGACGCTGACCGTGTGAAACTGTCAGTCCTGTCACTCCTCGGCTGGACTCACTGGCCCTCCACCGGCTGCTGCACCTAGTTCTGTCACCTCTGCCTCCTGCACGGCCAACTCCTCGGGCTGCCCCAAAGCAGCAACTTGACCTTGCTGCGTGGTTTTGCTCACACCAGCAACTAATGCCCTCTCCTCCTCAGAAGCCCAGCACAAATAATGGCCCAAATATTAACAGTTTCTGTTCATTGCTATGCAACAGAGGCAAAGTTAACATCTGGGCCACAGAGCAAGATCAATGTGACGTCTGAAGGTGCCTGCAACAAAGAAAGCCACTCATGGACTTGCAGCTGAAACGTAACAATAGGAAAAGATCTCCTTTGAAAACAGCAAGAAAAACGATGTGCGGGGACAATAGCGATTTCAGCTTAGCAGGTGGGAAACAAGTGGGTGACAGCTCGTGTGGCCGAGGATGTGGGCGAGCGCTGCGGGGGGCACGTCCACTGACACAGCCATTCGGAAGAGCCATGTCAGCGAGACTGAGACTGCCCCAGCCCTAGGATGGTGAGCTCTACTCCCGGGGACAAGACCCCCAGGACACTGTGGAACAGGTGCCAAAAGAAACACACAACACAGTATTCATCACACACACACACTCCAAATGGAATGAACTAAAAATGCAACAGGATATGAATAAATGACTACTGAATTGACGGATACATTAGTGAATGAAAATTAAAGACCAACCAAACAAAAAGGAATGAGTAATATATGCCTAAGTTAAAGAGAAGATAACGGAACAGAGAAAGGCTGGCAGAGACAGATGCTGGAGCCTCAGATGGCAGAAGCAACTGAAGAAATTCTAGGCAGAAAAAAAATCAGGCAGTCAGAACTCTATGGAGGCAAATTAGTAAAATATATAATAATATACTTTGTGATATAAAACATACATGAGTACATGATGAACTGAAGTGTTAACCCATTTTCATGAATAAGTAATATCCAATAAAAAAAACACTGAAAAAGGAAATTAGTTTACATAAGTGTTTTGTAATTCAGGTTACAGTCTTAAAACAAAAGCTGTAAGAAAAGTTGTGATGTCAGTGAGAACGATGGAATAGAGAACTCCAAAAGTTATTTCCTTTTACAGGTAACGACAAAAGTGGCAGACATTGCTAGAACTCAACATTTTCATAACTGGAACTTGATCAGACTTTCAAGAACCCAGCAAAAGCGTATTCAAGAAAAACAGGCGCACCTTGGTGTGATGGGTGGGATTGCACCTCTGCAAAGTCACAGGGCGAAGTCCTAACCTCAGTCCCCTAGAACGCAAGGCTGTTTGAAGACAGACTCTTTACAGTAGCAATGAAGGTCAAGTGGGGTTGTGAGGGTGGACCCAGACCCAACGTGACAGGGTCCTGAGACAGGGGGAGGTGTAGACAGACAGATGCAGAGGGAAGCCCTGTGAAGAGACGCTGGGAGAGGACAGTCGTGTGCAGCCAAGGAGGAAGACTGGACCAGACCCTCCCCCGGCCCTCAGCAAGAGCCCTTGTTGTCCCTGAGTGGACCGCCAGCTCCAAAACTGTGGTGCGGCCCATGTCTGCTGTTCACTGCCCCCCTCCTGGGCACTTTGCTACAGTGGGCCTGGAAAATGAAGGCCTGGCCAGGACAGAGAGCGCATGGCCCTCTCACTCGCCATGTCCCCACCCTCCCCAGCTCTGCAGGAGCCCTGAGAAGCCTCACACCACAGTCACAGGGACAACCTGCACGCTGGCCACCAGGAAAAGGGTGGATGGGTTCAAGGATCTCCAAGGCCTCCTTCCCAGAGAGCTGTTGTTTTTTGAACTTTCTGGCAGTTTCCTAAAAAATACTGCTCCCGAGGATGATTTCACTAGACATCATCTGGAGCGCACCTGCTGTACAAAGCTCTCTCCCATGGTTGCTTGTCTCAGGCACCCAGAGGCTGTCCTTAGACTTCCTAACTGCCTGATGCACTGAGTAACAGCCAGGGTGAGCCAAGGGGAAATGCACGCCCATGAGAACTCTAAAAGCCCTGCTGTACCTCTGGGAAAACAGGAGGTCCCATGCATGGCCAGGGGGGATGCATGACAGACACGCGTGCTCACTAAAGACCGAGAGACCTCAAGTTCTCACCTCTGGTCGAAGCTGAGGCTCTGCACAGAAAATGGGAAAAGTAGGGCTGAGCTGTCAGCGGCCTGGCTAAATGTTCCAGGAATGCCATAAGAAGCACACAAGGGCCCTCAGCAAAGACTGGGAGACAGACCGGCTCCAGGTGTTTGATGAAGTCTCTGGCTGTCATTAGCTTTACTGAGAGAGCTGAGCACAGAGAAGTTACTGCCAAACACTCACAACAAAGAACCACAACATCCGCACCCAAGGACAGGGAATCTCCAGAGCTGCTACATCATATGACTTAAAAAGTCCAGTTTTCAACCAAAAATATGAAGCATGCAAAACCAAGACAGCAGAGTCGCAGACAGGAAGAAAAGAAAGCAACTACGGTAAACTGCCTCCCAGGAAGCCCAGTTTGGACTTACTGTATAAAGAAGTTTAAATCAGTTATTTTAAATATGATCAAAGAACATCATTCCTAACGCACTGAAGAAAACTATGAAAACGATGGCTCTCCAAATGGAGACTACCAATAAAGAGACAGAAATGATTTAAAAGAATCAAAAGAAATTCTGGGCTACAAAGCAAAACTGAGTCAGCAAATTCATGATAAAGAATCAACACCAGATCTGAGCAGGTGAAACAAAAAATAAACTTGAGGGTAAATCCGTCTGGGCTCGTCCAATCTGGCAAGCAGGAAAAAAAGAACAACTATAAATAAAGAGCACTCACAGACCTGTGGGGCCCATCAAGCATGTCAGTGTGTACATGTTGAAAGTCCATTGAAAACGGGAGAAAAGGGGACAGAAAAAATATTTGAGAAATGATGGCAAATTCTTCGCAAAGTCGATTTAAAAAAAACGTGAATCTACCCTTCCAAGATGCTGACTGAACTCAAACTACAATAAATTCAAAGATCCACATGCAGACACATTATAATTAGCAGTCAGCATCCAAAAATAAAGGCAGAATTTTGAAGACAGCAAGAGAGAAGCAATGTGTTACACACATGTGATCCTCAATACAATTACTAGCTTACTTCTCACCTGAGACCGTAATGAAATAGGAAGTCTGAATAGACGTAAAACAAGTACATCATTTGTATTAGTGATCAGAAAAACCCCACAAAGAAAAGTCCACCCCAGATGAATTCACTGGTGAATTTGTCCAAACAAGTAAAGCAGAATTAATCCACAATATCTCCCACATGCTTCCCAAAAATACAACAGGAGGGAACACATCCCATCTCATTCTACAGAGCCACTGTTACCCTGAGACCGACATCTGACAGATGCAACATGAGAACACCACAGACAAATTTCCCTCATGAACAGAGACATAAAAATCCTTAAAATGTTAGCAGCCAAGCCCAGCAGAATGAAAAGGGATTATACATCATAATCATGGCTATCTATCCCAGGAATACAAAATACAAAAATCATTCCATGTAATACCATGTCACATCACTTGAATAAAGGACAAACCCATGGTTCCCTCAACATATGCAGAAAGGTATTTGACAAAGCCCAGCGCCCGTTCACAATAATGCCTCGTGCAGTTAACAAACTAGGAACAGAAAGGCACTTTCTCGGCCTGATAGAGGGCTTCTACAAATAGCTCACAGCTGCCATTGTACTTACTAGGAAAAGGCAGAAACCTTTCCCTCCCTTTAAGATCAGGGATAACATTAAGGTACTTCCTATCATCAACACTGAACTGGAGGAGTTTCTAGCTGGAGCAACTGGCAGCAGAAAAAAGCATCCAAATTGGGATGAAAGAAATAAAACTACCTCTATTTGCAAATGGCATGATGTTACATATAGAAAACCCTAAAGATTACTCCCTCCTCCCCTTACACACACACACACACACACACACACACACACACGAGCTAATAAAGGATTCGGCGAGGTGGCAGGATGCAACATTAGTTTGCAGAATTCAGTCGTATTTCTATATAATAAGAGTGATCAGTCTAAAAACTAAAGAAGAAAACCACTGCATTTACAATAACATCAAAAACGTAAAATACTTGGGAATAAATTTAACAAAAGTTGTGCAAGACTTGTACAATGACAACCACAAAACATCATTAAGAGAAATTAAACACCTAAATAAACAAAAAAAAGACTCCACGTCCATGAGTTGGAAGACTTAACAGTGTTAAAGTGGTAATATCCCAAAATTGATCTGCATATTTCAAGCAATCCATAGTAAAATCCAAATGGACTCTTTTGCATAAACTGATAAGTTAATGCTAGAATTAACATGGAATTTCAAGGGACCCAGAATAGTCAGAACAATCTTTAAAATGACAGATTTCAATGAGCCATCCTTAACGATTTCAAAACTTAGTATAAAACAGCAGGAATGGAGATAGTGTAGTACCGGCTGAAGCACAGACATATAGGTCAATGAAACAGAATTGAGAACAGAGTCCAGAAAAAAAACATACATCTCTGGGAAACTGCTTTTCAACAAGAGCACCAAGAGAATTCCTCTTGTCTTGAGAACGAAAAACCTCTTGAACAAGTAGCTTTCGAACAACTGGATATCCATGTGCAAAAAAAAAAAAAAAGTATGACCCCCTACCTCACACCATACTCGAAATTAATTTAAAATGGTTAAAAACCTAATATAAGATCTAAATGATAACATTCTTACAAAAACAGGACTAAAACTTTGTCAGTGTTGATTATGCAGTTGTTTTGCAGACATGACGCCCAAAGTACCAGCACCAAATTAAAAAAGGAGATCAGACTTCATCAAAGTTTAAAAAGTGTGCTTTAAAGCACACATTGTAAAACATGAAAACACAGTCCACAGAATGGAGACAGTATTTTCAAGTCAAATATCCGATAAGAGTCTAGTATCTAGACTCTATTTTAAAAAAACTCTTCCAACTCAATAATAGAAATGCTAACCCAATTTAAAAACGGGTAAGGAAATTTTATAGGCATTTCTACACGAAGGTATGGGAATGGCTAATGAACACATGTGAAGAGGTTCGGCACCGTTAACCATTAGGGAAATGAAAATCAAAGCTACAGTGAGAGTCTGCTTCACACAGACCGAGCGGAGGGAAAGTATATGCTCACAGAGAACCTTGTCCAGTGATGCTCACAGTAGCATTATTTAAAACAGCTAATAAGTAGAAGCTACCCAAATACCCATCAATTGATGGGTGTACAAAAGTGGTATGCCCACACAATGAAATATTAGTCAGCTATAAAAAGAAATGAAGTGCTGATACATTCCCTGATATGAATGAACCTGGACATTATGCTAAGTGAAAGGAGCCAGGCACAGAATGCCACACATGAGTCATCCCACTTACATGAAGTGTCCAGAATAAGCAAATTCATGGAAACAGGAAGCAGATTAGTGGTTTCCAGGAGCTATAACATGATTGGTAATGGATATGGCATTTCCTTATGGAAATGTAAAATTACATAGTGTTGGTGGTTGCACAAACTTATCGATAAACTGAAAGCTACTGGATTGTATGTTTTAAAGGAAGGATTTTAAGACATGTGAATGTACCTAAGAAAATATTTAAAAAATTATCACTTGCTGTGCTTCGTGACTACTCCAAAATGTTATGAATCCAAAATGTTTATGATATATAGGACTCACTTGAAAAAAACTTCTAGTATATTTGAACTGTATACATTTAATAATATGGTAATTATTACACAATAACAAGAAAACACTAGAGGCAACTTTAATTATATAACTTTTAGAAATAACTGTTTTTGCACACTTAACGCAGTTACAGAATTAGATTTGGATTAATCTAACGAGATGGAAACAACTTTAATCCACCGTAATAGAAGGAAGAGGGCCTTGGGAGATGATGACAGCTGAAGGACAGCAGACTTTGGACAAGGCTGGTAAAACTTAAATCAATGCTAATTATTTTCTGAAAATCACAGGAAATCTATTGATACCTGGATAGTTTGATGATCCCACTATTTTCACCACATCTTTGGTCAAGCGAAAACCTCTTGGTAATCGAATCAAATGTCCAACTATCAAAAACACAAAAAGAAATAAGCAACAATCTGCCTCGTGAGAAATCCTCAGACATTCAAAAGCACAGCATCATAGTGCGTTTGATCTTGGCTGAAGGGGTGAGCCACTAATCAGTGCCCCTGACCCCTGGCATCCCTGTCCCAGCCCTGCTGCCCTTACCATGCCAACGAAATTAACTTCCCTCTGCTTCCCCCATCACCTCTTCCCTCCAGCTTTTTCTACATCCACTTAGAATGCTCTCTTCATTTGTAAAAGTCTAAATCCAGCCTCCTTCAAGACACAGATCACCTGATGTCCCCTCCTCCTTCAAACCTTCTGTTTGCCAATCTCATTTCTGACCTTTCCCAATCTATCACCAGCACCTCTCTTACAGCGCCCACTCTACACTGTATTACAGTTCTTTGTGCACATATACAATTTTCCTTGTTAGATGAAAAGCTCCATTTCTAACAGGATCAGTGTGTCAACTCATCAAGAATGAGTACCAACCACTGTATCTTGTGCATTGTAAATATTACATAATGACCTTTAAATATGGTATAACCTGCTATTCTCCAGTCACTGTTGAATGGGCAAGTGTGACGGACATACTAGTGTGCACAGAACTAATGGGAGGAGCAGTATCAAAAAATGCTACAAAGCATTCCCAAACCACCTTGAACAGAGGGAATAAGGCAAAAAGGGCATGGCGTTCAAAGTCAAAAGACCCGAGAGTTTAAATAAACCCTTCAGTTTTCTCATCTGCAAAATGAGACTCAATTCCAGATTTACAGAGTTGTTGCAGGAATTGAATGGAATATTATATAAACTATAAAATGTGTGAACATCAGTCTTCATGCTTCATAGTGTCCAGGTTATGATATTGCCTGCTTATTGTGGTTCTTATGCCCTTAAGTCTGATGTCCTTATCGGATCAAAGGAAGGCACGCACACCCTAGTCTTATCTAGGATGCGCCCCGGGCCACGCTCAAGAAGCGCCCTCCCCAGAGGGCAATGCAGGGTTACTGGCTGCTTCCTGCTACACGCCCAGAACGGCCTTCCCAGCCTGGTTTTGTTACCCCTGTCATCTTCACTCCACTCCTTTCTCCTCTTCCCGGCCTGCCTCTGCAGCCCTTCTACGTTTATATTCTTGGGAGGACTTCTTTTCACATTCTCCCTTATTTGGACAGTTTTTAGCATTGCAAACAAATCATTTTCATGCTTTTTATTATTCAATTGTCAGAGATACTTTATTTTGTTTAAGCCTAAAATTTGAACACAAAAAACACGCAGCCAAAACCTGTCTTGTCCAACTCTCACTTCCGTGTTTGTTGACCATCATCTTAGATGTAATTTGAAATCAGGATGGGTCACGATTTCGGTTGAGGGGCCACAACGGAGGAAGCAAACGGGGGCAGCCCGAAGTCAGAACTCCACACCCAGCGTTCCCTGCATTTACAGCGACAACCCACAGACGGCGCTTCAGGACCGCGGACAGCCCCCGATCCGGGCTCCGGCTCCTCGGGCGGCCGCGCTGAGCACCGCCCGGGCGCAGGTGGCGCTGGCGAAGCCCCGCCGACGCGCAGTAACAGCTGACCCGAATAGTAAACGTGGCTGCAGGCGTGGCGACTGCCTCTCCCGCGCACACGGCATCAACGTCCCCGTCCTGCCGCCCCGTGTGCTGCGGGTTCCCCCCCCCAGGGCTCCTGCCAGGCGTCAGCTGGGAAGGCGCTTCTGGAGGTCGGGGGGCACGTGACACAAACGCCCACGCCCGGAGCCACGCCCAGGCCGACTAGCGGCGGCGCCCAGGCCTCACCTGCCGGGGGCGCCTGCGCTACGAAGGCAGAAAGCAGGACGACCGCGGCCCGGAAGAGCGGGAAGCCCGCAGCCCGGGCCTGCCGCCTGCCCCGCCGCGCCCGGCCGGGGGCTGAGGCCTCCATCCACACGCCGCCGCCCGCCACCTGCCGACCGTCGGCGCAACTCATCGTTGCCCAGCGCGCGCCCACCCCGCACCGGAAGTTGGCGGGCGGCGGACCAGAATGGCGGCCGGAAGACTGAACCTCTATTTCCGCCAGTGGGGGCGGGGCTGGGCCAACATGGCCGCCGGGCCAAGGCTCGTTGAGGTTGGGGAAGAACGGCAGTATCAACCCGCGCTGCCGGACGCTCCTGGGCCTTCGGGGCCACGCCGCAGCTCGGGGAACCTTAGGAGCATGGGCGACCTGTCAAAGGTTCTGGAACTTAGAAAGCAACCGCGGGCCCAGCAGCCCACGCCTTTGCCTTTCCTTGCGCCCAAAGAGGGCGCTTTCTTTAGCTGGTGGGAGACTGAGTCTCGGCCTCTGGGGCCCGTCCCGAACCAGATAACGAGCGTTGAGAGAGTCAGCAGACCGGCAGCCCTCAGAGGATTGCCTCAGTCTCCCAATGGCAGCCATTAGTTCTTTACGGATGCTTGGGACTTTCGGGGGGGGTGAACGCGACGCGCACCGATGGGGTCGCCAGGAAGGGCTTTAGCCCCAGGAAGAAGCTGAGTGAGAAGAACAGAGGAAGCCACTTGACATAAAATGATTTTCATGCCACACGCAGCCTGGAAGTTGGTCTTTTATTACCTAAGTTCAGAAAAATATATAAAACCTCCTGTCAGCCTGTGAGGGTATTTGTAGCCCAAACGTGTTAAAAAGAATCATGTCTCTGCTTTTCTGCAGCTGGAAGCATTTACTTAATGGGAGCAGACCTACGATAGAAAACCATCTTACCCAGTTGGTGCAAATACATTGAAGAATGAAGTCTCCAGCAACTATGACGACACAATGCCTAATGACAATGTGCATTGTCACCTTTAATAGGAAGAAATGAGTGATCCAATGTGTTACAGTTCTAGCTGTTGCTAAGCAACAAGGGCTCTGTTCTGTTTTTCTGTCCTGGTCTGTTACTGCCCTATATGGCTTTTGGTCAAGAAGAAAACTCATACCTTTAAAAGAGAAAGGAAACCCTACTCTGTCAATATTTAGAAAGCCAAGTCAATAATATTATGATAAGTTAACCAATTCTCAACTATTGGAAGTCTACGTTTTGTGGTTACAGAGAAAAGACTCATCAGAACCAATTTACAATCATCCAAAATTCTAAAAGAGCGAAAGGCTATGGATATGCACTCACAGGACTCCCTTGGAAAGATAAGTATCTCTGAACAGTCCATTCTTTCAGGAAGAAAGGCTGTTGGGAGTATAGATTACCCACATTACAGTAACCTCTTAAGAAAAATGAACACGCCTTTTGTGAAAGGCCTTGAGGACAGGCATGACTATGGCAGGATGGAAAAGAAGCGCAACCCCGCCTTTCTTAAATTTCACCCCACTCCCTGTGCAGGCTGCCAGACTATCACTTGCACTGCCCTTACCCCCACCTCATGGGCCAGGTCATCCATTGTTTCCGCTTCGTGACGATGTGCCCTTAGGGGATCCCTGTTCAGGGTTTTTGAGTCCCGGGGCCGATGCTGACTCGAAGCCTGGCACTGGCAGGAGCACACCAAGCCTGGTGGACTTTCACGATGTGAAACCTCGACAGCGAGTTCCCAGGCCAGACCCGGGACCGCGAAGGACACTGAAAAGGCAAACACTTTTCTTGGAAGAACTGAAACAAGACAGGAAATGGAACTCCAGGGCAAAACCAGATGTTTCCATCAGAGCAAGACTTGCAGGTGAATGAAGTGACAGCGTGGATAGTTTTTAATCATTGAGACAAGGGAGAAGAGCATGGATATAAGATTCACTACTTAGAGTTTGATTTAACACAAAGTTGTAAAGAACAATAAGAAAATCTTATTTTTGAATTACGGACTGTAAAGAAACAGTAGTAAACATGATATGCTTTTTTATTTTCCTACCTGTAAAATAAGATTTGGCTTTTAAAAGCATATTTATTAGTATAATTGACCAACACAAAGTATGTGTTAGATAATTTATTCTAGACATGTAGATAACCTAATTTCACTACAAGGCAAATTATATTTGATGTTGATAAATATGTAGCATGCCTTCCCTCTTTATCCTCTCTTGAAAAAATAATCTGATGGTTATGCAAGTGTTTACAGGGACTGAAATGAAATGGGAAAGCAATTGAAAGTAAATCTAGGGGTCTGGTAAGAACAGGAGCTGAGGAGAAGCAACCCCTGCAGAAATAGCTGTGCACAGCCCTGGAGGCACAATTGATGAGCCCTACTGACAGCTATGCCTTGTGACTCTCCTGTAGGTGCTCCCAGAGAGCATCACAGGCCTGGCCCAGAAGTGCTGAGACACATTTCCAAACGAAAGCCACAGGAAACAGTCCTGGATGGAAGTGTGTCTGGCAGACAGGGAGCGCAAAGACGTTAATGTCTTTGAACACGTGGAAGGGAAACGGCAAATGCTGCATTGAGAAATGCTGAGCTGCCTCCAGCATCAGAGAGTGCACCAGCTTCACGCTGCTCTTCAGCCCCCGACCTGGAAGCAGACCATGTGGGGCGGGACAGTGACACCAGCATATAGTGGAGTGGTGGGGAGTCATGGGTCCTGCCACTGCAAGGAGAGAGCCATAGGCAATTTAGATCAGAAAAGGGGTAGGAAGATGGGTAGAGAAATGAATAACCCCACAATGGGAGTAACCCAGCCCCACCCTCTGGGTACCCACTGTTGAACCAGAAAGAGCAATTTGCAGATACATAAGCATAGGATGAGAATTATGCTTTTAATGTGCACTGCAGGTGTGGACTTGGCAGAGGGCTTAGGGAAATTTCTTACTTTGGAATTTTCATGTGAAGCCTATAAAGGTCAACAGCCTGGGTTTAAGAAATCATTTTACAATCTATTCGAAATACTACCTAGGGAAAGATAGTATTACTAAGAATGAAATATACTTTTATCTACAAACGATAAACACTTACTAAGGTGTAAAATATGTTTTAAGTATTTGCATTGAGGGGACCATTGATGGGTTCCGGTGCATCTCATGCAGCACATTTCACTGGCTCGGAACTGGTGACTACTATTCTAATCTGTCAGCAAAGGAATTGAGCTCAATCATTTGCTCATCTTTTGCTGTATAACAGTGTCACTGTCAAAGATACTGCCTTGGAGGACCTGAATTCATTTCTCATAGTAGTCCTGTGTAAGGCAACTATGCCATTTTACTTGTTAGCAGAAAAACCCAGCCCAATGTTGGCCTGTTTCTGTAAGTTTTTCTAGGAACTGTATTCCAACAAATTACAAGTTGAAGACATGGTTTCTTAAAGCTAATGTCTGACTAAAATAAGGTTAACAGTGATTACACCCACAATTCAGAACCAGCAGAGAGCTGATCTACCCTCCACATCGTACTGCCTGGGTCTATACGACAGAATGCAGAAGAGAGGCCATAGGGTCAGACTGTCCCAGCTCCAATCCAGGCAGAATGCTGACTTTCACTCTGGCCTCGGAGTAATCGCTAGTCCCTTTATGCCTGTGTATCCTTATTTGTAAAATAAAGTCACATGCTCGTAATACTCCATGAGATTATAGTGAGGCCCATTAAGTGTAACTCGTGTAAAAGTATCTAACATGGAAGAATACACCAGTAAATGTTAGATGTTATAAAGTTTAGCAAAGTCTAGAATTTTCAGTCCCTTTTCACTTAAATTGGCAGTAATAGTAGTTTTCTTATAAAGTTGTAAGAAGTAATGAATTAAAATGTCAAATACTTAGCACAATTCCTGGAACATGTTAAAGCATACCATTAATAGTACTTGTTATTATTAGCTCTTAGCATTTTCAAAGAGTAACGCCAGGAGTTTGGGGACTTGTTTCAATATAATCTGTCCTAGGCTTTCAAGGACTTTGTGGATCCTGGAAATGGTCATTAATTATAAATAAGTACTCTCGGTTTTTAGCAAACCTAAATACACAGGATTGCTGATACATTCTGATAAGGAGGAAGTGCATCTTCTGAGAATTAATTGTATCACAGCCCAGGATGCTCTCATAGATGTCCAAGTCAAATCATAACAACTTAGATTGCCGACTTGCCCAATTCTGACCTTGTCTAGACATTTAACTGGGTGCAGCATTTCCTTTTTTGTTCAGAGTTGGCCGTCTTCCTCATGCACCCATCAGATGTTCCAGACTTATTCTAATTATATGCAAATCCTTCACTGGTTTGTCTCTTTGCCGCTCATTGCAGCAGATGACATGGTCGTCCTTGTCACCAAAAAAGAAGAGGTTGCCTAGTGCAGCCTCCCCAATTCCCCTGCCTGCAGCCTCCTAATATCAATATTTATGGCTCTTTGTATGTCTTCCTGCCTTTTTAAAATCACTAGTGTCATGGCTGGAGCTGCCGTAACAGTATATCAGAGGCTGGGTGGCTCAAACAATAGACCTCTGTTTCTCACAGCTCTGAAGACTGAGAAGTCCAAGGTCAAGGTGCCAGCTGATGTAGGTCCAGTGGAGGGCCCTCTTTCTGGCTTGCAGAAGGCTGCCTGTGTGTTCTGTCTTCACATGGAAGACGGCTCCCTGTCTCCCTTCCTCTTCTTAGAAAGACACTGACCCTGTCATGGAGCCCTCCCCTCCCATCCTAAACACCTCCCAAAGACCCAACCTCCAAATACCATCACATCTGAGGTGAGACGTCAACATGTGAATTTGGGGTGCAGAAACGTTCACTCTGTAACAACCACCTGAACCATCTTGAAGTGCGTGGCACAGCACTGTGCAGCTGTCACACCATCCAGCCCCACAGCTGTGTTTGTCTTGCAAAACCCATTAAACCCTAACTGCCTAGCTCTCCCCTCCTCCAGCCCCTGGAGACCAGTTTTGCTTTCTGTCTCAATGAATTTGACCACTCCAGACACTTTGTGTGAGTAAAATCATATAGTATTTGTCTTTCTGTGACTGGCGTATTTCACTACAATGTCCACGTCTTAGCATGTGTCAGAATTTCACTTCTTTTTAAAGCTGAATAATTTTCCACATCAGGTATATACTACGTTTTTAAACCACCTGTCCATCAGTGGACACGGGTTGCTTCACCTGCTGGCTGTCGTGACTAATGCTGTGAACACACATGTACCAATGCCTCTCCAAGACCCTGCTTTCAATTCTTTAAGCGTGCCCCCCAGAAGTGGGGGTGCTCAGCCCTACGGCGACTCTGTGTTCGACTTTGTGAGGGGCCACCACCCCGACTCTCACAGCAGGTGTGCGCTGGACAGTCCCACTGTCAGTGCACAGCTCCAATTCTCGTGTTCAAGAACCAGCCCACTTGGCCAGGGAGGGCAGTCCTCTCGGTGTGCTCCGAACTCCTGTTCTTCAGTGTTTGGTAGAGTTGTGCACCGGTGCTTAGTAGGGGTCAAGTCCGGCTTTCATGTCGGTGTGATGTTGGCTGTATAGTGAGTAGGCTTGAAAGTGTTCTCTCCTCGTGAAGGTTTTAAAAAAAGAATGAGGAGGATTGGTGTTAGTTCTTGAATGTTTTGTAGAATTCACCAGTGAAGCCATCTGGTCCCGAGCTTTTTCGTGTAGGTAGGTTTTTGATTACTGATTCAATTTCCTTCACTTTTGTAGGTCTGTTTGTATTTTCTGTTTCTTCATGGCTCAGTCTGGGCAGTTGTGTGGTTCTAGTAATTTGTCCATTTCATCTGGGTTATATAATTTGTTGGTGTATAATTATTCATAGGAATCTCTTAATAGTTATTTTAGTTTTGTAAAATCAGTGTAATGTTTTCTTTTCTCTCTCATTTGTGACTTTACTTATTTGAGTCTTCCTTTTCTCTGAGTCAATCTAGCTAATTGTTGATTTTGTTGCTCTTTTCAAAGAACCAACTCTTGCTTTCATTGATTTTCCCTATTTTTCTGTTCTCTATTTTGTATCTCTGCTCTAATGTTTATTATTTCCCTTCTTCTACTAGCTTTGGGTTTAGTTTGTAAATTTAGGTTGTTGATTCAAGCTCTTTCCTCTTCTTTAATGTAAGGGTTCATGTCTCTAAACTTTTCCCTCAGCACTGCTTTTGCTGAACTCCATGACTTTTGTTATGTTTTGTGTTTTCATTTTAATTTGTCTCAAGATAATTTCCAAATTCCCAGTGAGTAATAAATAGTAAGTAACTCTGCACCATTGTAATCATCCTAACACACAAATTTCCGAGCTGTTCTGTTCTCACCGATGAGAAAAATTGCTAGATAATCTGCTGAGAAAGTCAGTCAATGGCATACGTCGTAGCTTTCTAACAGGAACCGTTTCGGGTGGGAGAAGAGCATTTGCTGCAGTTTGGTGGAAGCATGCTCATGCCTGTTTTCAGGTTGGACAAGCCCGCTGAAAGTCCCGCCTCTACCGCCTCATCATGAAGGGTGCTCAATGAATCATGCATATGCGTTTGATGAGGAAGCAACATGCACGGTAAACTTTTCTTGCCGAGTGGTGTGATGCAATATGTGTAATTGTTTGTTGTATGGTCTGTGCCTTTGATGTTTTGAGCCTCGTCAAGACAGCTACGATTTACAAAACGTGCCTGACGTTCCAGGCCCTGTGCGGACCTTCGCAGTCCTCGTATGTATTCGTTACCTTGTGCCGTCCCTTCAACTGCGCTTCGGGGAGGACTGAGTGGGAGAGGCTGGCAGTGCCCAGCCCAGACCGCCCAGACCCTGTTTCTGCAAGTGCACCCCACCAGCAGCAGGGGGCAGCCAGCCTGGCTGACAGCCACTGGCCCGGAGGTCTATACTGTGGGACTGGAGAAGCATGATGAGTCTCAAAGCAGATGAATAAAACTGTACACTGTCTTAAACAAGTCACACTGAAGCTGCAGGGAACCCTATGCCCAGAGGGTGGAGGTGGAGGACACAGAATGCCCGTGGACCGTTCTGCTCAGTTCGGCCTGGAGTCAGGGCAGCCACATGGCCCAAGCTCGGTGAGCTCCAGAACCACCAAACTAGACTTCTCAGTGCAGCTGGGACACAGGTCAAATGTGAGGGTGAGTTCAAAAATAGAAGTAGCAGAAATGTACATCCTTGGAAGAATTACTGAAAATTGAACTTTAGTGAAAACCAAATAGAACCAAGAACGAAGGGGGAAAAAACCAAGGAGGATACAAGGAAAAAAGTGAGCAAAGGATTGGTAAAATGTGTGGGAAATCTAAATAAATAATTACCATTAGAAATGGTTATAAAAATGCTTATAATAATATTTAACTAAATGCTTTTTCAAAGATGAGCTGAAAGATAGGAAGAGGGTAATATTGCAAAGCTAGTGTCCTTGTATTATTAAATAAGAGAAACATTTTTTAAATGTTATAATTTCATGGTACTAAACACTATCTGCCAACATTTAAAATTCAAAAGCTTTCTCATAAAAATCTGACTTTCCATTGACTTTAATATACGTATTTTAAATTTTACTTAATCGTTAAGAGAATATACACAAAATGCAAATTTCCAAGACAGTAGGAGAAAGTAGGGAAGCATACATTTGTTGATCCAAGAGGTACTGTAAAAGAAGAGAAATAAGGAAAAAGAAAGCCTGGTGCATAGGTAACATCATCGATCCCCTGTATGTCTGACCTCTTTTCCTGTTTATGCCTTCTAGGCTGATGATGAACCACTTTTACAGCCAAACAAGAAATACAATGCAAAAGACTGCTTCTATAAGTCCTCTACACAAAAGTAAGAATTTTTCCAAATACAGTTTTGATTTAAAAATGTAATTCTTTTATCTTTAATGATATGTTCCCTTTGTCTCTACATTATTCCGAACTTTATGAGAAACTCAGAGAACGTAGATATAGCTGTCTAGTCACTTCTGTCGATCGCTAACAGAAACAGGAGTTGGAAGAGTTGATAGGAGCCCTACGTGTCGTAGAAGAGCAGAACCCAGCAGAAGGGAGGTGCTCAGAGAGAGAGGGGGGATGAGCACAGTCTCTCAGAAAACAGGGGCAGAGAAAGCTTAAGGAGGGTTCGTTTACTCTGTCAAAAAACACGCCGTGAACCCACTATGTGTCTGTGCCCTAAACTGTGAGATTCATCAGCAAATAAAACAAAAGTCTCCCCTCTCAAAGAGCTCTAATTCCAAAAGGAGATGGACACCAAGCAACAAACATGGGGAACAGCTCCCCTCTGAGCTGGAGATGAGACTATAACGCCCAGGAGAGGTGCTGTCATTTGGGTCAGAGGGAGCAGTGGCTGAGGGTAGGAGGCAGGACGTGGTAGGCAGTGCCTGGCTTCTGGGTGTGTTTTGGAGGCAGAGCCAGCACGACTCCAGCTTGGAGGTTGGGAGCCTGAAGAAAGGGAAGTCAGGTGTGGGCTCTGCAGCTGGGCGTAGTGAGCACGCCACCCCTTAGCCCCGTGAAGGCAGGTGCTGCAGGTTCGGAAGGAAGGGTCAGCAGTTGGTTTGGGACGTGCTGAGCATGTGGATGACCGATGGACGTCCGGTGGCTCTGTCAGGCAATGGGGTGCATGGATCTGGAGTTCGGGAGAGAGGTCTGTGCTAGAGAAATACTCTGGGTGTCATGGCGTGTAGACGGTACTGAAAGCTGGACCACTGGCTGAGGGCACCAAGGCAAGCATTCTGGCGTCTCAGCACAGCGAGCTTTTTCTGTAACCTGGACAGTGTGCACACATACATGCATTGCTGTGTGACGGACAGCCACCAAGTGAGCGGCTTTCAGCCACACCCTCTCCCAGTTCTGTAGCTCAGAGTCCAGGCATGCCCCGACAGACTTGAGGCTCAGGGCTTCTCAGGCTGAGTCAGCTTCCAAGGTCATGGTGGCTGCTGGTAGAATCCAGTCTGCTGCAGTGTGGGACTCTCATGACTTGCTCAAGGACAGCCGAGGAGTGTTCACTGCTGCCACCGGCTCAGATCAGACCCACTTAGAGTCACCTGCCTATTGATGAACTCAGATTCAATTGATTAGGGACCCTGATCACATGTGCACAGTCCCTTCTGTCAAGCGGCCACACAAAATATCCTAAGAGTGACAGCCTCTTAAGACCACTTGTTCTGCCCACACCTGAGGGGAGGTCACTATCTCGGGCCTGAGCAGCAGGGGCGGGAACCGTGGGGGACACCTTGGAGTTCTGCCCACCCAGTGCTGGTGTGCTGGTGAGCCACCCTCACTGAGTGTGTGTTTTCCATAACCTGCCACCATGTAACAATTCCACAGGGCTTACGAAGCTGTTCCCTGGGACAAGATGCTGCCACCAAAACTCAGTCCGGAAGAAACGACAGTGGAGAAAGCCACCGACCCTGTCACGCAGTGTTTCACACTGAGAAGATACGAGAGGGTGCCCGCCGTCACGCAGGTCAGAGAGCCCCCAGGCAGCAGCGGACGGGCTACTGCACACAACCCCAGATGCTGGGGGGCCGTGAGACTTATCTTAGTGGTGAGCAAGTACGTGTGTGTGCATGTGGAATTGAAAGTACATACCGTAAAGGTCATCAGTGACCTCAAATACTTTAATATTATCTCCACTAATATTTTAGGAACTTTACTTAACACTACCTGTTTCTCAAGAGGCATTCACATTGACTGTGTTCATGTTAAAAACTGAGAAAGAAAGAGCAAACAGTGAAGACACGGGAGTGATTACTGTTCCACCAGAGAACCTATGCTGAGCACAGTTTCTGAAACTGAATCTAGAACTAACCTCTGTGCTTTTCGAGACGGAATGGGAAAGTCCTTCCACGAAGCCCAGGCTGTTTGGGTCTAGGAGACAGGGTGCACCTGGGGTCCATGGAGGTGGCTGTGTGTTTCCTTCCTGAGCAGCATGGATCCATCACAGGGATGGTTCTGTCTGGTATCCGAACTCCTTCCCTGTAAGATGAGGTTCCAAGCTCAGGATCCCGGCTGGGCAGGAACGGGGAGACCCGGCTGGGGCTGTGGGGTGTGGGGGCTAAGGGGGCCCTGAATAAGCTCAGCCTCTGGGGTGAAAACCGAAGTGCGACCTTCACATGGGCTCCACCCTGAAGGAGGTGGGGATGAGGCCGACCCAGACACAAGAACACAAGAGGAAATGTAGGGTCCGAGACCAGAGTCGCTCAGAGCAAATGCCCAGAGCTCCTGACGACGCTCGGGGCATGCTGCCATGGGGCACCCGGGGCCTTGCCTCAGAGCTGCAGAGGACAGTTATGACCACTGGACCTCACAGACTAGAAGTGACAACAGTTGGAGCTTATGTACTAGGAGTTCCAGTGACTTGTCCAGTAAATTCCTGTCATTCATTCTGATGGTTTTAGGTGGTTGGTGGACTCTGGGATAGATTTCAGACAAGATCATTCTTGGCACCAGTCAAACCAGTGAACTTGTAAGTTTTGTCTCCTAATGTTCTTATCACCAGATCCCTCACTGTTGTCCGCTTGTTACATGGAGTGCGGGCACTAGCCCGTGGCTGGAGAGCCTCCAGAGGCCTCTGCTTCTGCATGTTGTCTCTCAGCCCCTCAGAATCTCAGCTGCTTAGCACACCCCAACAATTTAAAAATCAGGGGTGCTGTAGAAAGACGTGAAGGGCTCTAATGCAGCCAAATGTGTGAACTTCAAGGGACTACAAATCTTTTTATCAGCCTCTGCATTGTACAGTTCTTTAGGGCTCTATCAGTGCTAAAAATTGTGACTTTATTAGAGATCCTTCCACATATGTACTTTTTTCATTTAGTCTGAAAAATGGCATTTCTGCCTTTGAACGTCTCTCCACGTTCATTCTCACTACAACCAGCAGCCCATGTCTGATCTCTAAGGAAGCGTGCAGTGAACAAACAACCAGAAACGCCCGTGGGGAGAGCTTTGCATCAGACCTAGTTCAGGAGTGCCCACAAGACCTGTGTCCCTGAGAGCTCGGAGTCAATTTGTTCTGCTTGATGTTCAGTGAAAACTGCATCTTTAAATTATTTCTCTTTAAGATTAGCAGTCTGGGAGGCCAGGTCCTGCAAGAGGGCTCTGGGGGCCTCGTTTTTATTTGAGTGAGAGAAACACTGCAATAATCCGATGTTTGCTATGACAGTGTTGGTAACTACTGCCTGTGTTTTCTCTTCTTCCAAGTGTGAGTCCAAGTTCTCGAAGCAAATACATCCCTCTCTACACGTGAGTGAGCTTTCTTGACGCTCTAAAACCACTAGGTTTCCATCGGAACAGTTTGCACTCACTTTCATGACGGCTTCTGCTTTCTAACAGATCTCTGGCCTGTTCTGAGCTCAGTGCGCATTTCATGTCAGCACTTCCATTAGGGGTCTGCTGCAGATTTTTAAAAAAGATTTTATTTACTTTTAGAGAGCGGGGAAGGGAAGGAGAAAGACAGGGAGAGAATCATCAATGTGTGACTGCCTCTCATGTGCCCTCTGCTAGGGACCTGGCCTACAACCCAGGCCTGTGCCCTGACTGGGAATCAAACCAGAGACCCTTTGGCTTTCAGGCCAGTGCCCAACCCACTGAGCCACACCAGCCAGGGTAGATTTGTTACAGGTTTTAATAAAGAAAGGGGGAGTAGCATTTTTATGCTTTCCCGAGTTATGCTTTCACTTTGGGAGTGAGATACCTTGGCTGCCCTAACGCAGGGTGTGGTCGACCAGAAGGATGACTCCACCTGATGCAGAAGGTGCGACGTGGCACCGACAGGGCTGCTGCAAGAGCAGCCTCGCCCTCGTCTGAACTTGCACCTGGCTCTGTGGGGAAGGCACAGGTGTGCGCGCCCACTGCTCGGGCCTTCTCTGCTTCAGGTGGACGCAGCACCTTGGGCTTTGTTGTTGTCAGTCTGTTTGGGTGGCTGGAACCGGATACCACCGACTGAGTGGCTTCCAAACACCAGAGAAGGAGCTTGGGTGCCAGCGTGGTTGGGCCAGGGTCCTCTTCTGGGACCCAGATTTCTTGCTGAGTGCCCACGTGGTGGCAGGGGTGAGGGAGCTCTTGGGGTCACGTCCCTAAGGGCACTAGTCCTGTTAGGACGGCCCCACCCTCTCAACTGAAGCACCGCCTCCTCCTGCTGCCATGACCTTTGACATAGGAGCTCTGGGGGGAGAGGGGACCTGAACATTAAGGTCTTAGCGCCTCAGAGCAAAGTAAATGCAAGAAAATGGAGGGGTGGGGGCTGTTAACCTTTGCTCCTCCCCATCTCTGTGGCCTCTTTGGCTCTCCAGCGGGGCTGACTGATCTTCCTACCAGCGGCCCCTGCAGGTCCTCAAGGACTCTCTCTGACCAATGGGGACTCAGCCTTCTCTCAGGCCCCCGAAGGCACATGGTTGGTCACCCAGGAGCCCAGGCACCTGAGAGTTTCCGTCTGCCCAGGAGACCTGTTGGCTCTGGTGGATGCCGGTCTCCACCTCACCCCCAGGCCCCAGGCCGCCAGCCGTGTCCGTGTCAGTTGTCCCCGGGCTGCAGAGACAACTGCCTTTGCTCCGACACATACCTGCCACTGCTGTCCCTCTGGCCCACACTCAGCTCACGAGACCCTGAGGGCTCCTATTCGGAAAAGAGAAAACCTTTCTCTGCTTCTTTTTAGGCAAATTGTTCCATCATCATGTGTGGGTTGTTTTTTTATTTTCAAATTCTGGAATATTTTGGCAAATCAGATTTTTTTGGAAGTCAGAACACTGTCCATTTCTTCTGTATTTCCTATGAAGAAGCCCACGCCATCTTTTCTTCTCTCCTGACAGTGGTCACGTGCAGTCCACTGACGCTGACGACGTGGACAACCCTTGTGGGGACATCACTTCCCTGGCCCAGCCTCGGCGCTCCAGAATCCTTTGCTCAAACACCAGCTGGTGAGTTCTGCTCCCAGTCGTCCCTCACTTTGTTCTTAAGGATGGAACATGGTGATGGGTCATCAGAAACGGAGGGATAAAATGCGGCCTGCTACGGAGCACTGCTTGAGGAGACAGACAGCTTTTACTCGGTGACCTGCAGTGTGCCAGAGGGGCCACAGTCTTGGGCTTAGACCACCCGATGCTCTGGGATGCATACACTTGTCTGCTTTTACCAGTGAGAGCGTGGAGGCTCAGAGGTGCCTTCCGCGTGACTCCCAGACTCCCGGTGTGAGCCCCAGTCCTGGCTGTCTCCGTGCCACGGAGCTGGTGAGCACCGCGGGGCCACACCATTAGGCTCAGGGTGGCCAAGAGGCGTGCGGTGGCTTCACGCAAAGCCCCGGTGTGCCTTGCAGTTTGTATTTTAAATGTTGTTGTTTTTTATGTCTTAAAAGCATGCATCGTGCCCATGAGGAACAAGTTACATTTAGTGTTAGCCGCTTTCAGAAAGTACTTTTGGCTACATGCAATATCCTACAATAACTCTGAATTTTTCTTTCTTCTGTCCTATAAGTTCTTTTGACCACTTGGTCAAACTGTAAAACATGTTTCAAAACTAAATTTGGTTTTAAAATATAGTTATGTAACTTATCTCAGTTAAATGTCGGTCCAATCCAACCAAAAGGGGAAAATAAGTCACACTGAGGACAAAAGAAGCTTTGCCCTCCAGTCACGGAAGACCTGGCAGGGCTGACAAGCTCGTACACAGTGACTCCCACATGAAGCGGGTTAGCCGAGTGCCCAGAAAGGCCAGCCAAGTGTTCCCGAGCCCTCAGGTGCACGAAGGGATCACTGTCACCCGGGGACTTGGAGTCACAGTGCCCTGTGTGGCGTCGAGCTGAGTCCTGAGGAAGGGTCAGGGGTGAGAACCCTCGATAAATTCTGAAAGGGAATTATTGCTATTAAATGTAGTGATTCTAAAAATTTTAAAGGAAGGATACAGGATGAACCAATTTTTAAATATTTGACAGGCATAAAAATGTAATGTTTCTCCTTTGAAATGTACACTTGAATTTTGAATAGTTTCATGAAACGTTCTGTGGGTCACTCTTCGGAGAGTGAGGAGCAGGCTGGCAGCACTTCCAGCCGGACGTGAAATTCGCCACTTCACCTGAACGAGTGTGAGAGCGTGCTCTCCACCTCGTGCTGTTCACTCTGTCTCCTTGCGTTTAGTTGTTAGGTGTTGGTGTTGAGCGCACAACTCAGCGGTTAGACAACCACACGCTCTGCAGACTGTTCCCCTCGGTGCCTGCCGTGCCCCCGGGCCCCACACGCAGTTGCCGCAGTGTTGCTGACTGCCTTTTCTGTGCTGCGCGCGCATCTCTGCGACTGTTCTGTGCCTGCTGATTTGCACTCCCTAGTACCCTCACCTTCTCTCAGCCCCCCCAACCCCCTTGCAGCCATCAGTCAGTTCTCTGTGTCTGCGAGTCTGTTTCCCATTTGCTGGTACATTTGTATTGCCCTTTAGATTCCGCATCTGAGTGAGGTCATGATGTTCATCTTCTCTGATCAGCTCATCTCACTGTGTTGTAGCACCCGGGGCCGCCTGTGCTGCCGTGAGGGCTGAGGCACCCTTCTTTTCTCGGTGAAGTGGCATTCCACTGTGTGACTGTCCCACCCCTCATCCACGGATGGGCATTCAGGCTGCTTCCAGAGCCACGGCAAATAGCACTGCGGTGAACATGGGTGCTTATGTCTCAGAACAGAGGGGAATGCAATCCCTGGGCAGGGTGGTACTAGCAGCGAGGCTCCAGTGCCTGGGCACGCCTGGGGGCCGTAGCGTCCATTGCACCAGAGAAGCGCAGTCCAGTGGCCCGTGTGCTGCTGTCTGCATCTCACGAAGCGATGGAAGCACACAGCCCTCCTCCCTTCTTCTCTACTGTGCCCCCCTCAGCCTCCACCTGCCCCCCCTGACGGCCCAGCCTTGACCTCCTGTGTGTCCCCTTCCCACTTTCTCCCCACCTCCAACCTGTGCCCTGCCAGCTCTGCACCCAGGTCCCGTCACGCGCAGCCCTGGGGCTCAATGCCAGCCACTCATGGCTCAGCCCCGGCACCCCTCTCGGCGTCTCTCACATGCCTCTCTTACTTTGTGTCGGTGGTCTTTGTTGCCCTTGGGTTCTCTAAGCCTCTAGACGTGAGTATGAAAATGTTACTCACTGGTACAAAAGCTGTCAGGGCCCAGCTGGACTTCTGCCTAGTTCTGCACCTGGACCGCTGTCCCCGTGACTGAGCAGAGTGCTCCTGGCTCAGCTGAAAGTCCTGGCTGGGAGGGTGCAGGGGCGTGTCCCTGCAAGGTGGACATTTTCCCACCCAGACCTCTGGGCTGGGGTCAGTTCTGCCACTTGCCAGCCTAGGTGGCTCTGGGCCCATTATTTAGACTCTCTCTGAAGTCTCAGCTCCTGCCTCTGTAGAACGGGCAGGATGCCAGGACCTAGGAGGGCATCAAGTACAGTGAGGATAAAATAGCCAACTCATGAGCTTCTCAAAGGGGTCAGGGCACAGTGCGCTCACCGCCGAGGGCTCGCCTTGTCTGCAGCACGTGGACGTCCATGCCAGGTGTGCAAACACCGTCTGCTTCCCACGTGCAACGTGGGATTCTATGTTTCTCGTATTCCGTGGGGCTCTTAGTTACATGCCACCCGTGCTCTCGTTCCTGAACTGCTAAGCTTCCTTAGATTCTGAAGTCATGTAATTTCTACTTTCCTGGGCTTTGTTGATCAAGTCCAGTTTGGTGTAAACTTAGGCAGTAATCGATTCAGATTTACCCAGCAGTGAAAAATCTAGAAATACTTGGGGAACTAGGGTACAAAAGGTGTTCAAAGGGCTAGAAACTATGGAGCAAAGAAGAAATGAAGACTTAAAAAAATGTTTAAATGGTTCCTGCTTCTCTTTGCTTTCCTTAAATGGGAGGTTGGTGCTCTGAACACGTAATTCATCTGCAAATTCGTTTGGAAGGCTGCACGTTTCACCATCTTTAAAAAGTTTGCCTCTTTCACCTGAAAAATAATGTCACCTGTGAGCTGTCTGGGGGCTGTCCGCTAGAGACTCTCCTCCTGTTGATATAAGGCCAGCATGATGTCCCCATGCAACGTCCCACAAAAGGTTTTAGTGCTTACATTCAGAGTCAGTGTGGGTGAGGACTTTTGTTTTCAAAGGGGGGAGTGGTATGCAACCAAACTCCCTGCCCACGCAGCTTGTCTGCGACCTGGCCTCCCAGGTCACGTCTGTTAGTGCTGGGCGCAACCCGCTGTGATGCGGTGCCTCCGTTTAAGTGCAGTGGTGGTGGCATTTCACACCATAACCTGCATGCCAGGGACACGAGGAGCTGTATGGTGCTTCAGCCCCAGCCCCTCCTGAGACAGACGAGCGGCTCGCTGCCCTCCAGGTCCTCTGCTGCTGGCACGGGGCTGTGGCCATGGCGGCGCTGAGCCGGCAGGTTTTCGGGGCAGTGGAAAGAACCTGCTGCCCAGAGCAGGGGCTTTCCTTTGGGATGGGCAT
Source organism: Macrotus californicus (assembly GCA_007922815.1). NCBI lineage: Eukaryota > Metazoa > Chordata > Mammalia > Chiroptera > Phyllostomidae > Macrotus > Macrotus californicus. The sequence continues at coordinate 25,134 of VMDR010000035.1, forward strand.
GGAAGCTTTAGTGAGTGTTTGGGGAGAGACACCCATGAAACACGTTCCCCCATGTCCGTCACCTTTCTGACAGACAGCTACTCTTCAGGAAAGCTCCAAGAAACCCTGAAGGGCACGTCTCAGAATTGGGCAGAGCTGGCTCGCTCACCAGGCGCAGCACCCCTGGCACACCTGGAGCTGCAGCCCCACGCAGGTTTCCCGCCCTCTGTGCACACAGGCTGCCTGCAGGTCATGTGAGAGCCTGTCCAGCTCACACACACACCAGTGGACCCGAGCAGCCGGGTTGGGAGTCGAGCATTGGCACCTTCGACGAACCCTATGGGCGTCCACCTGTGGTTTGTTAGCTATGTGCGTTTTCTCTCACGTTCTGAGCCCAGCACGTGACCCAGGCTATGAAGGACGCCAGAGGGTTCACGATGTGAGCCGCTCCCTTTCTCTCACTGGCGGAGTCTCGCCCAGGCTTGTGAGGCTGGGTGGCTCAGTTAGGGTCACTGAGAGCCATACCCATGATGTCCTGCTCTGACAGACAGGGCCCAGGCACAGGGGTCCTGGCCACTGAGTGATTGGAGTGGCAGGCTGACCCCCACCCCAGCCCCGTTCTTTGCTCCGGGTGTGTTGGTGCTGCTGGTGTTTGTCCATCCACAGCCAGCCCCAGAGGCAGTGGCCTAGCATGGAGAGGACGCTGGACACCGAGTGCCAGGACAGGGATGTGTCACTGCAGCGAGCCTCATGACCTGCCTGCAATGTGTCCTTGCTCCTTGGAATATGGTCCCCAGCTCCTGGAGGTCAAGGCCGTACGTTTGAAGCAGACTCAGGACGCAGCCTCCCAGGGTCTAGTCCCAGGGTTCTGCCCACCCCCCACTCAGGACACACGCCGGGAAGGGCAAGGTGTGTGCTCAAGTGCGGGAGACACGCGGCTCCTCTGGGGTGTGTGTTGGACTGCTTCTCCTGAGTGTGTGTTTGGCTTTAGACTGAAGGGCTTTGTACACCCAGGACCATGTGTGTACGTGTGTTTTCTGGTCTCCCTCGGGCTGCTGGGAAATAGGTGTGGAAGCAGAGTGCTAGGGGGACTGTGCACATTTAAATTCATGCAGTTCCAGGAAAGCACATGAAACGGGTCATGGAGTACATCAGTGGTGGCGAGAAAGAAGTGTTATTTGGAAACACAGTGTGCGCCCACTCACATTGGCATCAGTGGCAGAGCTCCATGTGGCATCTGGGTCTCTGTTCTGTGCCTTCCCTGCGGGGGGTGGGGAGGGGCTCAGCAGGGGCCGCACCCGAGAACTTCGGACAAACTCAGCTGCCACGAGACAGGGCCTTGAGCTAAGCTCCCTCAGTCAGGGCGCAGAGCTGCCAGCGTCACACCCGTGCTTCCTGCTCCCAGCCTTCCCGGCGGGCAGCCGGGTCCCAGAGCCTGCAAAGGACAGCCCTGTTCAGTAGCATCCGCCCTCCTGGTTCCGTGTTTGGGGGCTGGTGACCGTGACCACTTCACAGATCATCGTGTTTTCTCTCTCTCCCTCCCACACCTCGTTCCTTCAGCTCTGCAAATATCCCAGGCTACCCCGGAAAGGTTCACGTCACCGCCACCCACCCAGCCAACTCCAGTGTCCCGGCAGCAGCCCCCTTGCCAGACGCTGCAGTGCATCGGTAAGTGGGAGTGCCACTCCCAGGTCGCTCAGACACACCGGGGCAGGCGAGTTGCAGCTACTCCGCCAAAGAACAGTGGAATGCCAGCAGGCAGTTTGCAGGCTGTAGAAAGTGGGGTGTCGAGTCCAAAGGGATGGAAGTCACTGCGCAGGACGTGCAGGCACTGTGCCCGGGGTCTGAGCGGCTGACAGGCCACCAGTGTTTCCTGGGAAAATGACACTCTGCTCACAGTCCCTCTTCTCACGCTGGATGTCTGCGGCCTCATCGCCGACATCCTGCTGTCTCACATGTCCCCTTGCCACACACGCCGGCGCTGCTCACGTGTTTCAGGGGAATCTTGTCTCCAGGTGGGAACTGTCCTCCATGGTCACTACTGCCATCCCTGCCGTCACAGCTACTTCCACTACCATTGTTCTTACTGCTCCTGCTCCTGCTGCCAGTTGTGACCACCCCAGAGGGGCGGGCGTGGGCCGGGCCAAGGGCCCAGATCTCCACCTCTCACGGCCCCTAGGCAGCCCTGGGCTCGCAGGGAGGATGCCCAGGGGCACAGGGCTGTCCGAGGGCACCTGCTCCCAGAAGAACGGCCCCTGCAGAGCCCCGTGGTCTGTGTCCCTCCAGCTCCACGGTCAGAGAGCTCAGCCTGCGGGCATCCCTGCAGCGGGGTGTGCCCTCGTGCATCCATGACACTCCATGGGATGTCTCCTCGCTCAGAGATCCCCAGGGAAGCAGAGCCCAGACCTCTCGCTGGTGCGCGCTGGGAGAACTCAGAGAGCTGACTTCCTCCTGACTGTGTCTGCCTGCTCTGATCTGCTCTCCCTGGGGCTTCTGAGAAGCAGGCTGTGCTAGGCTTGTGCTGGGCACCCCCGAATATCAGGGCCCCTCTGAAGGCTCCCCCTCCTGGTCAGGGCTTGTGCTGTCCGCATGCGGCCAGATTTACTTCTCTGTGCCTCCTTCCCAGGTCCCTCTCGACAGAAGGGCCCCCTGCCCGTGCCCACCCAGGGCGAAGGATGGCCAGGCTGTACCAGAGGACCCTCTCCCTTCCCCTCCCCAACATCTGAATCTCTGTTCTCACTACTTCCATTCCTTCCATCCCAGGAAGACACGTTCCACTTCGCTGTCCTGAGAGCTCCATCCTTCCCTCTGGGCCCTCGGTCCCCTGCCCCGCCCCTGCCCCGCCCCTGCCCCGCTGGCGTCCACCCGAGGGGCTGTCCTCCTCTCCCCTCCTTCCTTCTGCCTCTGAACTTTTTATTTTTCATTTTACTTTTTCCCTTGCCTGCCCTCTCTGCCATCCCCGGCCCACCCTGTGTGCCCTGAGGCTAGGTCTGCTTTTGGACTTTTATGAATGCCAGCTTCCCTCTCCACCCCACTGCATCCTGTCCTCCCGCTCCGTTTCCCCCTCACCCCCTTGGGTCTGAATTCTAGCACCACCACTCACATGAAGCGCTCTGCCTGCCAGGTGGGGGGCGAGTGAGGTGAACTGGAGGCAGGGGCTGGTGAAATCCCCCATGTCGAGGCTGGGCTTCACACTTACCATGGACATCAGGGACCAGCTGCCTGCAGCGGGGACCAGACCCGAAGTTGCTTAGGCCGTGAACGCTGCTACCAAGCGGTGGAGGGCCATGTGGTCCCCACGCATGTTCGGAGCAAGGCACAGAGCCACGCCTTAGCAGTGATGTCGAGATGCAGAATAGCAAGGAAAGCGGTTGCTGAAAGACACTGTAATGGAGGAGGTGGGGGTGCAGGCGGTGGGTCAGACGGGGCGCTGAGAGTCCAGCACCTTGAGAGTAAGGGTGTGCACCCACAGGGGCTCTCAACCCCTGAGCCCGCTGCTGCCCAGGCTGTCTGGAGTGTTCCCTCGCACCAGCCGCACCCTTGACCTGTGCACGAGCTCTCCCTTCAGCGGCCATGGCCCACGCCAAATAAAACAGTTGCTTCACACAATCATAGCACAAGACCAAGAGCACACCAGGTCCCGCTGCTGTGTGCTCTGTAAGTGTGGCCACTCAAGAGCACACTGCATTGTGCGCATGATCCGGGCAGCAGCAGGGCCACAGCCACTTTGCCGTGGGTGGCACCTTTGCTGGAGAGGGTTGCTGTGGCCACCTGCATGCTGAGATGGAGCAGACCCCGGGCAGGCATTTTTTCCCCCGACCCAGGGAGGTGACCCCGCCTCTTCCCGCACCCCGGCCCAGCCCACGGAGACTCTCTGTGGCGACCCTTGGGGTCTGAAGCTGCCTTTTCTGTGTGTTTTTTAAATTTTTTAAAAAATTGGTTCGTTTTAGAGGGAGAGAGGAAGGAAGGGAGATGGCGATCTGCAGCCCCTCATTGGCACCCTCACCAGCTGGTTCTCGTCTGCGCCCTGACTGGGTTGAGCACACGTCCTTGCCACTTTGGGATGTCGCTCTGACCCCCGGGCCGCCCAGCAGCGCCTCGAGTTGGGTATTCTTCGAACCTGCTGTGATTCTAGACACAGTAGGCTCTCGGTCAACAGGATGGAGGGCGGCGCGGTGCCCGTAACACAGCGTGGGAGTGGATGCAGTGAACCAGCGGATGGAGCGGTGCCGCGGTGACTGCCAGTCCCCAGTGTCTTTTCTTGCATGTGTGCTCTGGCACATGTGCACGGCCAGCTGCGGAATAGATGGGGTCACATGTTCTATGTCACCTCATGTGTCGGTTTTTCTTCCCCGCACTGTGTCTCAGCATCTTCCGGGAGGAGCTGGCAGTCGACCTCTTCCGTCACCAGGCGCCCCTGTCCCGAATAGTCACGCCTGTGCAACCCTGCAACCCCTTCAACAGGAAGGAGAAGGAGATGGCTGGCTACTGAGGGGCCACTGGCCCAGCGGGGCAGCCACACCTCAGCCAGGCGGCCTGGGCGCGGGCGGCAGGGAATAAAAGGTGGGAGTGTGTTCTGTGCGTCTGCGCCAGTGGAATGAGGAGGGACACTGTTTTCTGACTGCAGGGTGGCTTGGACCCAGCCTTTGCCACTCAGTGGGCCTGGCCCCAGAATGCCACCGTTCTGTGACAGTGACCAAGGTTTTCTGGAGGCCACCGGCAGCAGGGTTGTGACTTGAGAAGATTCCTGGCCAGAGCTGGAACACCAGGCCTGCTAGAGGTCTCATGTCTTCACCAAGTTCATGCAGGCATTTTGACGTCAGAGTGTAGGGCATCGATTTTTATGGTCATAGATTATCCAGTCACAAATCCATATGTTGTCCCTGAGGCACCTGGTGACTGAGAGAGAAACTGCCACGCGTCCCCAAGGGTACCACATCAGCTGGGTGGAAAGGACACACCTTCCCTCCCTGGCTCCAGGGCCTCAGTGGGGCACACCCCCAGCCCCTAGGGAGGTCACGAGGCTGGGACGACCACTCGTGTCCACATCAGGGCCAGCGTGTGGCCCCTCGGAGGCTTGACCGCACAGAGCAGCAGCCCTGGGCTGGTCCCATGTGCATCTGTGCCCCGCAGCTGGGGGTCCTGTGAGCGTTCACAGGGCCTTTCCGTAAACCTCAGCCCAGGCCCCTGGAACTTGCACACTGCCCCGCCCTAGGGCCATGTGCTCGCAGATTGGATAATCTTCACTGAGTTATCCAAAAGCAAAGCCAACAGGAACAGGAAAGAAAACTCGCATGTGTTTCTGAAGTATTTCTCGGGGTTCCTGTTTGCCTTCTTCCTCCGAGGCACAGAGTGGGGTGGTGATCCCTGGGACTCTGCGCAGACAGGGGGCTCCTCAGAGTATTCCCTGCTCGCCCCACAAAGACGCAGCCTGCTCTCTCTGCTTTGGGGCTGTGCACTGCCTCAGGCCCCTTGTAGACTTGACTGTTGACCCTCACATGCTCCGTGTGCTGGCCCGCTGCCAGGACAGACGGGAAGCATGCGGCCACCGCTCCTCCTGAGCGGACTCGCCCCTGGAGCAGGAACGGCTCCACCTGCATGCAACCTTGCACTCCAGTGGTTTCAGAAAGAGCAATTCTGTAAAACAATTCTGTAAAAAGACTGAAACAAAAATCTCCATCTCCGGAGATTCTCGCCAAACCCCAGCCCCATGGGGAGGGTCAGCGATGCCATTCGCAGTGAAGGTCGCCGAGGCCACTTGGTCAGCGCACATTGCCGCTTAGAGCCCGAGGTCTGGTGGCCATTTGGGGCCTTTCCGGGGCGTGGCGCCAGCAGCACCTGACCTCAGCACTGCTCCTGCCCTGTACCGCGCAGGTCACTGACACCTGTGCAAACCCAGCACCTGCAAAGCCCCTCCTAGGAGTGTCCGCCCAGGGCCGGCATGGCCACCTGCCCTCTGACAGGTGGCGTCTGCTCTCCCCTGTTGTGTCATCAGACACTACCTGAAGCTGTCCCTTGGAAACCCTGAGACAGTGTGGGACTCCGAGGCATGTCAAGCCCCCCTGCATAGCCACAGCTGAGTCTGAGTGTGTCTGTGGGACGTGGGACCCTGCCTGCGGTCACTCTACAGAAACCCTTCCCTTCGGGAGATGGTGTGTCCTGACTTGCTCCTGAAACACGAGGGTCAGCAAACCTCAGGCTGCCAGTTCTCATGGCCTTGCTTCTTAAAGGGCACGTTTCCCTGGACATCCAGCGAAGGTCACAGAAACATCAACCTCCTCTAAAGCGAGAGGAGCAGCTTTCAGCACGAGGTGAAGGGTGGTGAGGCGGATCGCAGAGCCAGTGGCCTGTGTCTCCCGAGAACCGTCGTGTAATGAGTTTGCCAGTTACGAAGCCGGAGGGCCTCGGGAGTCAGCCCTGTGCACCAGGGGGCTGCGGACTTTCAAAGACACCATCTGAGCACAGCAGGGATGGTGAGTGATGTCCAAATACCCCGAAGGGGCGAGGGCCGGATGGCCCTGAAGGATCCAGCCCTCGCCCAGGGCACCGGGGGAACAGAGCATTTGTGGAGGGAGACCTGCGGGGAATGGGGGTGCCCCCCCTTGCTCTTACGGGGCTGTCCGGTGGAAACACCCCCTCATGGAATCCTTGCGGCACATACAGACGAGCTCCACGTCGGCCGGGGAGGGCGGCGCCTGCCACTCTGGGGCAGCGCCGATCTTTGTTACCGTCAGCCCGGCTCTTGGCCGCGCAGAATGATGGAGTTGCCCTCCTGCCCCTGGGACCGGAGCTGGGCACGTTCAGGGGTTGACACAGGGGCTCTGCAGGCTCCTCTGGGGTGCAGCCGCCCTCCACAAGGCCCTGGAAGGTGCCGGGCTGGCCCTGCAGAGCCTCCCAGGGCTGGGGCAGAGCTCAGAGCACAGGGACCTTTGCAAACCTGACCCCTTCTCTAGGAAGGTGAAGGCAGCCCGGGCAGGGGGCCACGAGGTCCGTGTTGGCCGAGGTCTGACCTCGTTGCTCTGAATTCAGGACGGTCTGCCCTCCCAGAGCCTCAATGCTTGCTTAAGAAAGCTGCAGCCCTCTGAAGTCGCTGTGACATGCCCCCCCTCTCTCAGAGAGGGGCAGAGAGGGGACCATCCAAGCACCTCCTGAGAGTGAGCTGCCAGGGTCACATGGTGCACTTCCTGCCGGAGGCGAAAGTGGAGGTGCAGAGGCGAGGAGCAGGGTGCAGGGCCAGCAGGTAGACAGGGCTTCCCGGGGGCAAGGGGACAAATTGTTCAGGGTGGGGAGGACCCTCATTTTCTGCTGGGGCCTGCCCATGAATGCAGGGTCAGGGTTTTCACTTACTCCTGGTGCTAATTTTTATATTCCTAGTTCTCCAACTTTCTAAATGCCCTAGAGTGACCCTGGCAGCCATCGCACCTGGCCCGGGTCAGAGCCAGCATCCCTCAGAGCAGGCCTTGGTATGCACCTGGATTTGTGGTGAGGGACTTCTGTCCTCACGCCTTGAACTTCTCATCAGGAAGATGTTGGGGAGGGGGTGAGGGCACTAAAGGGCAGAGTAGCCACAGTACCTGGTGCACTGGGAACATTCGCCAGCTGCGACAGCAATTTCTGCACTGGAGTTAACAGGCCTCCGAAGCAGGCCTCAGCTCCCTGGGGCTGCGTGGCTGTCCTGGTTGCCAACAGCCCCGCCCACCCTGCCCTGCTCCTGGGGCCGCCACCCAGACATGCCCTGCAGCCTCATCCCGACCACCTGCTCAGCCGTCTTGATGGGCAGGGACCCGGTCGCCAGAGCCACCCTCCGTCCACCATGGGGCCCGCTTTCCCTCTCAGCACGGCACACACCACAGTCCCTTGTCCCTAGGGCTTCTGACACTGTCTCACCAGGTCTCCTGTGTGATGTAGGAGTCACCTGGTGGTGATGAGGCTGAAGCTGCCTGGGAGTCACTGTGGGCTCCATCTGGCCCTGGGCACATGCCGATGTCCCCTCGCTGAGCAGATGCAGTGGGGGAGGGCTCCCTCTGGGCGGTGGGCAGTGGGCTTCCTTAAACAAGCCCTCATGCGTTCTGCATCTGCTGCCCCCAGCCCGCTCAGGCCGTGGGTGCTGACTGCGAGTTATTACAAACTCTGTCATCAAGCACTCTTACTTTGAAAATGAGCCTCCCGTTCAGATTTTCCCTAAGTCATGAGAAAGCGGCACCTCACTCTATGTGGTGGTTCCATTTCCTAAGAAGGGACTGTCCCGGCCTGCATCCGTGGGCGTGAGCACTGTGGGCCTGGCTTCACGGACACCCTCCACCTTTTATCTCCCGGGCATGTCCTGGGCTTCTGCCAGGCCCAAGGACACCCTGCCATCTGGTCCTGCAACTCAGCCAACCTGTGCCCAGGGTGGGGGGAGGGGTGGCCGCTGCAGCAGGGCTGGGCCCTCCGGAGTGCAGGGTGCGCCAGGGCAGAGACAGACTCCAAAGGTGATGCCCCGCCTGAGGCAGGGGCATCATTAGGATGCTCCAAGAGGAACAGAGGCACTGCCAGGGCTGGAGAGTCATGTGGGGAGGCGGGAGGGGGCCAGGAGTGGACAGGGTGGCAGCTGCTCTGGGACCTTGAACGCTGAGGTCCGCAGTTTTTACACCGCCCAGGGACTGGGCAGCTGTCCTCGGGGTTCCATGGGGATTGTGCTTTTTCTTTAGCCTTAGAGTTAATTCATCTAATATGCTGGCCAAGAGAGCTGGGCAGTCACACCCCGACTGCGGTCACACGTGGCTGGGTTCCACACCAGCAGATGGAGCCCGTGGCCAGCCATGGTGCGGGTGGTGGGAGTCCAGCCCAGAACCAAAGGCTCTCTCCATCCCAAGGAGCTTCTGAGGACCTAGAGCATGTACAGGGATGACCTGACACGGGGACACAGGGGGCCAGCCCGCCTCTCGCTGGCCCGGGTTAGCTGCATCCTCAGAGCAGCCCCACGCAGCCCCAGAGGGAGGCCTGAGGCCGAGAGGAAGCACCCAGGGGACCCCAGATGTCACTGTGTTTGTCGAATGTTCCAGGAAAGAAGCCTGCTGACTTCACAGGTCCCCCCGCCCAGGCACTCCCGCTAGAGATGCGTTTTGTGTGTAGCGAATCGCTTCTCCTGGGCGGAAAATCGTTTTTCACTGTTATCTCTGTGATCGGCGACTCCTGCCAGTCTGTAATGGCCTTGCCTGATTATGCGGCTAGTCATTAAAGGCCTGGCCCCGCACAATGGTGTCCTGCGTCGGGTGATCCATGGGGCTTTGCAGAGGCTTACCAGCCACCGCCGTAATTTTACTCATTCGTCTTAATTTTTTGTAATCATTTTTTGTAAAGAGGGTATAATGTCAGGCTTGCTTCCCTGCCTCTGACAGATCCAATCTAGCAGATAATTACCATAAGGAAATTGATGCTTTAGTGTGCGGGAGAGAATTTAATTTACTCAGACATCCTACAGAACAATGCATTCCAGAAGATATGAGGATTTAAGTTTTTAAGAAATTAAATTTTACTATTTAACATGATTACTTGTGTTGAACATCATTAACTAGCTTTTTTAAGTGTTTGAAATAATTACCAGCGCATTGGCTGTGTCTCAAATCCAGAATCTGCTTTAAATAGGGGTTAAGGACCCATGAAATGAGAAGAAAATCCCGAAGCCTTCTTTCTGTCCCAAAGGCGCTCCGTGAAGCCCACGGCGAGGCTGAGCTGCCCCTCGGAAGGACACGCAGCCTGTCCTGCGTGACACTGAAACGCACTCCGTCCGACACCAGCGCTCTGCAAGCCGGGCCCCTGCACTCTCCGCCAGCGTGGCTGCCGGCTGGTTCTGGGGTGAGGCTGAGAGGGCAGGGGAGGCCTACGGGGATGGGGACAGGACGGAGCGGTGTGGCCTGGAAAAACCGCACCACTGCCCGCATTTCCCGCTTGTCTGTCTGTCTTTCTGTTTCTTTTTCAGACCTGGAGATAAAAGAAGAAAGACAATGTCAAGTGCAAGCTCAAGACCAGAAGAAAGTGGAGACACAAAGACAGAGGAGCCTCCCCCTCTCAGACCCCGGGGCCCCTTCCCGCCCCGGTGTGCAGCCCAGTGTCCCCGGGGCCTGAGGACAGGCCTGGCTGCGGAGCCTCTTTTCACTGAGCCTCACCCCGTGTGAGTTAGATTCCCAAGAGTTCCTCAATCCTTTCCTAAACGTGAAGTGAAACACCCGACAGGAAATTTCTGGACAAAGCCAGCCCAGAAGTTCCCTTATCCAGCCCCTCTGCCGGTCACATTTCCTCTCAGGAGACTCTCAGCGACGCCCTCCAGCCCTGCATCCGCGGCAGGCCCTGTGACCGTTTGGGTAACAGCCGGGGGATTGCCCAAGGGTCCCAACCGAAAATCCCCCCGTCCCTCAGCGGAGGAAGCTGGGTTTGGGCTGGCCTCCGTGGTGGTCCCGCCCGAGGGGGCTCGTGGAAGGTACCCCCCAGCCGTCTGCTTCGTCCCGCCCCACGTCTGCAGGGCGGGCCTTCGGGTTCTGGCTGGCAAAAATAGGACATTTCACTGGGAACACTGAGGTCCCTCAGAGCCACTGCATGTACAGGGAGGAGAAACGCCAAGACCCTAAAAGCCGTGGTCATCAGACCCGAGGACAGCGCCCTCTGTCCGCCCAGAGACGTCGCCTCTCGGACCACGGTTCAGCCACTGGGGACCTAAGATACAATTGTATCTGACAACAGACTCATATGTGCTTATTTTTTAAGCTGCAAGGGACAGAAAAGGAAGCAAAAATGCAGGGGACACAAAATTGCACCTGGGTTGTTGGGATTGGAAGTGGCCCAGTGCCAGGACCCGAAGGAGATGGCATGTCCCACCTGCAGCCACAGCCTGTATGGCCGCTCTGGGGGGTGGCTACAGCTGCACTGGTTCACTCACCGGCAGTCCCGACCTCGGTGACATCGGTGTCCTAGTGCACGGCAGCACCTCAGACCTCGAAGACCCAATGCTGCGGCAGGGATGCTGCTGAGTATCTCTCATGAGCTGAGCTGACTCCCTACACACATGCCCATGTGCACGCTCTCCCCCATGCAAACACGTGCACCCCACACATGCAGGGCACGATTACACCCACACCACTCCAGGATGTGGCTGCAGAGCTGGCACCGCCGGTAGGCTCAGCACACTGTACCGGCAGTTGGGATGCCCACATGGAGACTTTGCTGGCACTCCCCTGCGCCTGGGATAGCAAGTGGCCATGCCGGGATTGGGACCCAGGGTGGCTGGCACCTGTGTCCACACTCTCAAACACGGGGCTCCAGAAGGGAGACCGAGGTCACCTCCCCAAGCCTGGGTCTCTCTCCGCCAAACCATAGGCATGGCAGCAGCTGGTGTGGCTGCCTTTAGTGACTCTCTCAGCCAAGACTCATGGGTCTGCCAGGCACTCACTCCGAAACACATGGATACCAGCTGCATCCCAGATGCCGTGTGAGGCCCCAAGGATGCTGGGGCTGTGAGGGACGCAGATGAAAACTCATCTGTCCATGTTTGCAGAGACACATGGAGCACACAAGCCTGCATTCAAACCTTGAGGCTCACACATCACTTCAGGTTTTGTCAGAAAGATGGCTGAATCCCACGCGTCCTGGCTGCTCCTCTCCTAGCCCCCCCCCCTACTCTGCTCCCCCACTCTGACCACACAAGCACAAGCCAGAGCTTCCTCTTTCCATGGGGCAGGCTCTTCCCAGGCTGTGGGCTCCTCATTTCTGCCCCATGGAAAGGCAGCGTGGGGCAGTCCGGGTTAACCATGTCGTGGCCGGACTTCTCCGGAGGCCGATCAGCTGCTGTCAAGGCCCCTGCCTGTATGGGATGCTCAGCTCCACGCTGTCAAGTAGCGGAGCCTCAGAGCGCTGGGCTCCCTCCTGAGCCCTCCTGCAGAGGGAGAGGGAGAGGGCACCACCAGGGCCCACCCCGCCCTGTGCCTTCTGAGATGTCCCCCGGTGAAACAGGAGACATCAGCTGAAGTGGCCTGGGGGTGTCTCACAGTGATATCATCTCTAAGTCCAGAATTGCCAGCAACTTTTTCAGGAATTTAGGAGCTAAGGAGATGCCAGGAGGCTTCCAGCAGTTGACTGATAACCAGCGGCCACCCCTGGCTGGAAATGACAGCGTTTTCTTCTCCTCTGGGGCTCGTTTCCTGACAGTTCTGTCACACGTTAAGTCCCAGGAGGCCACATGTCCTGTCCGCTGCATCATGGCGGTGCTGGCACCCAGCACAGGCCCTGGCGCGAGGCGGGTGCTGGGAAAACGGGGGCTGGGGGAATGAGTGCATGGAGGAAGGGAGGAATGGCAGTGGAAAGGTGATCACTTTGGGGCCTCCCATTCACTGGTTTTCAGTCCTTGTTGCTCAGGCTACGACCTGGGGAACATTTTAAGAACACAACTTACCGAATCAGAAGCTAAAGAGGTGAGGTCTGGAACGACCAGATTTGCTGCAATTTCTGGGGAAACTGAGACTTACAGACTTAAGTAGTTTTGCCCAGAAGTACGCCACTAACAAGTGTCAGCCTAGCCCGGGGTCACTGACCCCAGGTGGAGGCTTGTGTGCTGTGCTAGACACCCGGCCCGTCGGCCTGGCCGCACTGACTCCCTCGGGCCTCGGGCCCCCGGCCTTGGGTGCAGGCACTCAGTGGGCACCACCCCCGGTGAGATGGCCCCTGGTCCCCAGGGGAGCTGTGACCAGCATCCCGGAAACAGAGTTCGTCTGCCATAGATGGACTTCCTTCCAAATTGTGGGAGGACCGCTCTGGCAGTTTGTATTTTACAGTCAGAAACAGTTTCCATGTGCTGTGGGTCTCGACCGTTTCCACTCGCTGGGGCACAGACCATTCGTCTGGCTGGGAGGTCGCTGCCCCTCCTCTGGAGGGGGGCTAGTTTGTCGTATGGGGGGACGCTTGGCCGCCTCCACCAATTCCTCATCAGGCATGGCCCTCGGGGGCCCCAGGCACTTCCTGTCAATGTGCGTGTGCCTGTCCTGGCAGCATGTGGTGCTGCAGGTGTGTGCCGCACTGGGAGTCAGAGAGAGACCAGAGCCACAGCCCTTCACTGAGTCACTGTCCTCACCTCTGGCCACCGCGGGTCTTGCCGCTGCTCAGGCTGGCCCCTTGGAGGTGGATTTCAACCCTCGCCATCTCTGAGGCCTCCAGCTGACACCCTTCACAGTGCTGTCTCTGGCTCACGCCAGCCAGTGTGCGTCGCTCATCACGCAGGACCCATGGCCCTCAGCCTGCACTGCAGACACATGCACGTGCCCACCACGGACTGACAGTTCTGCCGCGGACGGGCCTCGCAAGAGCACTCTGCTCGGTGGCCACCACCCACGCGTCCTCATCCTGCCTCACCTGGCCCATCTCAGGAGCCTCAGGGTTGGCCCCCACACCCACCACCCTCCTCTCAGCAGCCCACCGAGCTCCAGCCCCACAGACAGCCTCAGAGAACTCACGTACCCACACACCCCTCTCCCAGGGCTCCCCCCACGAGCGGGATCAAACCTCCAACTTCGCACAGCCACAGGCCTCTGTGACCCAACCCCGATGGCCACTTCCCCTTCTCTCGATGCCTCACTGCCGCACCCCTCACTGGGAAGTTCACTTGAGTAACTCTGCAGGAGGTTCCCAAAACGCCTGATGACCTTGACCCCCAGGCATCAGTGCGTACCCTTTCTTCAGCTCGGAATTTTCGTCTCTTCTTGTCCTCTTGGCCAATTCTTACTCAAGCTTTAAGATTCCAACCAAGTGCTGCCTCCTCCATGCAGCCTTCTGTGGTTTTCCCTTTGAACCGATGGTCTGTCCTCGATCCTCATAGAGCCGTGAGGGGCATGAGGGGACAGCTGCCGCTGTGCAGTAAGACTGCCAAGACATGCACTCCAACCCTTTCCCTGACGGCCGGAGCATCTTAAGGAAGTCATTTTACTTCTCTAGACCTCAGTGTCCCCACATGGAAGGGGGAAGGGCCACAGGTCCTACCTTGTGGGGCTCACCGTGAGTACTGACAGGACCACGCTTGCCAACATCTACCACACAGTGCTCAGCAAAATAAAGTGCGGCGATCCCAGGAACGGTCTCGCACGACTGGGCTGTTCACGCCTGCTTGTCGGCACTAGGCTCGGGCCACTCCTTCATTCCAGATGCTGGGCCTTCCCACGTGCCAGCACCTGGGCTGGTGCTGTGCCTACGTTTGGCTCATTGGCCAGTTGAAGAGGCACTTGGCCAGCAGATGCTGGGAGGCTTTGAAAGCCTTTCCCGCCTCTGCGGGCCAAATGAGAAGACCGTGGGGCAGAGTTTCGGGTGCCCACTCTCTGGGCTCTGTGGTCAGCAGAGACCTTACCAGGCATTGTAGAGGAAAGATGGCCCCAATGCTTTTGTTCCCAGAAACACCTGGGAACACTGGCCTTGGAGCGGGCAGCAGGGCAGAGCCCAGCTCATCCGGAGCCCAGCTCATCCAGGTGGCCGTGAAGAAGTGCCTCGAGGAGCCAGTTCAGGGAACTGGTCACAGTGGTGGGCTTCGGGCTCCTCGGGGGGAGGGGGGCCAAGGCCAAGGGAAGTGAGAGGGCCAGTGGTTGTGCAGCAGAGCAAACCCGGCCACATGCCCTTTTCTCTTCTCAAAACCACGAGCGTCAGACACTGTGACCAGAAACAGAAGTGACCACTGTCCCCGGGGTCCCTCCCGGTGCCCAGTGGCATGAGCGTCCAGGGCACGTGGGCCACCACCTCAGGTGGCACTCCAGTGCTGCCACCTCACAGGCACCTCCTGGGAACCTGGGGACCGAAGGCCTCCCAGCCTTGGGGGCCTGGCAGATGAAAGGGGAGAGCATGCCCACGGCTCGGGGTTGCTGGGAGAATCTGTGTTCTGCTGCGCCAGGAAGGCTTCGTGGGGCGCCTGTCCTGCACAGCTGCCACCACTCGAGATGGATGTGTCTTCTAAGACACTTTCTAGAGTGTAGCGTATGTTCCAGACCCAGCAGGAGTCCCCAAGGAGCTGGGGGACAGAAAACCAATATGACTTTCGGGGAGCTGCTGTGAAATTACAGTCCACTTAGGAAGTGGAGGCTATTTACTGACCACTGACCATGCTTCGGGCACCAGGCGAGGTAAGCACTTGCCTTGGTACCTCGTTCACTCCTCTGCACCCAAGGGTCACACGCCAGAGTAGTAGGGAGGCCTCGTCTCGTTCCAGAATTCCTCAGGCTCCAAGACACAGGCTGTGCCTCTCGACACACCAGGAAAGCAGCTGTGCTTGAACCTCGCTGTGTGTTGATCAGCAAGAGCGGGGTTAATGATGCTCTTACTGTGAGGCTCAATTACGTTTCAACATTAACACCCATTAAGATGAATGACAAGGCATCATAAGTAATGTTTCCACTCGAAACTGAAATTGTATCAATTAGCCTTTAAACTAGCCTAAGTAAATTCCGTTGGGTAGCTCAAAAATTATTCAAATGCCACAATTTTGAAGTGAGAGGTTTAAAAACAGTTTTTTATTCCATTCTAGAGATTCCTACTAATAATATTCATACCTGTGTCTATGATCTCTTGTTCTAAGAGGCCAGAGGCCAGGGCCCCTCCGCTGGTGAATCCTTGAAGTCCGATTGGAAATGGAGCAGCTGTGAGGACAATGGTTTCCTGAAGGGGGAGAGGAGCGAGAGGGACGGGGTCCTTTCAGCCACTGTGGGGCTCGGGATACCTAACATGGGGGGGGTCTAAACATTTAAGGGTCTGTCAGCCCAGAGACTGTCAAAGACTCTCCAGCTCCCATCGGAGAGGACGCTTCCCCCAGCGCCCCTATGCCAGGCAGAGGACCGGAGGAGAGCAGGGTGCTCCAGGTCTCAGTTTCCACCTGCCTGTCCGGCCCCACCGCGCTCCCCTGACTTTGGCGCGCGCCCGCTCCTGCACAAGTGCCGGCACCATGGACAGCGTCAGCCCGTTCCTCGGGCCCTGCTGTCTCTGCCGCCCTTCCTTGGCAAACATGCGCCCTGACAGCAGGTGCCTGACAAAGTGAGCTCTCATCCCTTTGGACCACAAGCCAGCTCGTGGTGGACGCCGGTTTCCCGCTGGAGGAGACACAGAGCAGGGGTGGCCCACTCTGCACAGCTCTGCCTCCACGCCCCGGGGCGGACACTGGTGTGGGCTGGGCTGGACATCTGGGAAACGGGCACACTCCACTTGCTTCATGATGCCTTGACACAGCGCCCTTCGGTCAAGGTGCAGAGTGGAAACAAAGGACACTGGGGGTGCTGCTCACCTGACTTTGCGAAGGGCCTGGGTGTCTGGGGCAGCGCCTGCACAAGCCCCCGCCTGGGCAGGGGATGTGAGGAGCAGAGGGGAAGGAGAATTCTGGGACTGTGGGGCCTGGTTTCCTCCCCGGGAGCAGCTGTCAGCAAGGACTGACCCACGGAGCTTCTGAGGGCTGGATGGGAGGGTCTTAGAAACCATGATGCCCGATACACCCGTGATCATGGGGGCAGGGCGGGCCTGGGAAACACGTGGAGATCTTGTTGCTTTGACCTTCCCACAGCCAGGAGGAAGCTACCATCCTGCAGAGGACCATTCTCTAGTTGAGCGCAGGACCCCCAGTGGGTGACAGCTCAGCTCTGACTCCTCCTTGTCCCCCTCTTCCTGCTGGTCCTCCTCAGATGCACAGGGCACAGTCCAGGCCCCACTGGGGGGAGGGCCACAGGAGGAGCCTCCTGCTCCAAGGGACAAAGCCAGGGGACACATGCCCCAGTCTGTGGCCCCAGCGGGAAGCTCTGAGGTGCTGCCATGGTCCCTCCACAGGCCCCACCGGATGGAGTCCAGGCCCCAGTGGGGACTTCCCTCCCTCTCTGGTCGCTGTTCCCCATTCCTGATCCCAGACCACTTCCTGCATGCCAGCCCTTCTCCCCTGCCCACCACCCTGGATCTGCGGGCTGAGTCGGGGGCTATCTCCGGATACCATCTGGCAGCCCCTGTCCACAGCACAGCCCAAGCTCAATAGGGTCAGGGCTCCATGGGACCCCCCCCCAGTGCCTCGCTGAGAAGACAGGATCACAAGGACCAGAGTGTGGCTGCATCGCTCTGTCCACCTCAGAGGCAGAGGTCTCCGGAGAAGGGTGGAGCGCTGCTGTCAGAAGCTGTGGGCTTAACCCCATCCCACCCGTGTAACACCGGCACTGCCCACGCAGCACCAGTTACCCGGGTGCCAGGGGCAGGGCTGGTCTTGGCAGACGGTGGCGAGGGGGACTAGGAATTTGACACTGTGTGTCCGCTGAGTTGGCTTTCTCCGTCTATTGGTGGGAGACTCTTTTCTGCACACTCCTCCTGGATGGTTTCATAAAAAAAAAAATTCTGGCTCCTTTTAACATTCTTTCTGATTTTGTCTCCTCTCCTCTCTTCCCCGGAGCCCTAATTGACCCTTTATTATTCTCTCGGTCCCTCGTTTCCCATTTCCAATACAGTTCCGGGCGGGTAACTCCAAAGCTGCTGTGTGAACCTGTCTAACCATAAATACGATTTGACAAACTATTTCCAGGCAGTCAGGAACGCGGGGTGGGGGCGGCTGGGGCGTCGCGTCTCATTGAGCCTTGTGCATCCTCTCCGAGCGAACAGCAGCGCCCAGTAAGATGATACTGTTTTGCTTAGATTTCAGACAATAAGAACTGCGACCTGGGGCCTGATTTCCAGACTAGCCTCTCCGCTGACAGACAGGGCGGCCATTCTGGGAGGGTGGAGCAGGCTCAGGACAAAGGGTCCCAGCTAGTCTCCTTCATCCAGCGCTTCCAGACTGTGGGCCCAGGGACACAGGAGTCTGGAGATCGCGACTTGATTTCTCACTGCCAGGCCATCGTGTTGAACGGGATGGGGGCGCCCCCCGGGGGGAGGGGCAGGCAGGCAGGACTTGCTGAGCATCCCCGTGGGCTGGGGTAACCCCTTCACCCCACCCCAGAGGTGTGAGGACCATGGCTTTCCAGCCCCCTTCCTACAGACCCTCAGTGTGATGGTCCCTCAGCTGTGTCTGAGGGAGTGCAGGCCCTTGGACAGATTGGACTAAAAGATACTTTTTGTTTTGGTATCTGTCCATGACCCCTTTTATTCACTGGGGTACAAATTGAGTCATTTCTTTTTCTTGTTATCAGCAAGGTTAGAATTTCCCCACTGAGAATGACCGGCCCAAGGCCACCTCATGCCCACAGTCCAGGAACAAGGACAGAGAATGGACACCGGGCCCATCTTCCATACCTGTTGTCAGACACCGGTTCTGTCCAGCCTGAGGGCTGCCGTCCACCTGGAAATGTTCCTGGCTGCTCCGGCACTGGCATGGGGCACGGGGTATCCCCCGTGCACCTATCTCTTCCTCACCCCCTGAGTGTAGTCACCACGCCCAGTTCGGCCCCTGTGCCTGGCATAGGGCAGCTGCCCTGCTGTCAGGCCCCCTTGGCCCCTGCCCTCCTGCTGAGCGGGCTCTAGGCTCAGTGCCATTGACTCACATTCCCAGTGAGAAGCCTGGGCTCCTCAGCCCTCCCCTCTCAAAGGCCGTGGGCTCTCCACCTTCGTGGGACCACACGCCTCCCCCAGGGCTGGGAAACCCTAGGGTGGGACCATGTTTAAAATCAAATGCACAGCAGGTGGGCCCAGGAGAGTGACAGATGTTGGGGGGAGCAGCCGGGGTCCCCAGAAGAACAACCAGCAGGATGAGCATGTGCACAGAGAGAACTTCTGTTAAGGGTTCGGCACGTTTGGATGTGGGACTGGCAGAACTGGAGCCTGCAGGGCCGGCCAGCAAGCAGGCAGACGACCTTGTCCTTTCCGCGTGGTCTTTGGCCACATATCCCAGCTCTCTCTCTCAGGGCTCCCTTAGGCCTCAGGTGTCCCTGCTGCTCCAGTGCACGTCGACCCCCATGGCACGTGCCTAAGCTCACAGGACATATGAATAGGCCTTAGACTTAGGACACCTTGACACCCGATCTACCACAAATTTCCTCTAGAACTGCACAAAAACAATGAGAATACAAGCGTAACCTGACCGCCCCCAAGCCTCCCCACCTTCTGCACCATCCTCTGAGCAAGGACCAGGTGGGCCCAGTCCGCACGGGGCAGCCTTCAGGCCTGTCCTGACAGGCTTGTCAGCTCTGGTCCCGCTGAGGTTCCCTGAGCCTCCAGTACTTTTAGTGTGATACCCTCCAAGCTCATCCGGTTCAGCCTCGAACACAGCTCAGCTGTGGGTGGTCATTTCTGGCGACTGTCTTCAGGCTCCAGGCTGGCGTATGAAGATTACGGGGGGAAAGGAACCCTCAAGCAGGTGTTGGCTCCCCTGCCCCTGGCATCGGCAGGCCGCACCACCTGCCGCTCAGCCTCTGGTCCCACGGGGGAGCTCCGTGGCTGGTCCCGCTCCTTCCTCCTCAGGATGCCTCCCAGCTCCATCACACCTTGCCCTCTTCCGCATTGCAGAGTAGGGGAACAGGTGACTTCCTGCTGTCATCACGGTCACCTGGATCCCTCCAGGACCATGGCTTTCACTCACTATTGCCAAATGCTCATCGCAGTATGTTGCCCCAAGGAAAGAGGGAGAACATGACCCCAAGCCTGGCATCGACCTCCAGGAGCTGATCCCCACTCAAAAGCGGCTCATTTGTCCCCTCACCTGGTGAGGGGACCAGGCCTGTGTGTCATGCTCTGTTAGCACAAGAGAAGCAAGGGGCAGGGGCACCGGGTGACAGGAAGCTCATGTCCCTGGAGGGGGTCCTAGGGCCTGGCCGGGGGTGAGTCACACTGCCAAGCCTGCCTCAGGTGGTGACACGGCCAGAGCTGCTGTGAGTCACCGCCGCCCTCCAAGGGCCCGGGCCTCATGCCCCGCTGGGTGGGAGGGTGGAGATGAGCTGTGACTCAGAGGGGCCACCGGCCTTAGGACCTTGTTTCCCAGAGAAAAGGGATGTTTTGATTCTCACTTGTTTTTTTCACTCAAAATGCTGCTGGATATGGAAATTACATGTGAAAACTTTGCATGTAATTTCCAACTGTCTGAGAGCATGCTCGAATCTCAGAATGAGAAAGTGAGAGGCTGGTGTCCCCAGTACCGTCATGACAGAGAGTGTCCCACGAGCAGTTACAAGATTTTTTCCTCTTTATCTTTCCAAAGGAGTAGAATTGGATTCGTCTACCCTGAAACACGGTTCTTAGTCATTAAAACTGATTTTAAGGGGGAAAAAAATCAAGCTGGCGTTTTACCTATTAGTCTTCCGCTTTCCACGAGTCTCCAAGAACAAATGGAGTTAAATGTTCCCACCAGTAAAGCCAAGTCCGCAGGGCCCAGTTTCCAGGCTAAAGGATTCACCTGTTTGCTCCCGCCAGCTGGCTGCCCCGCCTCTTTCCACGCGAGATGTCGAGTGGGAAGTCAGCGGTTTTGATTTTGGCTCCTCTTTGCCCAACTGTCTCTAGGACGGCAGGAACCCTCCTGATCTGCTGAGCATGGTCAGCACTCGAAGAGTTCATGCCACAGAGGAGTGAGCAATGGAGGGCACGGAGCTGGCGTGCCACACAGAACGCCACGCCCACTCCACCATCGGGGTCGGCGGCAGGGCCTTCCACCTGAGCCTTCCACCCAAGCCTCGCCGGAAGACAGCGACATCGCCACCCGTGTCCCGGTGGCACCGTGCCATCCCCAGGTAACGGGGGCTCAACGTCCAGCATTCCTCAGGCCAGCGGGCGTGCAGTGTGCACATTGGTGGTGAGCCCACACACAGACGTGCTGTGCTCACTCCCAACCTGGTGCTCTGTGAGTTGTTACACGGGAGGGTCGACAGTTGACCGTGAAGTAGGCTCTGCAATGGACGATGGTGCCCGGCTGGGGGCTAACGGGAGCGTGCTGAGCACGGTCAAGGTTGACCAGGGGGAGCTGTGAGGTCCGGTAGATGAGGCGCGTTCAATGCCTTTTCAACCCACAGTCTTTCCAGCTGGAGATGGGTGCCTCATGGTGTGACCCCCTCATGAGTCCAGGTGCATCTGCGTATGGTTCCTTGTTTGCTCTGTTTCATGCGGGAACACTGGAGCCAATTTCTTAAAGACAGGCAGGGCGTCCATACCACCTTCACCCCAGTCCTGCAGGACCCCACCTTCCCAGGTGCCCCTCCTCACTTCTGAGCGGCCCACCTCATCCCTGTTCCATCAGGCTTGCCTCGCTGCCCCCAGCCTCAAATCGCAACCATCCAAAGGTCTTATTAAATTTCTTTGTTTTATTTTTATTGCCGACATGGTTGTGGATGTCCCCATTCCTGCTGCCTCATTTTCTGACTCCATCGTAATTTGTGTCCCCGTAGGTCTGCACGCCCCTTAGGCCTTCACCGTTGGGCTCATGACCCAAGTGCTCCCCCTCCGCTGAACTCTGGGCATGGCCATCATGCGGGGCCCGCTGAGCATTGCCTCTTCTGGGTGGGCTGGGGCAGGTGGCCAGCTCACGGGGAGAGAGTGACATGCAGGAAGGAGGTCTGCGCATCATGTTGCGGGGCTGGAAAAGCGGGAAGGACGGCGGCTTCTCCAACGGGTTTTTCAGATATGGCCTTGGAAGGCCAGCAGGGTGAGGGCACAAGGGGGCAGCATGAGGAGAGGGAGGGACACAGGGCTGTGTGGGCCTGTCCAGGAGCGGAGAGGACAGGTGTGGTGGCAGGTGCCGGTGCTCAGAGCAGCCAGGAGCAACTCATGGGGACACCGGATGGGGGGTGGGGGCCGTGGACTCCACGCCACATCTGTGTTTTCTGTTTGATGAAGGAACTCACACTTTCCCCTCCGTGCAAAGAGCTCAGATCCCCTTCAAGAGGGGAGTTGTTTCCGACACTTCTGAAACGGAGACGGGTAACCAAAAAGTATCGTTTTTCAAATGAGATGTGTTTCAGTTTGTTGACCTGACTATTTACCAGCTGGCTGGCATTGGATAAATTAACTCACCTGCTTTGACTGGAGGTCTTCTGAGGCAAGATGGAAACAGTGACGCCCACCTCACAGGACAGCATATGCAGGGCGTGGGCGTGCAAGAGCCAGCAGAGTGCCCTGCCAAGCTGTGTCCCCAGCCCCCATTGTCCCATGTCACCTGGCTGGCTTGTCTGATACTGAATTGCACGGCAGGGAAAAGTGCAAGGTTGAGCCCAGATAAGCCAGCGAGGAGGCCAGATGTCATTTCTGAGGTTTTGTAACTGAGTGGAACTTCTTAGGCAGGAAAACAAGGTAAAAATTTCCCAAGGGGTTTCTGCGAGATTTCCAGCCCTTCCTAAATTAGCCCTGACCAGTAAAACCACGAGAGAAGACTTCCTGGCAGAGCCTGGCACTTCCACTTCCAGGCCCAACCGAAAGCAGGAAGCGCCGAGACAAGTCATAATTCAAACCTTCAGTTGGCTTCCAAAATCATCCACGTGCAGGTGCCCTGGCATTTGCACCAAAGGTCAGGAGTGATTCTGCTTTGATCTGTCTCAGGTTATTGATCCATTTTTGGCTGAGCCAACTGCAGACTCACTGCCAGCTGATGGAAGCGTTTTCTGTCCCCCTCATCACCCCCACACGGGCTGAGCAGAGCCGCCCGAGGGGAGCAGTCCCCTTCAGTTAGCAGGAGCCCCATGAGCCCGAGCTTACCCTCAGAATGAAGAAAGCCTGTGCTTTGGACCTAGACCCCCTGAGTTCGGCGCCCAGGCCTGCCCCTGGTCAGCAGATGCCCTTGAGCACGCTGTCAGGCTTTGCTGGTCAGTCCAACCAAGGAGCTCCACAGCTGTCAGAATGACTCCTATTTAAAAAAAGGACAACAAACAGACCAAAACAAAACAAAACAAAAAAAGCAAAACAAGTGCTGGCGAGGACGTGGAGAAACGAGAAAGCTTTCGCCACAGGTGGGAATGAAAAGTGGGGCGGCCCCTACGGGGGACAGTCTGGCAGCTTCTCAGATGGAACAGGGAGTAAAATGACCACGTGACCCTGGAAGACACGTGGCCGTGTCTCCAGTGTGAGACCAACAGCCGGAAGCGGAGTCTCAAAGAGATACTTTGTGTACGGGGTGCACAGCGGCACTTTTCTCAGTGACGAGAAGGTGGGAATGGCCAAGCATTCATGACAGAGAACAGAGGAAGGAACATGATCCACACCCCCCCACACACACATGAAGGTGTGAACTTCTGACTCTCACAGGCCACGCTGAGGAGGGACTCGAGGACGTGAGGCTGAGTGAGACCCAGCCGACAGGGACAGGTGGGCGCCGTGCGATTCTGTCATGGGAAGTGCCGAGGAGAGTCGAACACACTGCAGCAGCAGCAACAGCGAGGAGAGTGCGGTGGCCAGGTGCTCGGGGCAGGCCTGGGCTGCCATCCGGCGGGGACGGAGTTTCATTTCAGGAACGTGAAAGATGCCCTGGAGTCGATGGGCTCAGGCTCGCTCATCTGTGTGAGCGTCCTTGGTGACCTCGGATGGGACACTCAAGAACGGGCGGTGTGGTGTGTCTGTGCTGTGGGCGTGAGCCCAGTGCGAGTTTCCAGTGCGGAATCCCCCCGTTGGCTTGAGCGGCCGTGAGCTGCTTTTACCAGATATTTGTTTACTCAGAGTCTAGGCAAAGCACACACGCCCATGCCAGGTGGTCACGGGACGCCCGTGCTCACCTATGTGGCAGGTCTCAGGGTGCAGAACATGCTGGCTCTGTCTTCAGGGGCAGACCTTCTGTGGCAGGCGCCCCCCTGTGGTGACCCAGTGCCCAGCGGTCATGCTGGCCTCGGGACTCCTGGGTGGGCACCGTCTGCTGGCCTCTGTGGGAAGGACTCGGGCTGGGCACCCAGGGCCCCTCGTACGCCGAGCCCCCCACACAAACTGCGGGCCCACAGTCTGATCGATCGCTGTGCGTGATCACCCGCAGGTTTTCCGAGGCTCTTTTCTTTGATTGTGCTATCCTCGCTCTCTCTATTTTTCTGCTCTCCGGGGTTGTACTCGACCGATTGTGTCTCCTGCTGCCTTGATCAAAGACCAGCAGCTCGACAGGCGATGTTTCTTTTTGTGTCCAGTGCATTTACTTGCGGTGGCAGGAGAGGGGAGGGCAGAGCTGTTCATGGGACGGGGCCCTGGGTGGACGGTGGGAGCGGAGCGGCTGACAAAGGGAAGGCCAGTCCCAGGAGCGGGGACGCCCTTCAAGGAAGACTCGCTGGAGCATCGATGCCAAACTGGCCGGCGACTCCACTTTCCTTCGGGAAACGTGGAATCCTCTCGATCGCTGCAGACGTGCAGAAAAGTGTGGATGTCTGCATCGTGTCAGCGGTGGGATGGGGTCGAGGGGCGCTCTCCTGCCTTGAGTTGTCAGACCCTCCCCTCGCCGTGCCCCTGCCCCAGACGAGGGTGCTTGTTGGCGAGCCCTGACGCAGGGCATTGGAGCGAGGCCACTGCTGGGCGTGCAGGGGAGCAGGCTGCCAGGGTGTGTTTTGCAGCATCGTTGCTGAACTTGACCTCCTGGGAAGGAGTCGCGGCAATGTCGCCGATGCCCGGTGGGCTGCCAGCACCTGGGGATCAGCAGCCCCCTCAAGGGACTCCAATGACTCTGCCCTCCTCCATCCCTGTGTTGCCCCCCCCACTGTGGCCGGAGTGGTGGCTGTGATTGCAGGGTCTGGGGTGGTCCTTTAGATCAGGTTATAAGATGCGCCCCTCCCTCCTCCTGCCCCCTCATTCCTCCCTCCCAGAAAAGCCAAGTCCGTGGTAGGCCGGCCCCACGATGGAGAGAACCCTCCTCCCCTGCTTTGCAGGGGACGCTTCGACCTCATCCGAGGACAGCAGCCCCGGCTGACACCCTCGCTGCTGTGTGAGGCCCCTGGCTTGCTGTGAGTCGCTCTGTGGGTAACGCGGCACACAGCAGCAGCGACAGCCCAGACATCACCAGGGGTTTTGCCAATAGCTCTCCCGAGCTCCGAGTGTGGCTGCTCTGCAGCCCAGCCCAGGGGTCATGTGTCGTTCCCAGCAGCCATGACTCTCATGTCTCTGCTTAACAAAGCCACGCCTGGTCTTTGGTGACCTGGAGGCTCCTGCGTCTCCCCTTGACCCCTTGCTGGCCTCTGCTCTGGGACCAGAAGAGGGAAGAACACACCACAGATAAGGGACAAGCGCCCCCACTCCAGCACCGATGTGCACGGCAACCCGGTCTGTGTGGTTGGAGACCAGCCCCTGAACAGGGACCAGAGTGGCCTGTGGGGCCACACGGGCACAAGGGCACAGCTCTGTGGCCTTCTCTGCAAAGTGGGAAAATGGTAAGACCTTTGCAAGGCTGCCGGGGGCTGAGCAGACAATGCAGGGAGAGGACCTGATGTGACAGGGGTGACGGCTCAGTGATTTGCGGAAACCTGACCACCCTGCCCCAAATGTTGAGGCTTCAAACAGGAATGACCTGCCGTTCCTTATGGCAGGAACTCGGGGGGGGGGGGCGTGTCCCCCTGCCATCTGCCCTCGCCTCCTCCTGGGCTGCAGAGTCAGCGGGGCTGGGTCATGTGTCTGGCCATTGGTGTTGACCTGGGTCCTGCTCCATGTGACTGCTCACCCTCCAGGAGATGGGACAGGAGCCCTTGCTGGGTGGTCTCAGGGAGAAGGTCCAAGAGGCCGAGAGCAAGAATCCCAAGGCCACCCAGGCCAAGCTGGCACTGGCACAATCCTACTTCCAACCATTGGAGTCTCGGCTCAATCAATGCCAATCGGCAGCTGCTCGGTTCCAGGGTGGGGGCCAGACCCCGTCTCTCCATGGAAGAGGTGCAGAGTCACATGGCGGGGGACACCCATACCACTGTAGAGGGGCTCTGTGCTGTATCTCGAAATCTACCCCGAACGTGCAGTCAGCTGCACTCTGGATCCTGTCCCCTTCGGCCATGGTGGTGGCCCTTTAGAACAGAGCTCTGGCACCTGCGTCCCCACTCGGGAGAGCTGCCTGTGTCCTCTCGGGAGAATTATGAGGCCCATCCGAGCTTTATTTTCTTGACCTGAAATGTTTCCCGTGCCTCCACCTTCAGGAGGGGCTATTGTCCTCCACGCTTGTGCCCTTGCTCGGTGCCCCTGTTGCATCCAGTCTTCAGGAACGGAAACAGGACACAGGGGGCCCTGGCTCCTCAGGGCCCAGACCGTTGCTGTGGGCGTCAGAGAGAAAGAAGGCACAGTTGGTGTTTTCTGGACCATGGTCACCACCAGGAGACATGGGCAGGGGTCCCAGGAGGCAGCGAGGGCCCTGGAGTCACTGGGAAGGTGATGCACATGAGTTTGCGGGCTAGCTGGCCTTTCTACCATGCTGGTAGGAATGTCTGCACTCTGGCCTGAGTAAGACGCAGTGCCCCTCCGGCCTGGAGCTGAGCTGGACGGGCCACCCTGTCTGTCCCCACCCGGCTGCTGTGACCCGGGGGCTTGAGAATGCGGGGGTGGGGGAGACCAGCTTTCTAAGTGCAGAGGCCCGAGGGGCTGGTGCCTACCCACACGCAGGCCGCGCTCACTGGGAGCCCCCACGTGCACAGGGACCGCCCGGGCTGGGGTACGGACGTGGGCAAGTCGCGGGGAGAAGTTCCCTTCCCCTCGCCCTAGAAGAACACTTTCCCCCTGAAACTGGGGAGCGGTTAGGGGTGGCCCCCTCCTGAAAGGAAGGCCTCCTGACAGGGCTCAGCCTGCACGTTGGGTAAACGACCAGCAGATGGCAGTAGCGACTGGGCCCACGCGCACGCACGCAGGCTCTTAGCGGCCCAGCTCTGGGTGAGGGAGGGCACTGAGGCTGAGCACTGTCCAGGACGTGCTCCCGGCTCCCGGTCAGGGCTGCCACACTGCTCGTGCACAGCTCCGCTCCCGGAGCAACTCCCTCTCCTGCGAGGCCGCCGTGTACGAGGCGTGGAGCCAGGCCCGGATCTTGGGTGCTGCCTCAGCCCCCACCCTAGAGCTGGCGGCCTGTTGGGCGCTGCCCACGTGCAGGCCCTACCAGTTGTGGGGGTGCCCTCCTGCCCTGGGGATAGGGGAGGAAGAGGGGCAGGGGCCGTTCAAAGAGGGGGTGACATTTGGGTTGTGTTTGAAGTCGCCTGTGACTCACACTTGCCTGCCAGGGAGGAAGGCAAGGTCATCCCAGGCAGGGGAGCAGCCCATCCCGGAAGCGGCCCAGGTACACGGTGTGGGGCGTGCGGAGGGTGGGGCTGCCTCACCAGAAGGGTGGTGGGGGAAGGGGCACCAGCCCACACGAGGGCAGGACCACAGTGCCAGTCTGTCCTTACGTGGGTCAACAGGACTGGGACATCTCTCCTGGAGAGGGACAGATGTCAGGATAGACGGGCGGATCCAGGCAGAGGGGCCTAAGGCCCACTCACGCTCCCAAAGCCCAAGTTTGAGCCAGGGACCCCCAGATTCCTGCAGCCCCTCCACCCTGTCTGCCCCACACCGGGTCTGCCCCAGACTGTGTGGTCAGTCTGGGGGTGGCTGCACGTGCTTTTGCTCCTGTTTGTCAGTGTCATCCCTCTGTCTCAGGGCCCGGCCTTTGGGGCTGGGTCGCAGTCAGAGCCCGAGGGAGGAGGGGCACAGGGAGTTGAGTGTTCTGAGTTGGCAGTGGCCATGGGGTGTCTGAGGATGAAGCCGTGGGAAGCATGCCTGCGGCTGGGGGGAGCATGTCCCAGAGCCCAAGGCTGCTGGGTGGAAGCAGAGTTGAAAAGTGGACCATTGTCGTCCACCTCAACCCAGTCCCTCACACAGAAGGTACAGCCACTCTGAGCCCTGGGAGACCCCTGGGGACACAGACCAACCCCCCACAGGGAGCTCCAGGGTTGCTGTGGGAGGAGGCCCACCGGCAGAGATCAAGTGAACTCTGATACTTTCTTTCCAAGGACCCTGGGGACAGCGCCTGGGCTGTTCAGTGTGGCCGGGAATTGCCTCTCTGAGGAGGTGACTTAGAGGAAGACCTGAGAGGAGCCCCCATTCCCAGCAGCGGGAACAGCAGTGAGGAGGCTCAGAGGCAGGACCGGCTCCCTCGCCGGAGGAGCAGCAGGGCTGGGAGGTAGGTGGGGTGGGGGTGGCCAGCAGGGAACTCGGCTGGGGCTCTGGGCCAGGGGGGCACAAGGTTGACGCTGGGAAGGAGGGAGCCTGGGAGGGCTTCAGCGGGTCCTGACTTAACCCAGAGATGCAGACAATCACCACTCTGGTCCTTGGAAGATGGAGAACACGGTGAGGGGGAGGCCACAGGTGTGTTCTGGGGACAGGGACCAGGCACCAGAGTTTGCCATCGGGGTGGGGACAAGAGTGTTTGAAGAGAAGGTGAAGCCGTGAAGCCGTGGGAACCTCCCGAGGGATCAGATGTGCCAGGGTGGGGGCAGGGCAGTGAAAGGGGAACTGGGGTGAAATGTCATTGAAAGATCAATTGGGTGAAATCGCAGTGATGTAAGCTGGGAGGGCCCTATGATGTCATCCAAGACCTTTGGCAGCTCAGGCTGAGGTTTCTGGCAAAAGCCACATTCAGCTGATGGAAGGCGAGTGCCAGATGCCCCCTCACTGGCCTGTGGGGCCAGCCCACCAGGTGCTTGCCACAGATGGTGCTGCCCCTCAGCTCTAGGTCTCGTCCCTTTGCCCCGAGATGTCTTTCTGCTTCCAAGTTGGCCTTTCCTTTGCCTTTTCTTCCTTTGCTGTCGGAGCCTCTCCTCTGCCAGCTGACACATCGTCACAGTCCTTTCTGAAGGTGGCAGGCGGAGCAAGACCACGATTGAAGTAAGAGGGCCGTCCTGTTCGATTGGAAACCGTCCTCATTTTCCATCAAGAAGAGACCTGCCAGTGAAGATGGCGGCCCCTCCCTCTGCGAGCAACCAACCCCACGTCGCTCAGGGTGCCCCCACCCATAGGCCACTTCATAACTCGGCTTGTTTTCTTATTTCTCTGAAGAAAGTGTCCGCTTAAAGCACTGGTGTCTCTTTCTCAGGAACACAGTATTTTTCAAACATTTTCACAGAATCTTAGAGAGGCTTTAAGACAGAAATTTACGGTGGTTTCCCGCCAAAGGGGGAAAAGCAAACACGCAAAGCCAGGCCTTTGGTCACAAGGATATCTCTAAAAAAAACATAATGCTTTATGGATGGTCACATTGGCAGGTGTCACTCCTAATTCTGCTGTGACCGGATGGCAGGCAGGCAGTGTACAGGCAAACACACTTCAGGGCTTGTCCAAGAGCCCACCGCTGACGAGGGGCAGGTTTTGGGCTGGAGCAGGGGCTGTCCCCAACCAAGAGTGACGGCCACCATGACACCGGACAGCGTGGGACGTCCAAGCTGGGGGTGTGCGCTCACGAGCCCGTGCGGGAGAGAGCGTGTCCCTGTGTTTTCCCTCGGGATGCGATGGTGAGGTCCCCACTGCAGAGACTGAGAGCGGCGACAGTGTCTTCTCATGAGGGGGCTGCGGGGGGCAATGCAGCCTGAAGACCAAACAGAAGAGGGGCTCATGGGGACTGGCCGGTGCGCCGGTGCGGGGATGCTGCCCAGGGCCACAGCTCAGAGGGCCCCTCAGTGTCCCCGCCACCCCGGCCCTCACCCTGCTCTGTCCTGGAAACTTCTCCTTCCGTGCTCCCTGAGAATAGCCCTGACATGTCCCCATGGCTGTGGACAGACCTCCGGGAAGGAGAAGGTGGGGAGACCGCGGGCACGGCTTGCACAACCCATCCTTTCTCGGATGCAGAAACGAGGCAGGAGTGCCCGGGTGTGTTCCTGCCATCCTCCTGTCCACGAGAGATGTCACCAGAGCACCGACATCAGGCACACGTGGCGTGGGGGAGGGGAGTGCGTAAAACAACACTCGGGAGAGGGCGGGAGGCTGGGGTGGAGGCCTCATCTCCCTGCAGTGTCACCTGCAACCCCGCACCCCCGCACCCCGGCAGTGTGATAGGAGGTGCCCGCCATCCGAACTCACCAGGCTCTTAGCTTTGGGATCTGTGCCCTGGGAGTGACAATTTTCCATATGTGGGAAGCGACCCTCAGAGAGGGGAGTGGTGTGCCCAACATCACACAGAACATGCTAGAGCTGGCGTGGGGGTCCTGTGCCTGACACATTTCCAGGTGTTGTCTGTCCTATTGGTCAAAATGGATCATCCCCTGGACATCCACAAGAACTGCACCCAGCCCTCCGCCACCGAGTGGCAGCAGCTGGATGGAGCAGTGGCTTCCACCAAACCTCCTTTCAGCGACTGAGTTCACCGCCTGAGCCGGGTCGAACTGGAATGTGTGCCAACCAACCAGGGCGCTACGCAAATCTCTCCTTATCTGTGCATCATCTGCTGTGCAACACCGGTGTCCCCAGCACAAGTCTGACAGAGCCCTCGAGGGCTTGACCAAGCGCCTTGGGCAACAGCCTGCTGCGTCCAGAATCCTCTTACCCAAGAGCACTTGCAGCCTCCTGGCCGGAGTGCCGGAAGCGCCATGGCCAGCACACGTGGTGGCCTCAGTTCCTGGGCAGGAGGAGCCCTGGGCCAGAGGAGCTCTCGTGCCCTGTCCCACACGCTCCACGTCGGCCGGGGAAGTTGCTGCACCCTTGTACCTCAGTTTCCCCTCCTAAAATGTCACAACAAATACCTGACCGTTCTTCCTCATAAGCTGGTATTAAATGAGGTGACCGAAGTGCACTGATACTCCCACTGCATCTCCGGCTCCTCAGTCGCTGCTCCGGAGTGCGGATGGCGGGGCACTGGGGTTGGTGCGAGGCGCCCCCTGCCCCTGGGTAATGGTGGCGGAGCGTGTGCTCACTCATCCTCGTTCATGTGCAGTTTCTGTACCTCCCCCGAGGCCGTCTGCGATCTCAGACTTTGTGTCATTAGAGTTTGCTGGTAGAGACATGACGTCAGCAAGCGCAGCTCAGAGCCCCTTCCACACGGGGATGAGCAGTGACCCACAGGCCACCTGCAGCTCAGCTCAGCACAAAGATGCAGTGTCCCCTGCGACAGGCACGTCCAGTCGCTCTGAGCTGAGTGGCTGTGGGAGTGTCACCTCCCTCCACTGACCAGGCTCACTCCCCAGTGGCCTCCCCGCCCAAACCCTCTCCCGGCTGCATTCCCCATCGACTCGTTGAGGGTTTTCACAGGGTTTCTATCCCGCTGAGGATACACTAGGGAAGGAAAGACAGTCCCACCACCCAGAGGTGCCTTCTTGATCTGGGTCTCAGAGCCTGAGAGAGAAGAGGCCAGCAGCCCCTGACCACGCAGACAGCCCTGGGAGATGTCCTGGGGGTGACAAGGTTGAGGAGGGACGGCTGTGTCTGAGAGATAACAGCTAATGCAGTGATGTGAGGGATCGATGGTGGAACACCCAGGGATGGCCTGAGGATGGATCTGCGGCAATGGTGAGGTGTGGCCGAGGCTTGGGAGGAGCCCAGCTCAGAGGGACGAGGGGCAGGTGGGAGCCGATAGCTGAGGGGCCTGGGGCTGAGACCCAGGCACAGGCAAGGTCAGGGCGCCAGCCCACAGGATGACATCAGGCCCAGGCTGTGGAAGTGACGGGTGGGACAGAAGCCTGTCCCACCAGCTGAGTTCTTCCATGACTATCACAGTGGCCTCTGATGACCACAGCCAGGGCCTTCTCAGTGGGCAGGAGAGCAGGAAGGTCTGCCATCCTCGGAGAGACTCGGGACACTGAGTCTCGGCTGGGCACGTCCCAGGCAGCAGCAGGACAGGGACAGGGTGGGAAGGCAGGGGAGACGAAGGGGCACCAGGCAGGGGAGGGTCAGGGAGACTGCCGGGGGCTGCTGTGGGGACCGGGGATCTGTGCTGGGCGCCTTTCCCTGCCCCCACCCCCGTTCCAGGCCAGCGCTTATCTCTAAATCAAGCCCTACCAGGCCAGGATACATGTCTTCGGGGGCCTCCAGAGAGTTGGAAACCACATCCGTGCCTTGGCTTCTACCCGGCAGGAACTGCCCGGCGCTGGGGGACGCTGGCCTTCAGCAGCTGCCTCCGCTTCCTGCCAACAGCGACTGCAGAGCACAGTGGGGCCGGGGCCTCGACGCCCAGGCAGCAGAGAACAGGCTGGGGACCATTCCAGGCTCGTCCCTGTGACCCCAACCCTCCTCCCACACGTCTGCATTTCAGTCTACACACATCAACACGCCCGCCAGCAGCTGCAGCGACTGGCCCTTCTGTCTGCACGGCGAGGTGCCAATCTCAGTGCTGGGGCATTGGCTGACCTCACCTGAGCATCTCTCTGCACTAGCACTGGGGGCACTTGGGGGTCCTGTCTCATTCACTGCACTGGCCCCCACCTCCAAGCACGTCACCTGTACATCCAGCACGGACACAGAAGGACATTAGAGCTAAGGAGTGTGACCTCAGACACCAAGGCTGGGGGAGAATCCCAGGATACTGCTCCCTGGGAGGTGGCCTCAGTGTGCCCATCTGTAAAATGGGCAGCAGCACCACGTTAGGTGAAGTAAAGAAATGATCGCTTTGCCTGACTTGGGCCCCATGCTCCCATGCCAGGCGAGGGCAGGGCGCTGGGGAGGGAGCTGCTGATCCACCTCTGTGTCCCCCCACCAGCCCGGTCTCTGCAGCAGTCCCCGAGGCCTGATGGGTGTCCTAGCGAGGGCGATGGAAGGTGTGGTTCCCAGGAAGACCATGACGTCCAGAAAGGCAGGTGCTCAGCTACCAGAACTTAGTTGGAGAAGAAAGACATTCATCTTTGGAAAGAGCAAAGGGGCCTATTTGTGTCCTCCAGGCCCTTCCAGGCTCAGATGTGTGACTCCCTGGGAGAGTGCTTCTGGTGAGGGAAAAGGGGAGGCCCAGCCATCACAGCTGTGTTCTCTGGGGTTCCCCAAGTTGGTCTTGGCACAGATGGGAACTTCAGAGATGCGGCAGTACAGCTAAGGACCCCTCGGAATGGCTCCCACATGTGGCTTGCAAGTGTCAGTGATTTCTCCAGGCCTCGTGTGCTCCCTGCGAAGCTGGAGGACACTGTGTTCCCAGAGCTTCAATGCTTCCCTGACGTCTCAGAGGTCCAGCTCCCACCTGGGCAATGGTGTGACCAAGGTAGGGAGAACTCCAGGCAGGTTCATCTCTGCAGCACAGAGCGGGTGGAACACTGGAGGGTCTGCTCCGGATGCTGGGCTTTACCAGGCCCATCCAGTTGCCGAATGTACCTCTTTCTCCCTTGTCTGCTTTCCCTGGGGACTATATGCTCCCTCCCAGATATTAGGAGTCACAGAATTCCCCTCACTCTGTCCTGTAATTCCCCAGTTTTCCCATCTGTCTGTCTGGGATCATCTGTAATGGGCACAGTGCAGAGGCTGGCATGGAGCCGTGACGCAGTCAACAGCGGTGGTAGGGCCTTATGACGCCCCCGCTGAAGGGCGAGGGCAGCCAGGTCCTGGGGCTTTGGGCTGTGCTCCAGGATTTAGACACATGGGCACTGGGGACCCATGACAGGGTTCAGCCAATGGAGGACAAGGTTGGATTTGCACTTTAGAAAGATCACTGGGCCCAAAGGAGAAGGGGTTGGGGCACAAAGAGCAGCTAGGGGTCTCGTCCACGCCCAGGTGCAGAGGCAGACGGCCCGGCCGACGCAGATGGTGCAGGTGGGGCTTACAGCCACACAGGAGAGAGAGGCTGATTCCTGGGTTCCCAGTTCACATGAGCTGCCAGTCCCCTTGGCTTCGGGGATCCTCAACTTCAAAGCCCAGGTTCCAGGTTGAGTCTGCAGCTATCCTGAGACAAAGGGCAGCCTGCACAGAAGGGGGCCTCCTTCCTGGACACCCGTGTGCCCTGCACTGGCTCACCCCAGGTTCTCCACTGCAAGGATGGGTCACCCCAGCTGCTAATGCAGGGACAGCATTGTGGGAGGGGGTTGGCCAGAGTCTTCCCTGATAGGGTCTGGAATGAACAGGCAGGCCTGAGGCAGGAGGCGGCCACATCTCCACTTCCTTCGTCCAGGCCCTGCGCCCCCGTCACTGACGTCACTGAGTGGAGAAGACAAAGGCACGGGGTCCTGAAGTCCCTGAGTTGGTCAGGCACCTCGTTGGCGGGGAGGACCCAGCTCCCCAAATTAAACAGTGGTGCTCCACGCCTGCAGTGTTCTCATGTAATTTTCTCTGTTCTGCTTCCTGGATCCTCCAGGATGACCTCTTGTTGTCCCAGTTTCCAGAGATGTCCCTGCCAACGCCTGCCTGCCACCACAGGTGAGACTCAGACAGTCAACACCTCCTTGCTGGGCCTCAGTTTGGAGCTGGGGTCACAAGAGTCTCAGGGTGGCTGGATTTATGAGGGATTCTGTCTCTCCAGTGAAGGGAAGAAGCATGTGTGTGTGTGTGTGAGAGAGAGAGAGAGAGAGTGAGAGCTGAAAATGCTTCCTCCAGGTTCAGAGAGATGCCTGTGGATTCTGTGATATACTGTCTTGTCTCCCCTGCCTGAGAGGGGTGCCCTCGGGTCCTAGACATCAGCCTGTTGCAGCAAACACCCCCGCCCAGCCTCCTGCCTTTGCCCAGAGCACTGTCCTCACTACCTTTGAAGGCATCATGGGCTCCGTGTGGAGGCTCAGCCTCCAGAATCCCTGGGTCCCCCGGCTCTGCCAGGATACTCTGATTGACAATTGGGCCCCGATGCCCCCTCCTCCATGGGGCCCACATAGCCCTTCAGCCCCTCAGCTCTGTCCTAAGGAGCCCGGCCTGGGCCCAAGCCCATGGGGATTTTGCCACCAGGGGGGCTGCGCTCCCTCCATTCCATCAGGCTCTGTGGACCCTGCCCCTTGGCATGTGCCCACCAGGGCCGACCACGCTTGTTCCAGGCACCAGTGACAGGCCGGCCCTCCGGCTGTGTGTGTGCGATTCCATGTGGCCCTGATCTCCTGGATCACTCTAGGACCCTGACCCCAGCCCTGGGCCCCTCTGCTGTCCCCTCAGTGGGCACCACACATTACTGCAGCTCCAACAGCTGAGGGAGGAGTGGGGGTGGGGGGAGATGGCTGTCAGGGTCAGGGTCAGGGTCAGAGCTGGTGAGGTGCCACCTCTGGGGCAGGGTCTCTAACTGGTCGGACCTCAGGCTCCCCCTCACTGAGACCCGTGTCCTGAGCCAGAGAGGGGGGAGGTGCTCACGGCCCCTGCCAGCAGGGCCCACACCAGTGACCACTCAGGACGGAGACCTCGTGTGAACACAGCAGTGTGTTCTGAGGAGCTCTGGAGTCCAGTCGTGTCCAGCATGTTGGGAAGTGCCCTTTTTTCCAAATGCCTCACCACGAACCCTACCGTCCACCAGCAGCCTGGCACAGCCAGGGAACAAGCCGGGGAGTGTGGCTAAAATGCCACCATGTGTCTGAGGGGGCCAAGCTGGAACTCTCACGTCCGGAAAGCATTTTTGAAGGGCCGCTCCCTACGCACTAGGCTGCAAACCCGGCGGAGGCCGGAGTCCGTGGAGACGGCAACGTGGTGACGTCCCTGTGACCCACGGGCCATTGGAACTCAGCACTGCGGAGGCACAGAGGCTCGCCGTCCACTCGGACCCCTCGAGGTGCATTTGGTCTCGGAGGACGTGGCGGGGCCGTTTCACAGATGCCTCGTTGGCCTTGGCCTCCAGAACTAATAGCAGCACCGGGCACCTCTCTGTGCTCATCTCCCCGACTGACATTAGCGACAAAGCTCAAGGGCCTGAGAGAGGAGTGTCTAAGGAGACGGATCGGGGGCTGTGATGCAAGGCCCCTTATCGAGGCGGCTCCAAGTGGGGCGTCGATTTCATTATCTCCACTTCCTACCTCTAATGTAATGGCCAGCCTTTTCCTGTTACCCAAGGGGAGCAATTTCCACTTTAGACAACACATTTCTTACATATCCTTTGGTAATCATGGACAACTTGGCGATTTCTCCTCGCTCTGTACACACGAGCATCGCCCCCCTTTCAGAAATGCCAGCCTCTGGTCTCTCCCCCGAAGGCAGGAAACCCGTGACCCCAGCTCTGCTCAACAGTCTGGGCGGAGCATCTCACATGGAAATGAACTCGGAGTGGTCTTTAAACGCTGAAAGGGAACCACCTCTCAGGTTTCCCCCCGGCCTCTCAGCCTTTGGAAAATGAGGGCTGGCAACCCACTACTCAGAGGGACAGATAAACACCACCCCCAAATAAACGCAACCCCATTCAGTTTCTCACTGTCTCCTGACAGCAGTCTTGTGTGGGTGGGTGACCTCACAAAGGTGAGGCACCTTTCCACAGTGTCTGCAGGTGGTGACGGTCCCAGCCAGGCAAGCTGGGACTCCCAGGCTCAGGAAGGGCCCAGGTGTCCAGAGCTATGCCCCAGGGGCCACAGAAAGGGCATCTGCATGAGGAGAACAGGAGCTGGTTGGTGACCAGGAGCAGGCTGGATGCTTTTGAAAGGCCCTGGGGACAGCTGGGTCATGTCCCGCTGGTGGGATCATCCAGGTACCGGGACCAGAGCCTGGAGGAAGAGAGGCTCAGAGGGGCTCAGAGGGAAGGGCTCTAGGTGACAGATGCTGTCCAGACCACAGACATTCATGAGCTGCATTCTCATAGCAGCCCGGGAAACAGAGAGTATTCCTACTCCATAGACCCAAAGCTGAGGCTTCAAGAGGTGAAGGGATTCGCCCAACTTGAGGAAGCTGACAACGGAGGAAACTGACTCACTGCTGGGGGCAATGAGTCTCCAAAGCCCATGAGTTTACCACTAGAGGCCTGTCACTCAAGATCCACAGACAAGTGGCACCTGTATCACCTGGGGGCTCCGCAGAGATGCAGACCCCACCTCAGACCTGAGACAGAGTCATACTCCCAGGTGGTAAGGCTGCCTTCCTGGGAACCGACCCTGAGCACTTCGGGGTCAGGTCTCAGCATTGAAGGCTGGTGTGGATGCTCTGGGCTGGGAAGGGACTGGGGATTCTCTGGAGGGAAGCCCTTCCCTGCTCACCCCTGCTTGCTTGTCCCTGTCCCTGCTTGCTTGTCCCAGCGGGGGAGCAGCCTAAGTACCAAGTGGTCCACCTCTCTACCTTCCCCCAGGGCTGAAGATACCAGTCCTTCCATACACTCTATCCCACTTCAAGCAGTGGAGCCCAAAGAGGGAGGGATGTGAAGGAAGGACAATTTCGCACAGCAGAAGTTTGAGGCGCATCATGAAGATGAATTAGGGAAGGAGAGGAGGGGTAGCTCCAAATAAAGGAAGTGGGGAAACCCTAGGCAGGGACTAGGCAATTGCCGCTCTTTGCTGCTGTGCAGGAAATGGAAAGGTTAGTGTGTGGGGAAGGGGGAGGGTGTGGCTGTGGGGCAGGGAGACTCCCCCCCACCCCCGCCTCAGGCGGGTGGGAGGCGTGGGTGAGGCGCTCTGCTCTGCTCCAGAGTACCAGGGACAGACGGGCGCTCACCGCAGCTTGGGAGAAGAAAACTGAACACCCAGGGTCGTGCAGTCAGAGCTCAAATCTATGCCAGAATTGCTGCGAAAAAGGGAAATAAGCAACCGAAGATGAGAGAGAGAGTTCCATGGACTCGCTCACTTTCTAGCCCCGTAAAGCAGTTTCACCTGCAGACTGCAGCCCCCCAGGGCCTCTCTGTGGACCATCACAGAGTTCTCATCACATGTGCAAGTGCAGTCACGTTTTGTCATTTACACACAGAGATCACATGAGTGCGGGCATATCACGCATGTGTGCATGTGTACACACACTTTGCTGGGAACACGCTGAGTAGGGCCCCGCAGTTCAGCACTGGCATTTTCCTCTCACTCACTGATGCCAGATGACGGAGTGATGAGAAGAGGAATCCCAGCATTTACTGGATCTGACTTCAGCCAAGCAAGGAGACAGGCTCATGTTGTTTTCAATAGACTTTTCATAGATCATTCTTTAAATAGAGAGAAACAAAGGGTTGGAAAACGTCCATCCAAAGCTGCCGTCACCCCTGATGCCGGGATTGCAGCAGATCGCCACAGCCACAAAGCTTAGTTCCCGTCTCTTTAGCTCACTCAAACATTAATTTATAAGAGAGATAAGTGGATTAAGGAAGCTTTGCATGTAAGTGTAAAAGATAACCAGACAATACAGCGTGCCCTTTCCTGCTTCTTCTACGCTTTCTTGTCCTTTGAAGATGTTTCTCTAGTTGGTTGGGAGCCTTGGCCACTTCCTATCTGCCCTGCTTTTTGCTTCCAGTGAATTCTGAAACCCCCACTGCCACCAGATGAAGAAAACAGACCCATCCCTTTTCAGACCATGGATGCAAAATCCCTCAAAAAGTACTAGCAAACCAAATCTAGCAACATATTAAATGGATTAAAAACATGTATATATACAGAAAATATACGTTTGGTGTAAATAGTGAACAGCATCTGAAAATAAACATCTGAAAATCAATTAATGCTATACAACATAGCAACAAAATAAAGGACAAAAACATATAATTATCTAAAGTAATACAGAAAAATCATTGGACAAAACCCAAACTGCCTCTATGACTAAAAGAACACACACAAAAATAACTAAGAATCAGTGGTTCGTTGGTCTGCTAGGGCGCTCACAACAAAATATCATGGGGGCTTGCACAACACAAATTTATTGTCTCAGAGTTTTTGAGGCTAGAAGTCCAAGGTTGAGTTGCCATCATGGTTGGTTCCTGACGAGGCCTCTGTTTCTTGCTGTGTCCTCACATGACCTTTCCTCTGTGTCGAGAGAGCGAGAGAGTGAAAGAGAATTCTGATGTTTCTTCCTCTTCTTGTAAGAACAGCAGTCCCATCAGATTGTGACCTCACCCTTATAAGTTCATATAACCTTTATTAACTCCTTAGAGGCACTATCTCCAAATGCAGTCACATTGAGGGTTATGGCTTCGATGCAGGAGTTTGGGGTGGGCACAGTTCAGTTTATAATCAATGGGAAACTTGAACCTGAGAAAAGGCATCTATGAAAAGCTCACACTAACATCTTGCTTAACAAGGAAAGATTGAATGCTTTCTGGAACAGGACAAAGGTGTCCACTCTTACCACTTCTATTCAGCATTGTACTAGAGCAATTAGATAAGAAAAGGAAATTAAAGGTATTCAGATGGAAAAGAAAGAAGTAAAATTATACAAAGGTCTGTCCGGAAAAAGTCCAGCCATTGTTAACATAATGAGAATGGTTTGTGTGACATCTATGTGACCTGGCACCCAAGGACATTGCACTGGAATGCACCTGTGTGAACAATGATGACTTCACTGTACTAGTCAGTGGGGGTGGTAGACGCCATTGAATGAGCATGTGTACTGTGTGGCCGTCACACTCAAAATGACTGAGTGAGTAGAGCCATGAATTTGCATCAGATTTTGTGTTAAGCTTGAACATTCCTCTGTGGAAACTATTCACATGATTCAGAAGGCCGCAGCTGTGGGCAACTGGTGATTGGCAGCTACATTACAACAACGAGCCTGCTGATGCATCTCGTCTCATGCAGAGTTTTTTGGTGAAACATCAAGTCCCCCAGGTGACTCAGCTGCTCCTAAAGTGCAGATTTGGTGCCCTGTGACTTCTGGCTTTTGAAGTCAAATCACCTTTGAGAGGGAAGAGATTTCAGACCATCGATGAGATTCAGGAAAATACAATGGGGCAGCTGATGGCGATTGGGAGAACTGTGTGAGGTCCCAAGGTGCCTGCCTTGAAGGGAACTGAGGCATCACTGTCCTACATATAATGTTTCTTGTATCTTCTTCAATAAATGTTTCTATTTTCCATAGGGCATGGCTGGATACTTTCTGGACAGATCCCATATTTGCAGATGACATGATTTTATACATAGACTATTTTAAAGAATCCACAAAAGACAACTATTAGAATCAATAAATGAGTTCAGCAAATTTGCAGGAAACAACATAATTCTGCAAAAATCAGTTATAAATCTCTATACTAACAATGAACAAACAAACAAAAATGAAATTAGGAAAACAGTTTTATTCACAATAGCATCCAAAAGAATAAAATACATTAGAATAGATTTAACCAAGGAGAGGCAACAATTGTGCACTGAAAACTACAAGATGTTGCTGAAAGCAATTAAGGGGATAAATGGAAAAACAATCCGTGTTCATGGACTGGATGATTTAATATTATTAATGGAGCAAAACTACCCAAGATTCAATGCAATCCCTACCAAACCCTGTAATCCCAACAGCTTGCTTTGCAGAAATGGAAAAGATGATTCTAAATTCCATAGAGAATTACAGAAGACTTCCAATGCTAGAACAATCTTGAAAGAGAAGAACAAATTTGGAGTGTTGACATTTTCCACTCTCAAAGATTACTACAAGTCTTCTGTGTGGTATTGGCATACGATAGACCCATGGATCGATGTGATATTGGAGAACCGAGAGACTGGAAATAAACTCATCCATATGTGCTTAATCGAGTGTGATGAAGGTGCCAAAGTTATTCAACACGTAAAGAACTGCCTGCTACAAATGGTACCGGGACCAGTGGATAATCATATTCAAAAGAATAAAAATGAACCCTCACCTCACAAAGTATTACAAATATTAATTCAAAATGTGTCAACAGTCTAATACAAGAGCTAGAATAGTAAAACTCTTGGAAGAAAACACAGGAGTAAATATTCAGGACCTTGGGTTTAGCAGATCTCTAGATCAAAAGCACAAGCAGCAAAAGAACAAACAGATACACTGGGCTTCACCAGGATGGAAAGCTTTTGTGCATCAAAGGACCCTATCGAGAGAAGCAAAAATCAACTCAAAACGGGAGAAAATATTTGCAAACCATATATCTGACAAGGGCCGATTATTTACATTAAATAAAGAACTTTTAAAACTTAACAAAAAGACAAACTACCCAATTAAAAGTGGGAAGAGGATTTAAATAGATATCCTTCCAGAGATGAGAGGCCAATGGCCAGGAGGTGCGTGAAAAGATGTTCAATGTTGTTTCTCATGAGGGAAACTCAAGTTGAAACCGTGGTGAGATAGCATTTCCAACCCACGGGAAAGGCCATGACCAAAAAGGTGGAAAACGATAGTGTGAGGGAGCGTATGGAGAATCTGGAAGCCTCAGACACTGCCGATCTGAACACAAACTTGGGCAAAATTTCTGTGAAAAACAAGTAGGCTGTTTCTCAGGAACTTAAACATAGAATTACCCTATGATCCAGCAAGTCCACGGCTGTATGTAAATCCAAAAGATTTCACAACAGGTAGACAAGCAAAACTTACACACAAACATTTATAGCGACATCATTCCTAATAGCCAGAAGGTGGAAATAACCCAAATGTCCATCGACAGATGATCGGGTGGATTAAACCCAACCCACACGGCGGCCATAGGGAGCGGCTGCTTACTGGGCGGAGGTTTCCATCTGGGGCGACGAGACAGTTCCGAGCCACACAGGAGTGATGCTGACCAGCACTGTCCACTCCACACTTCTGAGAAAGTGTGATGACCGACATGGGCGTTGCACATGTCTGAAAGTTTCATTTCATGACAAACACTTTAGAAGTCAAGGACGTAGCAGTGTCATGGCTACTTTATAAAACAGACAAGGTGAGAGCACAGTGTTTTACTTAGGACCTAAACTCATGCTTGAAACTTAGTAGAAACTTAAAAGATGAACAAGTGAGTGAGTGAATGAATGAATGAGAAAACAGAGGAGAAAAGCTTAGCTGACTGAGTTCATGTAACCGGTGAGGGAGCGCAAACCTGTGCCGCAAGCTGACTTACCCGGAGTCAAGCCAACCGTTAAGCACAGGCGTTCAGTCTCTGCCTGTCACATCCATCCCACAGTGTCATGCTGTCTGCCAGAAATATATTCCCCGCATTATTTTTTCTGTACTTTAAGGGGTTGTAAATAATTTAGAAAGACAAGTGATGCACATCCATCATTCTCCATTAGTGTGGGCAGCATAAGACAAAACCAGCTCGTCCAGGAAAAAGCAAGAGTGTTCACAGGGCTAAAAGGCAAGGCTTTCCTGAACGGAGCCTTGAGAAACAAACGAGAAGGGAATTTCCTCAAAGTCTCTGAACACAATCCGACACCAGCAGTCTACGGATGTCAAGATTTGGTGACATCTGAGGGCTCAGCACAAATGTTCCCAGGCGTGAAGTGGCCCCTCGTGTCTTTTCAACATCCCATATGCTAGGGCGAAAATAGTTAGGATAAAGGACTTAGTTGCTCGTCACTTGGGTTCATGCATCGTGACATTTAATGTTAGCTAAAGACTCTTTCCAGGGGGCCCCAAACATCTGCTTAAAAATAAAAAGATGTGTCTCGTTGTCAAAAAGCTCTGATACTTGACACGAAATATGAATACATGTATGGCTTGTTGGATTAAAAAGCTCGTGTGATCTGGACATTGAATGACATGTGTACATATTTACGTATAGACTCGGCATTGAATATTTAGATAAGCAAATAAATCATTTTGAATCCAGCACCAGGGGAACAGGAGAGTGTCACAACCAAGAGCTGCACATCTGAGGTCGCACATCCTGGGGGGCCTCCGTGTCACCCGGGCCAGTCCTCCTCCACCTTGGTTTTCTTTAGCTGTGGAAATGGGTTCATGGCAACACCTGACTCAGACTGTCCATGGGAGGATTAAGACAGAGCCCGTGAGAAGCGCTGAGCACGGGGCCTGGCAGACAGCGATGACTCAAAGATGCGGGCTGTGAGGAAAATTCCCGCGAGAGTTCGTGTGCGTTGGCCATTGAGTCACGTGAAGAAAGCGGCTGATGAAAACGATGGTTTGGGTTTCTGATGTCACAGACGCACAGACGCAGAACTTCTCTGTCGGGCAGATTTCTGGGCACAGCCTCATCCTCACAAAAGGAGCCGCATTCCCTGGCCCAGGCTCTGAAAAAGCAGCTTGCTCCAAGAGACCTGGCGAACGCTGGGAAATCTAGCCCAGCCTGGGATTTCCAAATCAAGTGCACTGGGTGGAAAGGACTACAACCCAGGACCTAACTAGGAGCTCGTGCTCAGCCTTCAGAACGACACTGCCTCTTTAAGTGTGTTTGGGTTCGAAGGTGAAGGATGAGCAGCCAGGGCTGGGGCGCAAAGGCTGGGGAACTCGAAGGACCAGGAAGCCTGAGGTGAATGGGGAGGGGAGAGCCCCAGTACAAGTTCATTCAAATGACATCCCAGGCCACAGGGAACACTCCCAGGAAGCTGACCACACAGCCAGTGATAAAAGACTGTCGGCTGTAGGCACAGACAGACCCAGGAGCCTGGTCCCGCTC
Source organism: Macrotus californicus (assembly GCA_007922815.1). Lineage (NCBI taxonomy): Eukaryota > Metazoa > Chordata > Mammalia > Chiroptera > Phyllostomidae > Macrotus > Macrotus californicus. The sequence continues at coordinate 68,278 of VMDR010000035.1, forward strand.
TGCCTGTTTCACTGCAGGTGAACCTCGCAACCCTCTGGACCCCAGCGGCTCATCTGTACATGAAGGGCCGCGTCAGGCCGAGACATGTAACAGCCGGTACTGGACCGTTCTTCTCTCCAAAGTTAATCCTTTACACGGTTCGACCGAGTTCTGAATCTGCTTGCACGTCACTGATGATGGTGATCGCAGGGAATGTAAGAAGCTACGCAGGTAGCTCACAATTCGTGTTCGCTCTTATTTATCTAGAGGGGAAGATTTGACAGAAAGTTGGAAAGGGAAAGTACCAGAAAATGCCCTGATTTTATACAAATAGAACACGAGTGCTTCAAAAATCTGAGGATTCGGAATCAATCACTTGAATTTCTCAATAACAATAATAATGCCACTTATATCACCATGCCCAGGGCGCCTTCCTTGGTGATTGTTCTATTTCGATTTTCATAACCACACTGTGAGCTTTATGGTTACTGCTGGCCCCCTCTCCTCACCCCCAGACAGTGAGTGTTCGGGCCCAAGACAGCGCAGCGCGCACGTGGCTGGAACCTGACTCCCAGCCAAGGCTTCATTCCAGCCCACACCCAGAGCTGTTTCCCACACCTGCTCCCGTCTCTGTTTACAGGTGAAAACTCCCAGAAGTGGATCTTTGGTTCTAAAGCATAGCAAGCCCTTGACTTCTGGGACTGGCCCCAGCAGTGGTCTCTGGGCTACGCCGTGGCGGAGTGGGTGTGACAGGGATTCTCTCTCCTCATGTAAGTGGGTGGTAAGTACCAAGGATTTTCTGTTTGGAACAAGGTTTCCCGTTTTGTGGGGATTCTCACAAACCAGCTGACTTCAGCGAGTTGCTGTGAGTACAGAGAAACGCCTTGCATCACAGCCCCGAGGAGGGATCAGGATTCGGATTTCCAGCTGCCAGTTCTTAGAATTAATTTCTTATTTTCCACAAAAGGTCACCTTCCCCATTTTTTGTCCTTCCATGATAGGTTGTCACATGCCTTGACTTATTTGTTTTAAAAATGAGGAAGGAGGGGGACAACCCCCTGTGTCAGGTGTGGACGCACGGAGTGCGGTAGATTTGAACATGAGGGCTCATGGCCACAGAGAGCCTCAGAAGAGACACACCTCTCTTGTCTCACGTGTGACATGATCCCAAGACCTTTCAGATCCAGGAGACCATCTGCCTCGAAGCATGCCACACTGTGTCCCAGGACCCCAGATGAATGTGGAGTGGCTTTCCTAACACCTTCAGCCCTTCTGAAGAGCTTCAAGTTCTCAGTCATGTGCCCAGTTTGGGGAGTGAGAGGCACACCAGGAAAGCTGAAATGGGAGTTCTCTTTGCCCAGGGCTGATGGTCGGAAACTTCTCCAATTTACCCATTTCCAAGAAGAAAACAGCAATATGCCACATGCAAATGACTCCTGCAGTGTCTCATCTTCTGCCCACACAATCTCGTCACCAGCCGGGACGCAGAACTGTGTTTCAGTCCGTGATGATAGCGAAACGGAGCTTCATCTCTATCTTGTTAAATAGTTTATTCTAAATTTCCACTAAACCTGTTCTTGGCAAATGAGGAAAGCAACACGAACCTTTTCCATTTAGAAGTGTTCTTTCTTGAGACTGTCAGCAGTATGTTAGGGTCTAAAGGACAAGAGTCTCATCCCAAAATACAAATATAGATTTCCCATCAGCTCCACACACGGCTTTGCCTTCTCGCTAAATTTTGCAAATGGTCATCCTGCATTATTTGAGTTCTCAAATTACTCTGTTAAACTCCCCATCATTCTTATTCATAATCAAGATGGTGCTTACCCTGAGAGAAACATACTTCATTTCTTACATTCCAGGATGCCAACGGTGATAAACCTACCTACCATAGGCTTCCTAACATCTGCACTCAAGATGGGGACACATGACACATTCATTTCCTACGTGGTGGTTTGTGACCTAGAGTGCACTGCGTGATAAAAATATACTTCATCACACACACTTCATGGAAGGTGTTCCGATACCAAAAGGTGGACGTAAGGAGAAGCACGCATCGTAGTTTTAAGAAACTGTTTGCTTTTACTTTTTTGTCACTTGTTTGTTCAGGGTCACCTTTTACTCCATCCCAGTCTGTGTGATCGACTCGACTGTAATGATTGGATCTTTTCCTGTTGGTGAAAATCTCAAAGGTAAATTAGATTTCTGAGCTATGTACCGGGCACCCCAGGAGGCGGTAAAGGGAGAAGCATGAGACTGAGTAAAGATGGTGAGAAAGTCATACCTTGGTGAGGAGACGGTTTGGAAAAGATGCTTCGGAACCCAGAACTGGTCACGGTGTGCTCACTGCTGCAGAGGGCTGCTGTTCCCGACCTCTCAAGGTGCGGAACACCTGTGTGCGTCTACGTACCTAGGTCATGGTTCTCTGCGAAGCCAAGAGCTCACACAGAGAATCCCAATTACACTCCAGAACCAGGTCTCCAGCGTGCTGCCCTTCCACACCAGCAACCCTGTTTCCCACTAGGTTGTGCGCTGCATCTCCCTGGAAGGAACCCACCGCCCATCATGGCTGCCCTTCCCTGCCTTGACGCCTCTGTAATTCCGGCTGGGCTCGGACACTCCCACTCGGTTTTCCTGGCACAGGCTGGGGCCTTAGCACAAGGTAAAACCCAAAACTTTAAAAAAGGAAGCTCAGCCCCTATGGCTTTCTCTTTCCAAGTGTCAGCTCCGTTGGAAGGCCTGCCTGCTTGCCTTCACTCTCAGGGCCTGAGGCTTCTACTCCGTTCGGTCTGGAGTTGGTATCTGGTTCCTGGGGGTTCGGTCCAATCGGCGCTTACTCGGCCCTTGTGGATGCTGCCAGAGGTTTTTATTTCTCTCGTTTCGTTCTGTTTTGTATTTGTGGATATTTTTATAAGATTAGCAAAGGACCTTCTAGTCCTTGTTTCCCAAGACTTTTTAAATCATCAACAGATACTCAGTTTCATCACATACTTTTTCTTCATGTGTTTGGATAATTATAAGATGCTTCTCCTTCAGCTACAAATGGGGTAAATGATGTGTATTTGTTGGTGTTCAGACGTCAAAGGAAGTGTGAGTGCCTGAGGTGAACTCAGTGCGACGGTGGCGCGCGAGTCGGGCTGCATTTCTGGGTTTGGCTGGTATGTTGACTGGAAGCACGGTGTCTGTTCACGGCAAAGATCGGGCAGAGACGCCCCTTCCCTTACCGTGACGTTCTTTCCACGTTTGTGTCACGGTCATGCTCACATTGCAAATGTCAGACCACAGGTTCTCATGTCTCTACGGTCAGCATGTTTGGCAAACTTCATCCGTGAAGCCAATTGGCAAGGAGTTTCCTGCGATGAAAGGATTTCATGAAAGAGTCCATTTCTTCATTATTTATAGTATTATTCAAATATTCTATTTCTTATATGTCAGTTTTCAAAAGCTGTGTTTTCCTAGGGATTTTACTGTTTTATCTGAATTGTCTTACTGGCGTACAGCTTTCAATAAAATCCTAATATTAGCTTTTTAATGTGTGTGGTTTCTGTAGTAATGCCCCCTTTTTAATCCTGAATATTAGTAATGTCCACTGTTGTTGTTGTTGTTGTTATTCTTTTATCCGTCTGGCCAGGGATTTGCCAATTGGGTTAGCTTTTTTTTTTTAAAAAGTAACTTTCAAGCTCCCTGTTTCCTTATATCTAAGGTGTAAAGTCTTATGTTTTCTATTTTTCATCATTTTTAATTCAGTTTGACAATCATAGTCTTTTTATTTGGGACATTTCGGTTTCCACTATTATAACTAATTTTATATTTAGGTTTAAATCACCCATTTTACAATTTGTTTTCAATGGGTTTCACTGGTTCCATACTGAAGTTTCCTCCCTTTTTATTTCTTTATTTTTACCTAATTAAACTATTTATAAAACTCATTGCTCTTCCCCTCTATTTACTTGACAGCCTCGCCGTCTTTCCTTGTTCTTCTAGCAGTTGCTCCAGGTATCACCACAGGCCTCCTCGGGCTTCCCGATCGGTGTTCTGCCACTTTGTAGGCAATATCAGAGTTCCCTTCCTGCCTCTCGGCCTGCTGCTTTCATGTTTGGGGGTGGAGGTAGTGGAACTCTTTAATTTTCAGGTGGTTGTAGAGTCACATGCAGGTGCAAGAAGTAACACAGAGAGACCCTGTGTCCCCCAGCCCTCCTTTTATTTTGTGACACCGCCTTGCAAATCTCTAGCATCGGACCTGGCCAGGTAGCTCGGTTGGTTAGAGCGTCATCCCTATATGCCAAGGTTGCAGGTTTGATCCCTGGTTAGGGCACATGCAAGAAGCACCAATGAGTGCATCAAAAGTGGAACAAGAAATCAACGTTTCTCTCTCTCTCTCCCTTCCTCTCTCTAAAATATTTTTTTTAAAACCATCTCATCCTCGCAAGCATGGTCTTGGCACTGATGCAGCCCGCTGATCTCAGCCAGACTCCCCATTTTACTTAGATTTGTGTGTGTTTAGCGCTCTCAGTGTTATCATGCGTGCAGGTCCGGGCACCCACCACCTCAGGGAGGACGCGGCCGAGCTCCATCACATGAGGCCCCTGTGCCTTCCACACACCCACCCCATGCCTCACCCCGCAACACTAACCTGTATAATTTTGTATAATTATTGTCATCCTGTATAATTTTGTCATCCTGACTTATTTATACTGTAATTAGTGTATTTCTTTGTACGGTGTTCTTAACGATGGCTCTGAGTGTTGTAATTCACACACACGACATCACAGCCCACTGCTGCCAACCTTCTCCTGGGTGGAGGGACATGTAGAGACCCCATGTACCCTCAAATCCCTTTCCCTTCCCCCTGTTGTTTCACCAGCAAATACCACTTATAAAACTCATAAAGAGGAAGTTCTCTTGCATATCCTAACATTTCTGTGCTTTCTCTTGTTCCTTCATCATCCCTGATACTCTAAGATTTCTTCTATTTCCTTTGTTTTCTATTCAAAGAATTTTTTTCAGTCATTTTTAAGAGTTAGTCTTTTTGTGACACATTCCTTCAGTTTTTTGTGTTTTTTTTTTTTAATGTTATGAATGCCTTTATTTCCCCTTAATTTCTGAGAGGCCATTTTCCTGAGTATAAAATTCACAGCAAGCAGTTCTTTCTTTCTACACTTGAACAAAGGGCCCCCAGCTGTCCCCGTGGTTGACTCCCTGGGACCTTCACTGTCATCCACGTCATCCCAGGCAGGGGAGTGTTCGTCTCTCTCTGGCCACTTTCAAGACATATTCTTGGTGTTCAGTTTTCAGACGTTTAGTGACAATGCGCCTTGGCGTGGACTTCTCTGAGTTCATCCTATTGGAGCTTCACTTGGATTATTGATTCTGTGGAGTTATCTGTTTCCCCAAGTTCAGGGGTTTTCAGCTCTCAGTTGCATTGAATCCCAGATTTTCGGCAACATTTCTATTAAATTTTCTGTTAGACCTTTCAGTGAAGTTTCTGTTGTACAGTCTGCACATTTTATTAGGACTTGTTAATAGATACTTTGTTTGTATTATGCTCCTCTGAGCAGAAACTTATTACTAATTATTTCAACTTGTTCCTGCTGACAGCTGGTTAAGGATTATAGTCACTTGTTATGGATTGTTTTCAGAGTGAAATTTTCTAGAGACATTAATATTCTAATATATACTGTCATTATCCATGAGGTTTATGGAACGTGCAATGTTTCCGAGGTCATTTGGTTTGGAAGACCTTTATTTTTAACCTAACAATTAAGATTATTATCTCATGGAACTTGTATTCTGTGGACATTATTCAGAAAATGTTTCAACAGATTTTTTTTATCAAAATGATTTTCAGTTGTGGTTTTAACCATCAGCAAATGAAATCCCCACCTTGAAAATTCATGATATATTATGGCTTGCGTCTGATGCTGTAGATACATATATAATATCACATTTATTGGGTAAAAAATCAAATAATGCCTAAACTCTGCCTTTAAGACATTGGTATAAATATCTGTACAACTCAACTAACAGACTTAGAAAATACAGAATATCAATACAAAGATATAAATTGCTATTAAAAAACAAATGGAAATTCTGGAGTTGAAGATAATAATAACTGAAATTAAAAATTTCCCTAAAGGGTTTTACAGCAAACTTGAGGTAGCATAAGAAACTTCAGTAACCTTCAGAAAGAGCAAAAAAATATTTAATACAAAGAACAAAGATAGAAGATTGAGCAAAAAGGAACAAAGTCTCAGAGGCCTGTGTGTAACACCAGGTCTACCAGCATACACGTAATGAGAGTCCCAGATGCACAGGTGAGAGAGAAAGGGGCATAATAATTATCTGAAAAACATAGTCACTAAAAACTTACAAGTTGATCAAAAATATCCATCTATGAATCCAAAAGCTCAAAAAATTCCAGTTGGACAAACACTAAGAGATGCACCATTAGACACATCTTAGTTAATTTTTTAAAAGATAAACATGAAGAGAAAAAGCTTGAATACACCAGAAGAGAACAGATTTATCATTTAGAAGAGAAAAACAATTAACGCTCCTTTCTCATTAGCCACAATACAGGCTACAAAGCAATGGAGCGACATATTTAATGGGCTAAGAGAAAGCGTCAATCAAGAATCACACGTCCAGTAAAACTGCCCATCAGAGGTGAAAGAAACACAAGCACGTGACCGGAGAAACAAAGACTGAGAGGAAACGCTGGCCGCAGACCTGCTGGACAAGGGCTTCGAAAAGAAGCCTTCCGGCTGAAAGGAACTCAGATCCCAGGATGCAATATGGATAAGCACACAACGCTTCGCAAACATTGTCCTTATTACCTTTCCGAACTTCTTTAAAGGACATAAGGAAGTGTAAAGCAGTAAGTTATCCTTCTGTGTTCTTAAGTTAATGGTCTGGTCTCTGCCTAGAAATAACCTACACGGCAATAGCCACTCAAAGGAGGGATGAGGAAAAAGAGGATTTGGAGCCAAGTTTCCATCTGAAGTATGTTGTGAAGTTAGTTAAGTGTTGTAGCCTCTAGTACAACCATGAAGAAAATAAAATGTTGAAATGCAGTAAAAATCAGAGGAATTAAAATGCTGCACTAAAATGTTATCTAACTCAAAAGAAAAAAATACATAAGACAAATGGAAAGCAGATTTCTAAAACTGGCAGCCACGCCTTCATCTATATCGATAATTACATTAAATGCAAATGAACGAAACACCCCACACAAAAGGGGCAGATTGTCAGAGAGGATAACAAGAGCAAGACCCAACTCTGTGCCGTCTGCAGAAAGTACAGCTGAGACTCAAATGCATAAATGGGCTGGAATCAAAAGAGGTAGGAGATAACGTGCGGACGATATGCACTAGAGAGACGGAATGTCTAACCTCAGAGCGGGTAAAATCCACGGTATGAAGAAAGTATTGTTGGAGACATCTCATAATGAGAAAAGCAGCCATGTATCAGGAAGAAGAAACAATTATAAATATATGTGTACTTCATAGTAGTCAAAAATATGAATCAAAAGATGGCGAAATAAAAGAAGTATACAATTCACTGGTAATAGTTGGAAATTTTAGTAACTCTTTCATTAGTTGAAAGAACAATGAATCCGAACAGGTAGCAAGAATATAGAAGACTTGAGCAGCACGCTGCCCCAATGTGACCTGACCTTTGGAGGACAGTCCACACACAGAGTAGAGAGCACATGTCACTCCATAGTCCACATGCAGTGTTCTCCAAGACAAACCATCTCCTGAGCTACAAAACAGCCTCCATAAATTGAAAAGATGGAAGTCACATGAAATATGTTCTCTGACCACAGTGATATCAAATAAGAAATCCAGAACAAAAATAAATGTGGGGAAAACCCACTTCTGAATAACCAGTGGGTCAAATTAAAAATCATAAGGGAATTTTAGAAAATATTTTAAATTGAATGAAATTAAAACACAGATATCAAAATTTATGGGAAACTGTTCCAACAGTGCTTACCAGGAAATTGACATCCTTAACACCTATGTGAGCACAGATGAATGTCTCAGATCAATAACTTCAGCTTCCAGCTCATAAATGAGACAGAGAAGAGAAACCTGAGCCTCAAGCAAGGTGAAGAGCACATATACCTGCTAACGCTGTCCTGGGCACCTGCCTCTCTCATAGCACCATCTGGGGTGCACCCAGGTCAGGGGTCAGGATGCTGCTTCTTCCAAGGACCCAAGAGTACACAGGTTGGGCATTTTTCACCATGGGTTCTGTGCAGCAACCCCTCGACTCTGTGGTTGTAGCATGAATGCAGACATTGACAATGATTTAAAAATGTAAAAACCCTTTCAAGCTTGGAGATGGGGGATAAATCAGTGGCAGGCCAAATGAGGTCCATGGGCTCTAGTTTGCCCACACTCTCCATGGAGGGTTGATAGGGTCAAGAAGATAAACACACTGTGAGCATCGAGCCCCACGGAGGAAGGGATGGTAGCTCCTCGGTGCTGTGTCTCCCACCAGTGGATGCAGGAGATGGCAGAGTTCAGAAGGGAGAGCACCGTGCAGACTCTCTAGGATGAGAAAGAAGAGGCAGCGGGCTTACCAGTAGTCACAGTTCCTAGAAGTGTGCTTCTCTAGTTCTGGTGAATCCTGGAGGAGAGAATGAAAGATGGAATCGAACATGCAGTCAGTGCCTTGACACATACCAAGGCCTTCATTATACAGATACAGAAGTTGAGAGAAGTTAGGTGACCTCCCCAAGATCCCCTACATGGTAAGAGGACAATCCAGGGACCGTCTGCAGCTCAGAGTGTAAGTTTCTGTCATGAAGCCGGGCTCCTTGGCCCTGCCAGCCACCAGCTCCTGCTTGCTGTCCCATCACTGTGGTTCTTAGAGCTTCCCTCTCAGAGTTAACACGGGAGATCCCAGCCCGCTGGTAGGGAGCCGGAGCCTGGATCTGCCCCAGCTCTTCGTTGCCTTTGGCCTTATTTTCTCTGCCCCAGAAATGGACACATCTCTGTGAGTCAGCCTCCAGCGTGTGTGAGCCCATTCTCCCTGCGGTGCGTGTCGGCCAGCCCCCGCGGGTGTGGGAGAGATCTCTATCTGCGGGTGCTCACATATCTAGGACACCCTGTTCTGTCGATAGGTCAATCTTACTGATGGCATTATACTCTTTGGGTTTCCCAGTAGCTCCTTCTGGACGATTTGTTCCTGGAAGACTGCGTATGAAAGCAGACTCCTCACCATGCTGCTCCTAAAGCAGCCCAGGTGGAAAAAAACATCCATAAAAAGGAGATACTGTGCCTCCCCCTGTGTGGGGTCCACAGACCCTTGCTTCCCGTGCTTGAACTCTTAGGGCAGATAAGCATCAGCAGGTCGATCACTTATCTGGAAACTGTGAACTTTCTGTGCCTATTTGGGTAGGAAATATGAGATTATGTTTGGTTGCCTGATTTCCAGAACTTCCTGATTTGTGAAGGGGCCAGAAATTCTTTGAAAACAGAAAAAAGAAGAGCCACGGGGGTGTCCAACTGCTGAGGGTGGGGTGGTGAGACCCAGGTGGAAATGTTGGGACCCACCTTTTTTCCACCCTCCCAGAGCCTGCCCCCGGGGACACCTGGGCACCGTCACATGCTGACAGGCAGTGCTGGATCACCTGCCGTGGGGGATTTCTGGTGTTCACGGCCCTTGGTGGTTACATTTCTCTTTGGAGGGATGGTCACGCATCGGGCCACCCAGGCCCTCCACTCTTTGACTCTCAAATCCCTCATCTGAAACATGTAGAGATAAATCCACTTCACGAGATTCTCACGGGGATCAATAAGCCAATGAACAGCTCCTGGTGCAGCGTAGGCTCTGAAAACGCCCATCACTGTCCCCCTGGGGGCCTCTTCTAAGGTGAGGAGTGCCCGAAATGGGGTGGGTTGTGGAATCCCCGGGCGCACTAGCGCCCCATGTGGTGAAGAATGGAATGGATTGAGGAATTCTTTTGTGGGCCTTGGTTCAGTCTGCATCCCAGGATGGTGTGGCTGGTCCAGGGTAGGGGTGCAGGGGCAGGGTGGGGTGCATCAGGTGGCCTCTCTGTGGAATAGATTTCCATGCCTCAAAGAAGCCTCTAGAACCGGCTTGATCAACTTTGCCTTCCAGTCAATTTAATTGCCTTTTGAACACTTCCAGTCATTCTTGGGATTATTTTAGGCTTCAGTGGAAAGTGTGAAAAGCAGAATAGGAAGAAACAATGGAGAGGGTTCTCCCTCTGTCCCCTGCCTTTCCTGGTGTGGGGAGTGAGCCACGGGCTCCATTTTCAGTCAATGGCCCAAAGGCCACCCACTGTTGGATGACCGGGAAGTGACCTGAGAGAGGTCCTCAGACGCCAGGATCAAGCAGAGCGTGCTCACCACAAAGCCCCTCCAGGTCAGCGCCAACCCGGGGCACTTCAGAAGAACAAAGCGGACCTTTCTTGTTTCGTCTGAAAACTCAGTAAGAAAAGTTCTCTTACTCCACCTCTAGGAACCGTCATCACCTTCACCTTCCTTGTTACCCCTCCTTCTGGATGCCCACAACACGGGAGGTGCTCCCCGTTTGGGGAAGTGTCCCTTGCAGTGGGCGAGTGTCTGGGGCGTGGACTGTGCCTGTCTCTGTTCACCATTGTATCAGCAGCAGCAGCAGTGTGTCTCCCTGCACACAGGTTACAGAGTCATCACCCAGGGCTGATCTGACTGTGGGGGGAAGTTGTGTGGACATGGGGACCAGAAGGACAGAGCTCTGTCCTTGCACACCTAGGCATTCCCCACACCGCAAGTGTTCAGTAAGTTCCCACGCCTTGACCAGCCCATTCCCCGTTTATCAGGTACCTTCTGGAGAGCGAGCCAAAGAGAAAATAAATACAAGACACGCTCACTGCCCTTTTGTGGAAAGATGCAGAGCCTAGGAGATGTTTGGGGGTGCCGAGACTGGACTGCCCTTGGGGAAAGGGCCAGAGGATGTGGAGGGTGTCAGTAAGGAGACATGGTAATGTTGCCATGTGTTTGGTGGACATCTCCTCACTTCGCCTGCTTCAGAAACATTCCATCACAAAGAAGAAAAATGAGGCCGTATGTGGTGAATGTGGAGGTGGGACCTTCATCCAAACCTATCTCACTCCCCAAAGGAAATTTCTATTCCAGCAGGGATGCCCTCCCCTGGAACACAGGAAATGACGTGAGGAGGGGATGTGTGGCAGAGGGCAGAGCGGGACATGAGGCCTGGGACAGAGGCTGGAAAGGAGAGGCCAGAGTGGGGCACTGCTGGAGGCCCTGGCACACGGCAGGTGAACGGGACCTTTAGAAGCATGGGTCACATTTTGGACCTTGCCCTGGGGTCAGAATAGGGAACTGGGAAGATGCTAAAAGGGCAATCAGTATTCTAGGAAAATTAGTCAGGCTCCTGTGAGCAACAAATAACAAGGGGACCGCCCTGGAGGGAGGGAATGGGGAAGACGGCAAGGGTCCGGATGAGCAACCCTGAGAGCTTCACTGGATTGAGCCAGTCACTCATTCATTCACTCACTTTCTCATTCATTCATTCACTCACTCACTGATTCACTCACTCACTCATCCATTCACTCTCTTAAGATGCCCATTTAGGTGCCTGGAACACAACAAAGGAACAAGATGAACAACATTTCTCTTCCTGGCACCTGCGCCCTAGGGGGCGACTGGCAGAGGATAGAAAAGAAGTAACTCCAGGGAAGAGTAAACAGGTTACCAGAGTCAGGTGAGGGGCTGGTGACAAGTGTGGACAGGGTGGCTTCTCAGAGACACTGTCTCTGAGTGGACGACACACAGAGGCCATGGGACAGCCTGTGGAACAGCATGAGGTGAGGGCAGAGAGGTCAAGGCCGGGGATCTGAAGGGCCAGTGTCCAGAGGGCAGCAGGCCCCCGGAGTCCGGGAAGAGGATCGAGGTCTGAGCACGCGGGCCTGGGGCCAGATGTGGGGCGGAAGGTGGGAGTGTGGGATCCTGCGCAGAGGGTTGCAGCAGGTCCTGCACCGGATCTGGAGGTCAGGGTGAGGGAAGATCAGGGTGAGGAAGAGGCGCGGGCACCTTCAGGCCTCTCAGGACCAGAGGCCACTGGCAGGAGAGGTGAGTGCCGAGCCCTAGAGAAAGGGGAAGTTTCAGGTTTTATGAAGAAGCGGAGTGGGAGACAGAGGTAACCCGTGACTCATCTGTGGCTTGAGGCCTCTTTCCTTTCAGGGTGGCTCTATTTCCTTCCACACCACAGTGGAATTTCCAAAGTGGGAATGGCTGCTGAGAACTCTCTCCTGGAGCTGTGAGCCTCGGGAAAATGGGTCCCGCTGAGCTCGCCCGACAGGGTGTGAGGTTGGCAAAAGTGACAAGGGGACATAACGCGGGCATTCTGTGTCAGGACACACATCACTCATCTCCAAGTTCAGGCGCGCAGAGCCAGTGCCCCTAACTGCAAAGCCATTTCACAGATGACTTGCGAGAAAACCCACGAGGAAACCCACGAGCAGGTGTGACGAGCAGGTGCAGGACGGACAAAACTGCTGGGATGCGATGGAAAGAAGTGGAGACTGGGAGGGTTCCGGGAGAAGCCGCCTAAGAGAACCCTCGGATGCAACTTAGAGACTGATTAACAAATGGGCCGTGCTCTGAGCCTCCTTGTCCACAGCCAGGACAAGGGCAGGCTCAGGACTCATTGTGCATGTCTTCCACCAAGAACCTCCCTGGGCCCTGCCTTCGAAAGGGGGTACTTTTATCGGGAGCACAGCTGTTAATAACCTCTCCGATCAAGAATCAGCCAAGAAGACAATCACTCCCAGTGGCTGTTTCTTTCAACACTCCTGGGTGGGCGAAGTCACCCCGCCCAGCCGCAGTGTGACGGGCATCTCAGCATCTTTAGAGGCAGAGAATGGGGCCCAGGTGGGTTCATGTCTGGAGACTCAGGTGAACACTGGGTTAGAGGTCAGATATCCTTGAAGGATCAGCCCCTACAGCCTCTCCTCTCCCTGGCAAATGCAGCCTCTGAGTGTACGGGCCTCACTGAGCGTGCAGGTGTTCCACCTGCTGCCCCATGCGCCCTGCTTACCTGGCTGGGGGTGGGGGGGCACTACACTGCCTTCCTTGGCTCTCTCACCCCCTCTCTAGCGGCCCTCCTCCTGCTGCACCCCCTGTGGCCCACACAGACCCACACTGTGAGTGTCTCATCAACCTGTGCTCCTCCTGCAGTGGTGGTGAGGGTCTCTCCCTTCCGACCACCCAGCCTCGTCTCAGGGAGGCCAGGCGAGCCGGCTTCCTGGGGAGGCAGACAGGTCTGCCTCTCATCCGGCCTCCTCAGGATCCCAGTGTGGCGGAGGCCTTCTGCCCGGGCTCCCAGCCTCCCAGCCTCCTGGCCAGGTGCTGTGGGCTGCTCTTCCCTAGACTGCAGTCACACCCCTCCGTCCCCACTGCCTCAGCCCGCCCTGTTTACGACTTGTAATGATAATTTTAAAAAACCTCAGAAGCAAGTGACCACAACCGTCCCTGCAGAGAGCTGGTGCAGCAGCAGGGGCCCCACACAGGCCTCTCAGGGTGGATTAGAGAGCAGGGACGGCTGCATTTTCCTAACGGTCACATCACTGTCTCCAGGTGCCTACTCGCTGGCTCTCTCCCCACTCCTCCCACAGGGCTGACCTCAGACAGGTTCCTGCCTGGCCTTCCCTTTTGGATTCTCAGTGATTTATCTGATCTGATTATTCTTGGCTTTCCTGGTGAATGCAGGGCCAGGAGCAGGCAGGCGCCCAGCCTCAGCCCGGGGAGGTGTGGCGACCGGCAACATGGGGTGGCCGGGGAGGTGGGGTGGCCCCCATGAGGTGAGGTGGGGCCCTCATGTCTCCTCCCAGCAGGCCTTGCAGCTGCAGGAAGCCACCCACCCTAACTGCAGAAACCACAGGCTCCTGTGGGTTGACTCGACACCCCACGTGGGTGTTCTTTTAAACAGGAGCACCGTTTCTCAGCTGGAGCCAGGGAAGGGCACTGTTCACTCTGAGCCACGTGGCTGGGACTTCAGAGCTCCCACCCCAAAGGGGGCTGGGCTCCCTTCACAGCACGCACTGTGGCGGGTCACCCACAGCATTGCCCTGGGAGCCTCCCTTGCTTTGTGTGCAGAAAGGAGGGCTTGTGTCTCATTTGGGGCTCCCAGCAGTCAGCACCCCATCACAGAGGGATAAGGCTCCTCTGGGTGATGGCAGGGCACACACCCCACCCTGAAACTTGGATGAGAGTTTTGTACCCCCTTCGGCATCTCTGTGCCCTCTCTCTGCCCAGAGCACCTTTGTCCCCCCCGCCTGCCTGTACCCTACTCAGCAGGGCCTGAATCACACCTGGCCCTGGCCCCAGCTGCTCAGGCCTCCTCCTGCCTCTCCTCTGGCTTCCGGAGCATGGAGCTGCCACCCATGGCTCTGAGTTCCCACAGGATAGGCCCCAGCAGAGGGTGGGCCCTGGAGAACACTGGGCACCATTTGCCTCAGCCACCTGGTGGCACAAAGTCACCTGATTCTTCTGAATCAGGGCAACTGTGGGGCCAGAGTGGACTCGGCAGCCACTTCCTGAGGCCTGTCTGAGGGTTGGGACCCCGGCTGACTTCGTTCAGCTGTTCTAAGCTCAGGACCTGCAGAGGCTGCCCACTTGGGGCAGCTATAGCTTGGGAGCCGGTCAGGGACTCGGCCAGTGAGCCCTCTGGCGCCTCCCTGCCACCTGGCGGTGGCTCCGGCCCCGGGCACACCGGGCTCCATGATGGATGCTCCGTGGCTATGGTCTCAAACTGCTGGTCATTTCACCTTAAACCCTACGTTTTGTGTGTGGAGTTGGGGGAAGCAGGGGTCACGTCTCAGCTCCCCCACAGGCCCCCATCCGGGGGCCTCCGCTACTGGGGCAGGATTGGCTGAGTGTTGCCTGCCCCTCCATGCCCCCCAGAAACTGCTGCTTCCTGCCACCCAAGGTGGGACCTGGGAGTGGGGACATGGGGACGCTCAGGTGCACAGCATCATTGGCCTGGCCCTGGGGGCTATAAGGATCTGCAGTTGCCCCGAGAGTGTCCCCACCCCAAAGGAGATGACATTAAACAGCAAATAAAAACATGGCTACCTACTGAAAGAGACAGGCCAGAAGGGGAAAGTGTTTTAGTTCGCACAGCGCCCTGCCTGGCAGATGTGTGCTGGGTGGCCTGGAGCCCAGGACACAAGTTATGCTGCAGCGCTGACCCTTAGAGTCACCATGCACCTGGAACTGGGGGCCAGCGATGTCCAACCGGCATGCCCCCAAAATGTGCAAGCCATGCAGTACCTGACATTGAGGCAGGGGCACTGCCCTCTTTCCCCCTAAATCGTCAAATAAAGGAATGACAATGGCCAACACAGCAAGAGCTGTCTGGTGTGGTGCCCTGCCTTGAACCATAAATACATAGGTCATACAACAGAGTTGCATCTTATTGGTCATAGCACGTAATAAGGTTGCATTTGATTGGTTCATTCTTGGTACCAGAAATCCTTATATATAAGTATGTATAGGCACCCAATTTTTTAAAAAGTCACTTTGGAGCAAAAAGGTTAGATTATTACTATTATTATTATGTCTTTCTAAGTCAGTCAAAATTATGCCTATTTTTTTGGTCATATCAGCAAAAAACCCTTCTTTTGATGTGCTGCAGAATTTTAGTAATTAGTTTATGTGTGCCATGAGGTGGGAAAGGTGGGAAACCGCCACTTTAGATTATAGCTCTTCTTAAGGAGCAGGGAGGGGACGCGGAGAGGCCACCTGCTCCTCTCTCTTGCGGCTTGCGCTCCACAGCAGCCCAGGGCTTTGGCGATGTGGGGTCAGGCAGCCTCCCCCTCAGAGATAAAAGGGATTGTCGGGGGTTTCAGAGCTGCATTCTGAACCCTGGTGTCTAAATTAAGCCTACAAGTTTGCATCTGCAATTATTTATGCCTGGAAATAAGGAAGTGAAATTCCCGCCTACTGGAAAGGCAGTTACCGGGCTGCTCCGTGAGGCGTGTGGCCGAGAGTGGCTCACACATGTAGACCCAGGGCCAGGCACAGGCAGCTGCCACCGGCACTGTCACTCAGGGCAGAGAGGGGCCCTCTTTGTTTCCTCGGAGAGGCAGGAAAGAGCACAGACTTCGCAGGGGAGGGGAAGGGCTAGAGGGACTGGGCGGCAGCCAGCAGGGCCAGCTCCCAGGAGGAGATGGGTGCCCAAGCAGGGATAGCCAGTGTGGCCCGTGTCTGTCCAATGGGCCTCACGACCTGTCATGATGCTTAGGGACTTTCTGTGTGTGTCCTGGACCTCTGCTAGCCCTAGGTCATGTCGGGGCATGCCTCTCTGTCTTGTACCTGCTGGTTGCCTGTACCTGCTGGTTTCTTGCACTGGGCATGTCTCATGGGGCTTTGAATGGCTTTCACACCTGAGCTGCTGCATGAGAGGCAGAGATTCAACAGCCAGCCCTAGGAATGTGGGCCCTGAGCACCTGAAACCAGCTGTGTGTCACACCACCTGACATCCATTACGAGTCATGGTCCTGTTAGAGCCAGAGATATTCCTGGGTCCCGGGGAAGGAGAAATTTACTCTTATGCATGAGCTTCAAGGGCAAACATTGGTCCTTCCTCTAGGTGGTGGGACTTAGAATGCAAGATCTGGATGTGAGGGAGGAGCTTCTCAGCGAGATTTCTGCCCCCCCTTGGGGTCCAAGGCTGAGGCTGACACTGTAGAAGGCAGATCACAGAAATGGACAGTCACTGATGTCCTTGCTGGTCCACTGGATCCAGCTCTTTCTGCACCTTCTGTTGAGTTTTCTATTGAAGCTGATACATTTCCTATACTGTTTAGATAAGTTTCAGTTGTTTTTTTCTATTTTAAAATTTTACTGACTTATTAGGTATTAAGTTATTGTTCAAGTTGCATTTTGGTTAAGTCAGGAGGGACGCTGTTAATTTTTCCTCTTCTTGAGTACATGGCACATCAGTTTTATGAGAAACCATATTAAATCTCCATTACATTTATTGAAAATATTTCTTAGTTTGTTTTCCTTTTCATTTTATTTTTATTAAGTACTTGTTTGGTAGAAGTTTCCTGTGTTTGTGTTCCGTATCTTTTTCTTTCTTTCTTCACAATTTGTCATACGAAAATTTCTGATACATACTTTACTTTGCTCTTTATTTGTGAGGTTTGTCTATATCATTAGTTTTTCCAAGATTCATGCCTTAGAGTTATTTATCTATTTTGTTTTTGTGTATTTTCCATTGTATCCTTCTTCTTTTGTTATACTTCTCAGGGATCTGTCAGCTCCCAGTTAAAGAAACTCAGTTCAAAGTGCCATGTGCGATGCCAGCTAGACGACTTGGTGAAGAGACACTGCATAGGTCACAGACGTGGAGGATAAGCTAGCACCAAGCAGTGAGGAAGGCAGGGTGTCGAAGGGCTGGGCGGGCCGCACACTCTGCCCTTCCCTCTCTTCTTTCCTTTGACCTCCAGGATCCTGGCAGACACTTCCCCACGCTGAAGAGGACGTGGGTGCTCTGGTCTGACACCGTATAGTTCCACCATCCAAGTCATGGAATTATCTGTTCTTGGCTGCCACCGGGAATGTCTAGGGAGGCCCCACTGCCTGGCTTGGGTCACCTGCTGGCCTAATGCAGCAAAGTGACTAATAGCTGGTATTTCCTCAAGAAGAAAATTCTTAACTGTCAATTGTGAGATGACTGTAAAACTCACCCTTTTAAATCTGAGCCCTGTGTGACCCCAAGCCTGCTAGTAATGGGAACGGGTGATAGGCCAACCTAGGCTTCCATCCTGAGCAGCTCTGGGGGGCCTGCTGGTGACCCCATGCCACACCTGCCTCCTCCCAGCAGTGACCTTGGTCATCTGCTGCACATGGAGAGCTGGGACTTTGGGCTCCTCAGGGTGGCTCAAGAAGTCCCACACCTGCATTTATTCTTGGAAAGGGATTTTGGTCTCTAAGTCTAGACTCCTCAGTAAATGGGCTCAGTTGCTTGTGACCAGATTAAAAAGCTTTTGGATCAAGCTTTGCTCTATTGTCTTAACCAGAGTGGTAAGACAACATTCTTCACAGAACCTGGCCTGAGCATCACTCTGTCTGCGCACATTACTGTGTCATTTATTTGACTTCCTGGGGCCCCCTTCTCGGTAAATAAGTCAGACCCTCGCAGGGGAGCCCATCTGCAACCTTTGGAGGCCTGGTGTGGAGAAGTTTTCTCAGCTGCCTTGAATCCTTCTGCTTCTCCGGTGCATGTTGGGTAACTTTATTTGCATCGTGCGGGCTTTGATTCCAGTCAGCACTATCAATAATTCACTCTCTGACTAAATGGGGTTGTCGAGGGCTTGGGGGAGCTCGGGTTCAAACCGTGAGAGCTCACAGTTCTGGGCAGTGAGGGGCCTCTCGGGGGAGCTGCCAGCTGAGCTGCCGAGGAATAAACGGGTAACGGCCGGCCGCCTGGGCTCATGCTGAGAATGGACTTGGAGTGACATCAGAGAGCACCCTTCTTGCTGGCTCTGCCCTCCAACTTTGGAGGGAGCCCCCCGCCTCACTGCTCAGAGCGAGTGCAGTGTGTGAGCGACAGACAGTCCCAGCGCCCGCAGATCCCACGCAATTTCAGAGGCACTGTTTCCAAGTAAGTCGTTCCGGTCAGGAACCTTCGCCATGTTCCCGATCCCGCACCGCGGGGCAGCGCATGGTGCTCCTTTCTGAAGTTCTTCTCATTTCACTCCTGTGGTCGTCCCAGTGCAGCCGGTGGGTGTTCAGTGGTTAAGCAGCAAAGCCTCAGAGGCCTGCAGCTGTTGGGGGCAGGGGGGTGTTTGCCAGCCAGACAGTCACATGGGAGAGTGAGCCAAGGTCACAAATGGGGATTTCTTGCCTCCCCCTCCATCCTCAGGAGTCTCTGGATCTGCAGACAGTTCATGATACAGTGGAGAGAGAAGTAGGAAGACTCATGTCCAAGTCACCAGAAGCTCTTGGAACATTCTAGAGAGGAGAAACAGAAAGCAAGTCTCTCCCTTGGATTCAGCCACCACCAGAGCTGTTCAAACCCAGGAGCAGGCGACCGCACTTGAGGTATTGGTGTTGATCATGGTAGGTAGATGGGGGGGGCATCTCTAGTTAGGCCAAACGCTCGGCACCAGAAGGCCCCTTCATGGTGAACTAGAGGGGACAGGAGCTGGTGGCAGTTCGAGGGGCACCCATGGGGGACATGGACCTGATGAGTCAAGATGCTGACCCCAAGCAGGACCCACACGTGGCCCCAACTGCACCCAACAGGGAGTGCCACTAGAATAGGTACATCTATTCCAGGGCTGTCAAATTTAACAAGAAGTAAAGCAAAAGAATTTGCGTTAGGTTGAAGTGTCTGCATTGTCCTGCATGCATGTTCTCTCCGGGGGTGGGGTCTGAGGGCATGAGGTCGGCCATCTGCAGAGCAACTGGCTTGGCTCAAGGATGGGGCGTTCGGAAGGTTGTTTCGTGGTGTGTTCAGGATGAAGTGGGAGGTGAGCTCAACCCTTCTCCCTCCAGCCACCTCCTGGAGTGAGCATGGGATCCCCAGCAGCCACACACCCTGCTGAACATCAGGAAGGCTGCGCTCCCTCTGAGTGTCTGGGCTCTCCTGCCCGGCCACCCACAGGAGCCTATACAGCAGCCTCTGGAGTCCCAGAACTGGAGGGCCGCCATGGTGGAATAAGGGCCCTGCCTGTATCTGTTTATCCAGGAATGTTTCTGGAGTCCCTGAGTGTTTGTAAAAGAAAGAAGCTTCGGGATCCTGCCCTTGGGAACTGACAACACAATGGCAATCAAAACTGACTTGACTAAACCATGGGGGTGGGAATGGGAGGGGTCTAAAGATCTCCATCCTGGAGGGACCGTGTGTCACAAAATGGGCTTCCCGACACTAGTCTTTCCGTCACGCGGAAAAAAGTTTGACTGTGTGTCTCTGAAGACAGAGAAGATGCCAGAACCGCTGTGCAGAAGTGAACACAGGACGTTCTCATAGAATAGCATGTTTAATGCAGAGCTTGCCACATGCCAGGCACCCTTCCGACCCCTTCACCTGCCTGTTTAATCATCACAATTGCACCAGCTCAGGCCGGGCTGTGTACCAGGCCTGCTTTGAAGTGCTTTACAAATACTGATGGACTCCTCTAGTCAGTGCTACAGAGTGGGACTGCTATCATCCCCATTGTACAGATGAGGAAACTGGGACACAGAAAGGCTAGGTCATTTGTCCAGGGACACACAGCATGTCAGAGGCAGACAGGTTTGGAACCCAGGCAGTCCCGCTGCAGACTCCCTGCTCTTGGCCTTGGTGCCTTGTTCCAGGTGGGGAAGCAGGTGGTGTGGGGCACAGATGTGGGAGGGGGCTGTGCTTCCTCAGAGCTCGTCCCCATGACTAGAGACACAAACAGGGAGGCAAGAACACTGTGGTAGCTGAGCTATGGGGGTGAGCAGAGAGCAGGGAGTGGAAAGAGGAAAGGTGAGTTTATCCAAACCAGACACACATGAGTTCAAGTTGGAACTACACACTTGACCAGCAGAGGTGGGCTTCAGTTTACTCTTCAGCAAAACAGGTGTAGCCACGCCTGCCTCCTGGGGTGTTATGGGAATTCCATGACACACAAATACTGTGTGCACAGTGTCTACATCCAGTTGATAATTAGAAAATGCTTATCACTTCTCATGGTCCAGGCCCATCCTTCACGAACAGAGATTTACCAAAGGCAGGACCAAGCAATGGTCCTCCCCCAAGGGCTCCCAGCTTGTTTGCAGTGCCCGCAGGGATGCTGCCAACAGCTTCAGATAAAGACACAAGCGTGAGGCCACCTGGACAACAGTGATCAGGTGGCGCCTGGGTCCCTTCTCCTTCTGTCTGTGTTCCAGGAGTTGAGATTTCCATACTGATGATCATTGCCAGCAAGCTCTTCAATAAGAATGGAATGAAACACCTTAGCACTGGGAAGTTAAATGAAGACCATCTGTGGGCAGACTTTCTTTGCCCTACGTGAAACATGTTAGTAAGAAACTGATATATTGTATGTGATACACAAGTTCCGTTTGGAAAAAGCCCAGCCATTGTTAATAGAACATGAACGGTTTGCACAGGATCGATGTCACCTGACAGCCAAGGAGAGTGGACTGGAATGCACATGCGTGAACAATGACGACTTCACTGTACTAGTCAGTGGGGACAGCAGACGCCATTGAGTGAGCATGTGTACTGTGTGGCCGTCACATTAAAAATGACTGAGTGATAGAGCATGGAATCTGCATCAAATTTTGAGTTAAGCTTGAACATTCCTCCATGGAAACTATTGGGATGATTCAGAAGGCCACAGCTGTGGGCAACCGGTGATTGGCAGCTTCATCACAACAATGCACCCTCTCATGTATTACGTCTTGTGAAGTTTTTCGGCAAAACATCAAATCTCCTGGGGGACTCAGCCCTCCTAAAGCCCAGATTTGGTGCCCTGTGACTTCTGGCTTTTCCCAAAACTCAAATCCCCTTTGAAAGGGAAGAGATTTCAGACCACTGATGAGATTTAGGAAAATATGACGGGGCAGCTGCTGGCAATTGGGAGAACTGTGTGAGGTCCCAAGACGCTTACTTTGAAGGGAACTGAGGCATCATTGTCCTATGTACATTGTTTCTTGTATTCTGTATCTTCTTCAATAAATGTCTCTGTTTTTCATATTGCATGGCTGGACACCTTCTGGATAAACCTTGTATATTTGTGTAAATACTAGTACAAACCAATTATTTGTCAGTTCTAATAAGTTTAGGAGTAATGTTTTTGGGGAAAAAATTACAGTACCATTAAAGGGGAAGGGACATTCTCTTTGCTTGATTAAAATTTCCATACAATTAAGCAGAGAATTGGATACATTTTCAGACTGAGTGCAATATGTTTCCTTTTGCAAGCTAAAAATTCAAATAGTAGCCATCCCCACGTTGCTGATGTCCGCACAGTGACGAGCAGTATCAAATGATCTCAGCAAGCAGGTGCTAGTGGCCACACACAAAGAGCTCTGGCACTTGGTGCAGAGGGTTATGCAAGTGGAAGGTGTGGGGGAGGGAAGGAAGGAAGGGAAAGGTGAGCAGAAGGGGACCCGGCTTTCAAACCTGGCTGAGCCCCAGCTCAGGCCGCCTCTCATGCACCATTGACTTTGTGCTTCCAACTGTCCACAGCCCACGAAAGGACCGGCTTAGGGGCCCCCGCCATATTGCCTCCCAGGCTCCGTATCTGAAAGCTCCCCCACCCCTGGCCAAGCTCCCTTCCCCCTCCTTAATGGTTGGGCTGGTTGATCTCATTAATTGGCACAAGCTATGTTTTCTCCCTCCAATAAATAATTCTTAATTTAATTCACCTTCTTTCTAGAGCATATGCTACCTATAGAGACGGAGCTCCTTCTGCAGAGGCCCTGATGCAGGGAGAGGGCTATCATAGCCAATTCATTTTTTCCAGAACATTAGCCCAGAGTTCTTAATCACTCCGCTGGAGTGACCAGGTTTCTGCGGCCGCACAATGGTGGAGCCCCTGGCCCATTTCATTCTCTCACTCGGAGGCCCGCATGAATTCACGAGCTGGAAATACATTGGTTTTAAATTAGGAATTTAGAGGTCTTCCTGATAGAAAGCAATGAGGTAGGGCTGCTAATGGAAGTCTTATTCCTGTTATTAAATTACGTGGATGTTGTGTTCTTGGTTTCTGTGACCCATTACACACAGTGGCATCTTTCTCTAAATGGCACCTTGGGACATCTTTTTAATAACCTATTTTAAAAACCAGAGTTATCCATACTAAAAGAACTCATTTATTAACCATTCTCAATTGAATAAACTCTTCTTTCTCTTTCGGATGGTCAACAAGGTGAACGATCAGCAAATGCTCACGAGGCATCATGGAGGCAGCAGGCCCTCACCGCCCAGGCTGCCCCCCACCCCACTGGCTGCCTCCCAAAGACTGGCTGGGAAGGACTCCATGCCTCCCATGCCTTCTCCTCATCTGCAAACCCGACTTCCGGCATCTCCTAATCACCTCCAATAACCATACCGGAAACGCAACTCCTGAAGTTCACGGGGAAAAGGAAAACTTACTAGAGTTGCATTTAACAGAATTCCACCTAAGGGAAACATGTGTCTGGGTGGCAAACAGGTAGAAGTTTCAGTGAAATGAGGGCCCCTCCCACTGCAATGGAGTGAAAGACAGACAGAAGTTCTTTGGTGTCCTGGAGAGGCCAGGGTTCCACCTACAACTCAGCCACCAGCTCCCCTCTCCAAGGTCCTGCTGTCAAGCCTTTCACGTGGGGGAGTTGGAAAGCCTGGGGGTGTTTGTTTGTTAAACAAAGGTTCTCCCCTGCCTTAAAAAAAATAACAATTGTTTAAGTCTTCTGTCAGATTTTATTACATGAGAAAAGCCAAACATGGGGAAATAAAATTCTTAAATTTACATCAATAGGGTAATGATTAAGTTGAAAATGATGTATCCATAGTATAGAGTATTAAGAATTTCTTAAAAGAATGAAGTGTGCTTGAAGTTGAAAGTTTTCTCATGACATTTTCCATTTTTAAGTATTAAGTAGATACAATGTTGTAAATACAGGTCAAGTATAAAGAACAATAATCACACAGCCAGGAACTCACTTTAGGAAACCAAGGATTGTTATTACTTTGAGGTGCTCAGGGTACCTCTCTTTCTGTTTCTGTTCAGAGTGAAATATTATTCTGGATTTTGAGTTTATTTCCCCATGTTCTCTAGACAATTAGTTTTATTTTCTAACATTTACAAACAGTGTATTATTTGATTTTCTATCTGTGGACTTTTATTTTCTATCGTGATTTGCTTTTTCTACTCAGAACTAAATTCATGACATTCATTCCCGTGGATGGGTCAGGCGGAGTTGGCCCGTTCTAACCGCTGCGTCTTGTCCCTCTGTGAGCATCTGCCACAGGCTTTAAAAACGTTAGTGGCGCTTGCCAGTGGAACTTCGGCTCTCTTAAACAGTTTTTGTTATTATAAATAATGCTACTATTCTTTATATTCTTGAATATTTTAATTTCTTCCAATCTGGTGATATGATAATATGGCTTTAATTTGCATTTACCTAATCACTAATGAGTTGAACATTTTTCATGTGTTCATAAGTCATTTATGTTCTCTTTTGTAATTGACTATTCAACCCTTCTGCCATTTTGCCATTGCTTTATTATCAATTTTTAAAATCTGATTGGTAGGGGTGCCTCACATATTCTGGAAATGAGTAATATACGTTCTTTAAGTATTCTGGAAATGACTATTAGATGTGTCTGTGAAAGAATGTTCCACTTTGGAGTTTGTCTTTTCATTCTCTTTACAGAAGTTGGTAATCTTTTCCTTTTAAAAATGTGTTTTTATTGTGTTAAAATTTTCCTTACCTTGACATCTTGAAGGGATTTTGCTCTCTTTTCTTCTAAGAAGAATTTTAGTACTTCACATTGTGGTCTCTCATGATTCGATGTTAGGGGGCTGGATTGAGGAAGGGGTTAATTTTCTTTTTTTTTTTTCTTGTGTGGATAAGAAATTATTCTGTAAATATGGCATCGAACAACCTTTCCCTCTCCATTATTTGGCATCCTGGCTCCATTACTGATGAAGTTGGCACACACGTCCGAGCCTGTCTCTGGGCTCTAGTCTGTTCCGTGGGTTGATCGATCTCCGCCTGCACCAGGAACAGACCACCTTACGTGCCGTGTTGTCCCTAACAACTCCTGTGGGCAGGTGAGGCACGTGGCCTCATATTTGCCTTGGGATGACTTTAGCAACTCTTAACCCTAGAGGCTCCTCCACACAAATGTTCAAATCATCTTGTTGAGTTCTTTAGAAAGGAGGAGTTTTGGATGGGATTGAATTGAATCCCTCAGTCAAGGTGGAGAATCAACATCTTTAGAACGTTGAGTTGTTTGACTTGTGAACATGGCATGTATCTCAGATGGGTTTTCTTTCTAGCCCTGAGTGTGTGTTTGCTTCTGTATTATGAGGTTCTATCTTAGTTTACAATTTTTTACCAGAGATGTAGTAACTTCACAATTCTCTTCTGTTTTATAGGAATAAGCTGCTCTTGCTTGTTGGCTGGTTGGTTGCTTTGCTTGTTTGGGGGTCTCTATTTGACTGCTGTAGCTTTTCCCACAGTTTCGTTTTGGATCCTCCTGAAATCTCCCGTGTTACGTGTCTACTGTAAAAGGCATATAGCTTCGTCTCTCTTTAAAATCCACCTTCACAATCCAATCCAATCTCCACCAGAGAACTCAGCCTTTGGGAATTTATTTTACGTAATGACATATCCTGACCTATTTATATCACTTTGCCTTTTCTGTTTGTTCTGCTTTTCCGTTTTCACTTTTTTCTTGTCTCCTTTGGAATTCAGTGTTTTTCCTTTCCAGTAGCTTGGAAGTTATTCCTCTTCTTTTGGTGGTCACAGAGATGTTTTAATACTCACACTTAACGCATAAAGCGAGCCGATACTTTTTACCTCGACCCAGCTGTGCTGGGACCAGACAACACCTCAGTCTGGTGCTCTGCCTTCTGAAGCATGCGCCATTGCTGGAGCCACAGCCAACCAAGACTGTGGCCAAAGCCTTAGAATTCACCTGGGTGGGATTTTTCCTGAAGCTGAAGTTCACTTCCAATGCTACCCTCAGCCCCACGCCTGCTATCCTGGGATCTTCCATGACCAGCTTTGGATGGAATAAGAGAGAGTTCACACACACTGAGAGGAGGAAACCGCTCCACTTGGATGTGTCTTTGCCGGGATGAAATGACCAAGGGATGCTCTCCTGGCACATCCCCTGCCCGTGGCTGAGTCACATCCATATGGGCTCAGAGGAGAGTAGCAGGGCCTACCAGCATGGTCTAGGTTGGGGGGCTCTGTCTAGTTGTGAGGCTGCTCTAGAGTCATGTTCAGAGAGGGGAACTCTGAGACTCTAAGAGAGGAAGTGGCTGAGGTCACCCAGGAGTCAGTTGGCAGAACCAGAAATAGACTTTAGACTTCAGGTCTCACTCTCAGTTCAGACAAGGCAGCATGTTCTGCTTTGATCTAGGAGAGAGGGAAGAGAGAGAGAGGAGACAGAATAAAGTTTGACAGACACCACCGTATGTGTGAAGTGTGTACAAGAGAACGATTTACCCAAAGACAGTCCCTTTCCCTCCCTTCCCAGAGAAGCCCACGTGAAAAACTTCTGCCAACTGATGGTAGGATGAGAGTGATTCCCGCCAGACGAAACCCCGAGCAGCCAGAGCCCCAGCTGCCGGCCCCAGCTGCAGACTGCATCTTGTGATTTCCGCAGCGCTCAGACGGCGCCCTGGCTCCTGCTCTCCCTGGGTGCTGATGTGGGAAAGTTCTGCGTGGGAGACTCTGTCCTCAGCACTTTGGGGATTTGCCTGTGGCTCCTGAGGGTCCCAGCATGGAGGGCAGCTGGGACTCGGGGTTCAGATGACTTTGGGAAATCACAGTGAGAGATATACCTTCTTCTTTTCCATGACAGTTGATATTCAGTGTTACCTGGTATTAGTGTCAGGGGTACAGCAGAGAGGTGAGGCCACTGTGCATTTTATAAATGATCCCCCATATTTCCGGGGTTCACCTGGCCCCATGTATAGTCATCACAATATCATCGACTCTGTTCCCTGTGCTGTACTTTCCATGCGGCTCCAGGACGCAAGGTCAAGGCCTCAAAGAGCAGAGAAAGTGTGGTGTGCTCTCCTCTCAGAGCCCTTCGGAGAAAGAGGGGGAACAATTGTGCTCGTCTCCCTCATTGTGGGAGCCCTTCTTCCCCGGGGGACAGGGGGCTTCCTGGGGCCCAGCCCACACACCCTGGAGGAGAGCCAGGCTCAGCAAACAGGGGGGGGAACCGAGTCCCAGCCAGCACTGTTCCCCTCCCAGAGCCCATTCCTTCCCAGAAATCAGAGCTTACAGAGAAAACACAAATGGAATCTAACTCTGGTGAAATTTGCAGAACCTCGAGGTTTCGCTGGGTCAGGACCAGGGTAAAAATAGTCTCTCAGGACAATTCCTGGCCAGGAAAACAGAGACAAGGGACAGGCAGGACAAGTGTTTCTAAAATTTCACTTTTTCCAACTTCCTAGTTGATTTCACTGTCTGGCTCTGAATCATCCCTCTCTCTGGGCTCCTCCAGAGCACCAGAACTCAGGGCGGGCACAGCAAGGAAGGGGGAGTTTGTCAAGGTCCACTGACCAAAACTGTCACAAGGAGAGGTCCCAGAGGTGGGCCGTTCACCCACAGAGCCAGCCAACGAAGCCCTCAGGACCCCTCATCACAAAGCATGGCCAGAAAGCCCCTAGCACGGCCTCCAGGGGCCCAAAAGAAGAGGAAAAACTGGGCAACACTTAGTCATCCGACACTTCCAGCCATCCTAGGCCAGCGATTGCTTATCTTAGGGCTGAAAATCTCCAAGATGGGGACACTCCTGCTTCCCCTGCCAGCTGGTTCCTCTCTCCCCGCACACTCGCGCTGGTTTTCCTCGGAGCCATCCAGCCTGCTCTCGCCCAGTTCCTCATTCTCTGCAGATGGTCCTGTTCTATTCCGGGACTGGAGCACCACGCCAGGGCACTGAAGGATCCATGTCACCTGCCATCTTGTATCAAGGACTGCTCTGAAGAAATTGAACTGCCTAGGGTCCCTGGCAGTGAGAGTACTGAAGACACTCTCGAAGGACAGAACGTCATGCTCTTAGGTTGTGAGTTTGTTTTCTTTTTTCTCATTTATTTCCCAGTAAGCAGTGAGGGGTGTCCTGTGGTATCCAAGGGCAGAAGGTCCCCTAGCCCCTAGCAGAACCTGGAACTAGATCAGGCAAGTCCAATGGACCTGCCAGGGACTGTGGTTCCTCTCCTCTCCAGCAGGGAGCCTAGGGTCTTATCTCAGTCCCAAGTATCTCTTACTCCTATAACTCTGCCAAATGTACTTCCCTGTCGAGGCCAACCGATGACCAACAGGACATGACTGGTGTGACTCAGCCTCACAGCTCTCCCTGGACACCACCCAGCACATTAGGTAACAACTCAAAATTCCTGGATTAGGAGATAACCCTGATCCAGTAAACTGTGCTCAGAGGAGGAGGGGCTTATGGTTGGAAGGAAGGTGCACACCCACCTTGTATGGGGGAGGCCCACGTGGGCTCCCAGGACAGATGGCTCTGCAGTGGCGGCTAGCTAACCACTTTCTAGGACTTCAGTAGTTAGGAAGCACCGACTACCTCACTGTGCAGAACATGGCAACTCCGGCACTTTGGGGGACAGATGTTGCGGGCAAATGGGTTAGTCCCCTCGGGCTGCTCTAGATAACAGACATTCATTTCTTACAGATTGGTAGACTGGAAGACGGAGAGCAGGATGCCAGCACGGCTGGGTGGTCCAGACTTTGTGCTGTGCCCTCGCCTGGTGGCAGGGGCGAGGGAGCTGTCTGGGAACTCTTCTAGGAGGGCCCTAATCCCATTCATGAGGGCCCCACCCTCATGGCTGTAGCACTTCCTGTTGACCCCACCTCCTAATCTCATCCTATTAGGAGTTAGGATTTCACGTATGAATTTTAGGGGAGGATACAAACACACATTTATAAAGAAAGCCCTGGCTTCCTCAGGGCTTCCAACATATTGATCTCCTCTTCTATGTAGCATTGATCATCCTGATTGGCACTTGGCTCCATGTGTGTCTCCCGCACTAATTCTGGGGGTTCTTGAGTGAAGGCCTCATATCTTAGTCACCTTGCTATGTCATGGGTTAGGGCCTAGCCCAGTACCTGGCACGTAGCAACAAGCAGTTGACATTAGATGGATGACTAAGTGAAGGAGGGAGGGAAAGAATTAGATGTTGAAGGTTGGGAAGAAAGAAAGGAAGGAGCTGAAGGGGAGCGTGCATTCTGCTGGTCACCTCTGGAAGCTGGTGGGTACAACCTTCTGCACCAGACAAAGCAGCAACACAAAGCTGCTATTTGGCTTCACCCAAGAAGCTAAGCAGCTTGACTCAGGGCTGAAAGTTCCACATGTCATGCTGGTTTGGAGACTTCTCGGCCCCCTGTGCCTTATGCCTGCTACTCCAGTATAAGAGCCCAGGGGCATGCTCACCAAGGATGCAGCCTTCCCAGATTGGCTGTCCTCACTTGGTAGAAGCCTTTATGTTTCCTCCATGTTGTTTCATGACTCGAAAGCTTGTTTATGTTTGTTGATGAAGAACATTGCATTACCTGTGGGCACCAGAGTTTATTTACCCATCACCTACCAAAGGACAACTTGGATGCTCCCAAGGTTTGGCAACTGTGCACAAAGCTGCTATAAACAGCCACGTGCAGGGTTTTGTGTGGGCATGAGTTTTCAACTTCTTAGCAGAAGTACCAAGGAGCAGGACTGCTGGGTCGTACGGTGAGACTATGCTCAGTTCTGTAAGCAGCTGCCCCTCTGTCTTCCCCAGGGGCTGCCCCGTGCCATGTCCCCGCAGCGATGGGTGGGAGCTCCCACATCCTCACCTACTTGCCGGGGCTGGGTGTGGTCAGTGTCTGGGTTCAGTCACTCAAAGGGGTGCGTAGTGGCACCTCATGTTGTTTCAATTTGCATTTCCCTCATGACACGTGACACCGAGCATCTTTTCATAGGTGTGTTTCCCACCTGCCTCTCTTCTCTGAGGGGTGGGTGCTTCTGCGTTTTTCCTTCTGCTGATAAGGAAGTTGCTAACAGTAGATTCTGGAAGAGCATTACCTCATAGGAGTATGGCAATGCTACCTTGTTCGTTTTTATTTTGAAACAATTTTCTCCAAAACTAAAATTGCATCCCCATTTTATAAAGCTAAAAACAGACTATTCTTGTAGCCTATGAAGTGCTATTTGTTAACAACGTTCTCATTTTTAGAATCATCCTGAATCCCTTTTTAAAGCTGGAGACCATGATTGGAGACCCTTTCCTCAATGACTGAGTCATACATCAGCCCTTCTAATTCCTGAAGTACCAGAGAACACAAGCCATTAACCCCACTGCCCTGAATCAACTCACCTTCCGTTCTCAGAAGTACTTTTTAGTTAGTACTTTTAGTACTTTCTTTCCACTTCTAGCATATCTTTTATCTTCTCAACATGGAAACCTCAGGTTTTGGGTCACACTTTTTAAAAGGAAACAAGTAAAAATTGTTCTATTTGAAAAAATAGTAAAGTTTCCACCTTGTTATTCAAATAAAACAACTTTCAAAGTTCTCAACTCCTTAATTTTACATCAAGATTCCATTTTCACCAAATAGATGAAGAGCATGCATTTTTAAAACAACAATAAAAGATAGAAACAGACATTTTAATAGAAAATTATTTGTGGAAAATAAAATATATGTGAATAAATAATTGTGGATTATAAAACACACCAAGGTTTCTTATCTTATGGATAAATTTGAATGTCAGAAATACAATAAAAATGACATTAATAGTTGAGACCAAAAGCACAAGCAACAGAAAAAAAAAAAAGATAAACTGGACTTGATCAAAATTTAAAACTTTTGTGTATGAAGCACAGTATTCATGACCCAGAGATTGAACAGACAGCTCACAGATGAACCTAAATATTTTCAAATCGTGTATCTGGTATGATTGGGGATACCAGAGCATATGAAGTCTTCTATCCAGAAGAAAAGACGGACCCAGGACACTTGAAGAACATTTGCCACTCAGCAACAGAAGGAAGGACAGCCCAACGTGAAAATGAGCAGAGCACTCGAACAGACCATCCTCCGGACACAACAGCCAAATGGCCATCCGAAAATAGAAGATGCTCAGCGTCATGCTTGTCGTGGAAACGCAGATTAAAACCAGTGCGATGTCACGGCACAGCCACTAGAATGGCTGCAGTAAGAAAGAAGGAAAAGGAAGGGCACGGGTGGGGATGGGGAGGGAGTGGAACGCTTGGGCGTCGCTGGTCGGAACCTCGATGGCGCACCTGCCGCGGAAAAACGATTCAGCGTCTCCTCCAGGAACTCGACCCGGAGCACCGGACTACTCAGCGCTCCCGCCCGCAGTGCAGTGCGGGCCGAAGTGATGCGCACTAGGAGCTCTCCCCAGGCCTTGTGCACGAACGTTTCCTGCAGCGGCTCCCTTCGCATTAGTCAAGGGGCAGAAACGGCCCACGGTTGCCCGACGTCCGTAGAGGGGGGTGTCGCCCAGCAGTGAAAAGGCACGGCCTCCTGGCACATGCTACAACCCGGGCGAACGTCACAGCCACTGCTAAGTGGAGGGCCCCGTGTTCTCCGGTTCCGTTCGCAGGAAATATCCAGAGTAGGCAAATCAACGGCCTGGACCAGGGCGAGGGCTGGGGCAGGGCCGGTGGGAGCGCCTGCTCCCCGGGCAGGGTTTCCGGGGGGTCAGACAGGTCTGGGGCCGGTGGGGGCGCCGGTCGCCCGCACTGTGAGCGCGCTAATGCCCCTGAGCTGCGCACTTCAAGTTGGCTGCGATGCGGATTTTATGGTATGTGCCCTCTACCACAAGGCGAAAATAGTCAGAACTGCTTCAAAAGAGTAATTTAAATTTTTTCACTGGTCGATGGTGCTTCAGGAGCTGCCTGGTGTTTCCACTGCGTGATATCAGAACTTTTCCGTGTTTGAAGCCTCTTCTCTGTGGGAGCAGGGACCCTGCTGGCTTCTCACCTGCATCGCAGGTTCTGTAAAGACTATTTTATTTGTAATGTGGCTAAATCGTGCATCTACTTTTTTCCAGTTAATCTGGTGTCCACAAGTGTGTGTTCATTCTCAGGGTTACAGGCATGTGATGGATTCATCATAAATGCTTTTGGGGAGGTGTGTGTGTCTTTCTAAACTTTGTCGGCCTGGGTTTTGTGGACCCAGGTGCAGGTAACTCGGTCTTCCACTTTCCCGGTAAAGTTAACGATTAGGCAATCAAGAGACCTGTGCCCACACTCTCAGACTCATTCATCTCGTAGATGGAAATTAATTTTCCAAGCAGTTTCTTCACCTTATGAAGTCGTCAATTATCATATGATCGTTTCCAACACAGTTTTGGCCCAATGGAGCTTCTTACGAGCACTTTCAATGTCTGAAACAGATCAGGTGAGCTGCCCATCTATGTTCTTCAGCAGACTCAGACAATACTTCTTAAGTGCTGTTCAGTGTCGCTAATAAATGATAACACAGTATAGCCAAAGAATGCACAAAATTATCAGGGGCGAAGGGTGAATCATTCGAGAACCTCTCACCCACAGGTAAGGCTAACGTTCTAGAAGAATCGCCATCCAGAAGTCCACATGAAATGCCTGTGGAACCCTGAACACCATCTCGCAGCTTCGATTTTCACTCGGCTCTGCACGTGGAAGCCTCAGACACACACACAGCGTTGTCTAGCTCTCCAGCTGCAACTCGCTCATTTGTGTGGGCCCATGAACGCGATTTCACCCTGTGACCAGCATCTAGTTCCTTGTCCGGTTTTGTCTGAAAACCTCCGTCTAATGGCCACCGTGGAGCACGCACACCTGAGTTTTTCTGAGCACACATCCCTGCCAGTTCCAAAGTAAACGCTACACATTTTGATTCCTATTGAACACGGAACTGTCTACTGTCCTCACAGCTACCCTCTGAATGTCACCAAGGAGCCCCAACTTCCCTGCCCCCTTCACAAGCATCAGGAGGTGCAATAAATAAAAATGTGTATCTCAGAATTTATTTTAACTTTTTGTTTCCAACCTCTACTAAGTGGATTTTTTTTTTTTGGCATTCAAGGACCTTTTGTATTTCTTTTGTAAATTGTGAGATTAATCCTTTGCCTGCTGTTTATTGAGTTATTTCTTTTTATTTTTTATTAATATGTAAGAGCTCTTTATATATGAGCAAATGTAACCCTCTTTTATATTTATGGCAAATATTATGTCAAAATAGCACTTGTGTGTAAATAAGGATCTTGTCTTCTTTTTCTTGCTTTAAAAAAAGTACCAGAATAGACACGTATAAATACACAGACAGACAAGCACGTCGTGAGTTCTCATGTGGTCACCACCTGGCGTAATGACAAGTACGGCACCAACCTGGTCCCATCTCTCAGCTGGTCTTTTCGATATTATTGCCATTATTACCATAATCATTATTGTTTTGTTGGAGAATTTAAAGGCCGAGCTCATTTTACCCGCCAATACATCAGTACGCAGCTCTAATAAGGACATTTTGGCACAAAAGCACATGCCATTTTCTCCACTCTTCCACCTGTCCTACACTTTACCTGCCCTGTAGAACCCTTTTGGATTATATATATATCTGTTTTTAAAATATACCCCACCAGATTATTGTCTTTAGCCTGTTTTGCCTATTAAACCAGAGACAATCCCATTGACTTTGCAGTTTCTTGAACATGCGTCTGTAATTCTTGTCAGATTCTCTTTTCCTACGAAGAACTCTTGCTTCTCTCAGGTGTTTCCTGCACCTTCCTCACATCCTTGCCGTTAAGCGTTGGATGGAGCTGACCCTTTGAACCTCAGGGCAGCTGTTTCCACCACCTGTCCTCTGTTGCCACTCAGTGTTTCCAATTCCATGAGTACGCACCCAGGTCTCAAGGTCTTCCTGTGGATTTTCCATGTTGTAGGCATTTGCATAGGCATTTGGGGAAGTCATGGGTTTTCCCCAAAGCGTTTCCCACTTACCACAACTGCCTAACTCGAAGCCGTGTTCAGGACTTCCCCAGATCGATACACTTACTTTAGAATTATGTTAGATCATCTTCCTTAAACCTCTCTTGCTTATGCAGTGAGCAGTCTTTCCCTAGAGCCCTGCTCTTCCCCAGGTGTCTCTTCTCTTACTTAGGTGGGCTTTCCCAGGAAAACCCTGCTGCTAGCCAAACACAGACGTCTCTGTGAGGGCACCGCACAGGTAGGCAGGTGGCTCTTTGTCTTCGGCATGCATCTCTTTTGTTTATGCTTCAGGTCAAGAGATCTGAGTTGAGTTCCTCACGCTTACTCACACTGTCTTAAAGTCAGAGCCTCCCTGTTTGGCCAGAGGGGTTCAGTCATCACAGGTTAGTAGGTGGTGAAGTTAGAAGTTGTGCTTGGGCATCTTTGAGGGTGTAGGAAGCTTGGGTTGCTTTTGGCAGAGTCAGCCCTCAGGGCTGGGGGCCTTCCGGGGTGACACGCCCCTGAAAGACAGAGGGAGGTAGACTTAGAGGCAGCAGGGCTGTGCTCAGCTCCACACAGCCCACAGAAGTGCATTGTGGGAGCCGCAGTCAAGTCAGGAAGGGTAAGCTTGGAGAACCATCTCGTCAACCACTGTCATCTCGTGATGGAAGAAACCTGAGCTTAGGAAGGTCATCCAAACGTCTTGCCCAAGGTTGGAGACAGAAGCCTGACTAAAACCAGATCCCCTGACTCTTACCAGGGACCCTCTATCTACCCAACCCAATCCAACCAAACCAAACCACACCCTCTGTGGCTACTGGCTCTCTTCACCTACTCAACCTTGACCAAAGCCTAGAAGGCCAGCAGTGCCTCTCTGAAGCATCTCGTGTTATGACCAAGCTTCAGATTGCCTCAGTGAGATTGACCACCATCATCAAACTAATTCCAAGGGACCCCAAACAGAACTTGGTCAACTGAGGTCTCAATGATCCAAGTCTAGAATCCTTCATCGGGGACCTTAGGAAGATGGGATCAGATTTGGCCCTGTTGGGTCAACTAATGTCTTCTGGGACTAATGTCTTCTGGAACAAAAGAGAACAGTGTGCATATGGCTGAGATGAAAAATGTACCTCAAAAGAGAAGAGATTACTGATCTTGGTGTCTTCAGGAGGCCCCAGACCCAAGCTTGGTCCCACCCTACACTTGACCTGCCTCCATCCATAAAGTATGTGGTCTTTTGTCTTTGAAATGGCAACAGATCGGGTCTTTCAGAGATGAAATAAATAGTAAGGAGCTCTCCAGGTTTTGTGCAGCTGTGTCTCGCATTTGACAATCTCACACTCGCCGATCTGACAGTCTGCTGTCACTAACCCATATGCATATAAGGTGTATGTTACCCCCATGCGTACCAGAGTCTCACTTAGCCAACGACATCTGTCTTTGAACTGTCATGAAATGCTAGAATAATTATTTTTCTTTTGTGGTGTCAATTCCTCTTTCTGTCATCATTAACCTTGTTAAATACCCTCTTCCCTCCCCATCTGAAAGGCAGGAACTGAGAGCTAAGTTTCAAACGCATGCTTAACACATGCAGATGGGGAGAAAAACCTCATCCAGCTCCCCACTCCCTCAGACGGCTCCTTTCACCCCCCAACGGGGAGTAGACCCTTTTCTACACTTAACAAATTCGAGCAATTTAGCGACTCCGTGAGCGTCTATGGAAAGTGCTCAACAGCGAGGGGAGTGAAGACACTGGCCCTCTGTCTGAGAATCGGTTAATGGAAGACGTGAAGTCTCAGATCGCGCATCACGGCGGGTTCGCACCGAGCTCCTAATGCACTGCTGGGAAAACCTTGAGAAGTTTTCCATCACGGTGGGGGGAGGGGCTGACAAGTGCTGCCGGCGCTGACAGTTGCACTGTGGGAGGCTCCTAAATTTACGATACCTAGGAAACGATTCCCGAGCAAGCCTGTCCTGGAGGAAGCCAAGGAGCACGGCAGGGTGGTCTTCCGCGTGCGTCTCCCACGGTTCCTCCAAGACCACGAGGCCGAGTCTTGGCAGCTACGTGGGCAGTGACCACGGACAAGTCTCTGTCTAACCAGATCACGGGGGTCAGAGCAAGGAATGGGTCTTGCTGGCCTGTCTACATCCATCAGCTCGCCAAGCCTTAGCTAAACAAACAGACCAAAAAGTAAAAAAATGCATTCGGAGAGGAAAGTCGAGTCCTCGCGGTTGAGTGGCACCGCTGCCCACCGGGTGAGGGTCTCCATGGAAACGCATCGCAGCTGAGTGAGCAGACCCTGAGTCTCAGCCTTGACCAGGTCAGATGGCAAACAAAACTCAGGGGCCGTGAAGGAACAGCTCTCTTTCTGTCTGCTCCACTCGCTCACATTTCCCTCAGTTTCCTCATCCAAAAAAACCATAACATGGTCCAGCTTCCGGGGGAGGGGAAAACTGATGAGCGCTTTTTGCTGATGAGTTCCAGAGCCTCGCAAACATCAGTCACGGAGCCCCGTGCGTCGCTGCATCCCTCCGCCAGGTGCCCACAGCCTCGCCGAGGTCCACGGCAGCTGGCACGGGAATGTCCAAGAAAGGCGTGCTGGGGGAGCCGGGCCAGCAGGTCTGAGGCTGCTGGCCGGCGCCCTGCTGAGTGGCTGACTATCGACCTCTGCGTCCCGGCTGACGCGGAGAGCTCCACTGGGCCCGGAGTCCAGCTCCCAGGGCATCCATCACTGCCTGAGCGCTCTCTGTCTCACTGGCTTAATGGCCTCGGCCTTCCCACGGCCAGACGCTGCTTGGGGAAGTGCACGAGAAACTCTTCTCAGGCTGGAGGAGTACGTGGCGCTGACTTTTGCCTCACAGGTGATGACCCAGTCCGAGAGGGACTGAACCTGCACGCAGGTCTGGTGACCCACACGTGAGATTGATGGAGCGCCCGCCAGACTCACCCGCACTCTACAGTCGGCCCACTGAGCCCAGCCCTCGTTCAACCCCCAGGCTTGCACCCTGGCCTGTGCTCCTCCGACGGCTGTGAGGTGGGGCCCTGGCTGTAGTCAAACCCTGCAAACCCCCACCTCCACGCTCTCCCAAGACAGGGCCGTTCCACGCAGTGCACTAGAAACATGGCGCCTGGCAGAAAATGTTGATGAGATATAATCATAGAAAATAAAGGGATATTATAATGAGAAGACAACCCTTCAGTTTAATTGCAGGACACTGTTTAAGCTAAAGGAAATTGTGTGTTTGAGCTATGAAGTGGAAATAAAGTTGCTATTTCCTGAGACATGTAGCACAGAAAATTAGTTCTTTTCCTTCCTTAGAAAAAGATATCTGCAAGGAAGAAGAATATTATGAGTAAATATTAAAAGAAGGCACAGCCACCGGGCTGTGAGCAGTTACAGAATACATATATCTTTAAATAATTTCTAACTCACCAATTTAGAGAAGAAGGGACTCCTGGCCTTCCTAAATTATAGTCTGTTTCTCATCCTACAGGAATAGAGAGGTATCAGCTCACTTAGGGTGATTGCCCCGAACATGCAGAGCAGGGTTAGGGACGCTCCTTATGATTCCGACGCATTGCAGTTGTAAATTCTTCTTCCTTTCCTTCTTGGGAAATAGCTTGGAAATGGGAATAATGCTTGTATAAGGGCAGGGGTGAACTCAACTGCCAGCTCTTCTGTGTCCCCAAGGAGTGAAATTTGGAACATTCTGGACTGAAGCCCTCCTTGCTGAGAGAGCAGTAACAGGTGAGGGGGGAACATAGCGACCCACACGGTCTCACAGGTGCCAGGGGACAGAAGGACGAAAAGGAAGGGGGCTCCTTCCGACGCGAACGCTAGGGACACAGAGTTGTGGAAAACCTTGTCATCCAGCTGCAGGGTTAGAAAGGTCAGATGAAGCCCTCCAAACATGAACCAACACAGGGAGACATTCACACTCCAGGCACCGAGGAAAGAGAACACACACACACACACACACACACAAAATCTCCATCTTCCCAGAACGTGAACAAAATGCCAATTACACAGCATGCTGAGAGACGTTAAGTGCTGTGGGAAAAAGCTAAAGAAGAGGGGAGTCAGGGATGCTGGGTTTGGGGGAGGGCTTGTTGCACTTTATGGAGGACAGCTACTAACTCAGAACCCACAGGACAGGTGAGCAGACTGGAAGCAGGTAGGGGGCAGGCAGGTGACAGTGTGCCATGAGCCATCCCAGGTCCTTGAAGACTAGCAAAGCAGGGCACACTGGCTGGCAACCTGAGCAAGGGCACTGGCGCTGGGCAGGGGTTCCAGGGGAGACAGGTGGGGACAGCGGCAATCCTACAGGGACTTGGGCTGTTGCTGACTGAGCCGGCCGTCCCTCCAGCAAAGAGGCTCATGGCCCTGCCCAGCTTTTTCTCAGACTCCCCAGGGCCGCATGGGGCAGGGACAGAAGTTTGGCAGACGATAGGGGGCCGAGCCGTGGGAGGAGGTCCAGACAGGCTGGACAGTAAGATGCAGAGCGGGGTGAAGACTGCCTCCGAGGGTGTTCGTGACCACCCCCACTTGCTTGTGGAGATGAGGGAGGCCACGGAGAAGCGGGACTGAGGGAAAGCTCTGGGCTTCGGTTTGGGGCCTGGCGGACAGGAGGTGCCAGCCAGACCTGCAGGGAGAGGTGTTGCCGGCTGTGAGGTGTGCGAGTCTTGCCTTCAGACGGGGGTCTGGGTTGCCGGATCAGGACACAGAGAGGACACGGAAAACTGTCCAGGGCCTGGTTGGGGGACACCCAGCATTTTGGGGAGGACACTGAGAAGGGGCAGCCAGGGCCGCTGAGGTCTCCAGAACATCCACCTCCGGCACCTCTGGTTTGAGTGCATGTTCGTGCACATTTTTGTGAACTTGAAAGACCCAGAGAGAGGTTCCTGTGACCACAGGGCCTCTGCACCCACCGCCTGGAGGCGATTCTTCTCAGCTCTCCACAGACAAGACGCAACCTGCGGGGACCCTTGAGCGGCACAGGTTTGAATTGCACGATCCCCTTTCACACCGATCTTGTTCATCTTATAAACAAATGGCATAGATTTGCGACTGCACTGTAAATTGTTCTCCTCTTTACGACCTTCTAAATAGCACTTTGTCCACTCTGGCTTACTTTATTATATGAGTACAGCCTATGATACGTGTGGCATGGAACACGTGTTCATCCCTGTGATGTCACCAGTTACGCTCCTGGTCAACCGTAGGCCAGCTGTGGTTAAGCTGGTGGGGGTCAAAGGTTTATACCAAGTTCTCAACTGCGAGCGGGTTGGTGCCTCTGACGCCTGCATGGTTCAAGGGTCAACTGTATTTGCAACTAGGTCTAGGCTCACCCCAGCTGTGCATCTGTGAACACCTGGCTTGCAATCTGCCATCTTCCTCACCTGCCTGCTGCTGGGTGTGGCCTTCTGAGAACCTTCGTGGGGAAGGAAGGAACCAACCCCAGTCACCAGGTATTCCCAGCGAGGGTGGACATCCACACTCTCATGTGATCTTCCCACCAGCACCATGCAGCTGGGCTCGCAGCAAGACCCACTTCCCCTTCACCTCCGGTAGTAGGTACAGAAGAGTGTGTGATGCTCAGAGAGGGGAAGTGACTCAACTGAGTTCCTTCAGGGAGCTGGTGTGGGGCTGGGACAGAAGCCAAGGTGGTCAGGACACTTTCCATTGCAGAGCACCACAGCTCAAACCCGCTCCAAAACCGCCCACTTCCGTTCAGCCTGGATGGGTGGGAGGGTCGTGATGCCTGAACCGACAAGGGACAGATGCTGTGACAGCACAAACCGCCTAGACTCCTGGTCTCTGTGCTCCCCAGATGATGAGCCCGCACCCACCCCACCGCTCCCTGGACGTGCCAGTGTGATGGTGCCTCCTCCATTGAGGCTGGAGCGCGCTGCCGGCATTGGCTGCCAGCTGGAGAGAGATGTGTTCAGGAAGGGACACCGCAGGGGGACCTGAGTTCTCTGCAGGAAAACAGGGTTCCCACCTGGGAACTGAGTGCCTCGAAATATCAGACACTAATTCACAACGGGGTGCGCCAACCCCTTCAGACAGTCTGGGCTGGAGCGGGGTGTGTCATTGCTGTCCTCATTATGACTGTGTCACTGCTGCTCATGTATTTGTTCTCCTTTCCCAGTGGCGAGAACCGAGGCAAGGACAACTGACCGTGCCACCAAACCCGCGTCCTTGGTCTCCAGCACGTCCCTTCACCCCAGGCGGGTCACCCTCTGAACGTATGTCCTTGTGTGAAACTGGGGCCACAGCGCTGGCCTGCATTCTCAGACACTGGCCGTGTCTGGAAATACCGCACACAAGGCTGGGCTCGGTAGCGGCGGCTTTTAGAACCAGGCTCGCAGTCTCTGGTTAGCGCTCTCTGTTGAGAAAGAGCTTTGGCCACCGCCCCACCCCACGTGGAGAAGAAAGCCGTTTCCTTATTTCCCTTCCCTCCAAGTGTTCCCAAAGCCCTCCACCCACCCTCGCACCCATCCGGTGCCTTCCTGCTCCGCGTCCTACAGGCTGCGTGTCCGAATTCACCATGACGTGATCCACATGTGTCACATCGCAATGCAATTGTTTCCACTTCACCAGACTGCACGCCCCTCAAGGGGTGAGTCCCCACCTTGGGACAGCCTGTCTCTCAAACACCCCCTGCCGTGGTGGACACACACTGAATAGGTGAAGGGACGCGGGCCCCCAGGGTTTGTGATGCCTCGAGAAGTAGTGCTCTGACCTCGTCCCTGCGCAGCGCGCTCAGCTGGGTGGGTGGGGACAGCTGATCCCTGCTCTTCTCGACTCTGGTCCTTTCATGTCAGATCAGTATCTGCTGGTCCTTCACCCGCCCCAAACCCATTCAAGACCTTCTCATTGGCGACCTCCCTTCCCCAAGTCCCCATGTCCAACTCTGTTTTCAGCCCTTCCAACCAAACGATATTGACAACACGTCATTGTTCTGAGAATCTAAGTGTATTCCTCTCACAAATGCCAAAGGGAAGAAAGTGACAGAATGGTCAGAGAGTAGGAAGGGTTTGGTGGTCACTGCCACGGATTCCTGATTCAAAATCCAGAGGCACAGCCGTGCGTGACGGGCGTGCCAGTGGGTTCCAGAGCCAGGAGCCAGCGAGGCTCCGCCAGCCGGGGAGGGTGTCCTTCAGGGTTCACGCCGGCCCTGTGTCCTGCTCCT
The DNA here is from genome assembly GCA_007922815.1 of Macrotus californicus. Taxonomy (NCBI): domain Eukaryota; kingdom Metazoa; phylum Chordata; class Mammalia; order Chiroptera; family Phyllostomidae; genus Macrotus; species Macrotus californicus. The sequence continues at coordinate 109,106 of VMDR010000035.1, forward strand.
TTATTTCCAGAGCAGGTGGGAGCCCGTGGTCCGTGCTCAGAGCCAAACCCATGGAGCGAGCTCCCGGGGAAAAGGGTTACCGACCCTGCCTGGGCCGGAAACTGTTAGGTTTTGAAAGCAGAAGAAGCTGGGAACTGTGAAAACTGGGAAAAGAAACTAAAGAAGCAGAGTGTACTTGTCGCGAAAGTTGCCTCCGAGTCCTGGCTTTTTCCCGAGGGCCCTGTTCCTTTTCAGACAAAACTGATGAGGCCTGTATTAGTTTAACATTGTAAGAAGATAATAGCATTTTTTAACCAAAAACCTTCACATTTCTTGTTATTTAAAAATATGTTTGCTGTTTCCTGACTACTGGGGAATAAAAAGGATGCTCATTTTCTTGCTGTTTTACAGATTTTCTTAATTGAAAAAAATACAATGCTAATGATGATAACTACTTATGCACATCACCTCATTTACTTTCCTCGGTTCCATCTGTGCCACTGTGGAGCAGGGATGCCCTGCGGGTGGCAAACCGAAGCTCAGAGAGGTTAAGTAACCTGCCCAGACTCACACAGCTAGTACCAAACGCAACTAGTGACCATACCGCAGCCTATCTGCTCAGTCCTCCTCTTCTTCCGTGAAACTTACTTTTCCTTAAACACCTCCGCCCTGCCCGCCCCCGGCTCTGCCAGAACAGAGGTGACAGGAGCTTATAGAGAAAGCTCTGAATAGTAGCCTTTGATGAATTCTGATGAATTTTTATTCTTTGGGTCATATCATCTCAAAAGAAGTAGAATGGGCAATTTAGCAATTACTGTGTCGACACACTTAGCTATACTTCTTAAACTCTAACAGTGTGAAAGCAGCAACATATAATAGATACATGTTTCTCAGAGAACAAAATGACTTTAGACCAATAATCTTTTTAAAGTAGCACATATGTTTCAATTTCCGCCCCCCGCCCCCGCCAGTGTTGTCTTTTACTGTGGGCCCTCTCTGGTCCCTCCGTGTGCATGCGCAAACCCCAGGTGGCACCCTGAGTTCCTTCTGCTGCACCTGTCTGCAGGTAGAGGGGGTGGGGCTCGGAGGCTTATTCTTCTCAGCTGGCTGCCCGTCTCAGCTAGCAGGTTGGGCACCAACACCAGTCGCTGCTCACAGAGTCCTCCACATGTGGTCTCCATATCCCTCAATGGTGCTGTGAGGTAGCTGATAGAAATGCCACCACTTTATAGATGGGGAGACTGAGGCTCAGAGAGGTGAAGAGCCTCGCTCAAGATCACACAGCCCAAGCTGGGCTCTCATCTCACGCTCTTCTGCTTCAGGGGAACTTGCCTTGGCTGGATCACCAGGCCTGAGTCCTGGATTCGCACTCCTGGGGACACGCACATTTAAAGAGACACTCCAGATGCTGTGACATCCCAAACCAGAGGAGTCCTGAACCCCTTTGGGCCCTGCACCTTATGCTTATTGCCTCATTTAACCCAACAAGAACTCTTAGGATGAGGAAGCATTTATTTATTTTGCAGATAAGGGTGATGAGGCTCAAGGGCATGCAGGAACAGGGGGCCGAGGAATGAAAGCCTGGTCTCTAGCCCTGCCTTCCCTGGGCCCTGAGCAGGGTGCTGACTGGCTCCACGGGGGCCCAGTGGAGCTTCTGTAAGGGGGAGTAAGCAATGGGTGATGGGTAGGTAGTCCAGGAACCATCAGGCCAGACACCATTTGCGTTCATGGAGGGTGGAAGAGACTGCTAGGTGGCCCCAGGCAAAGCCGGCGAATGGGGTGCCTGGGTCCTGCCACCAGCAGCCTCCTGGGCCAGGCACAGCCTTCCCTGACCCCAGGCATTCCTGCCACACTCAGCTGGCCAGAAGAGACATTTTGGCACCGTGCCCTTGACTGCCGTTCTCTCCACCTGGAAGACCTGCACTGGTGGCCTGTGCCCCTGGAGGTCCAGAGCCCCTGCCTCACTCTCAGGCAGGAAGTACTTCTGCCTTGCTACATCTACCCAAGAACCAGGTCTCTCCTCCTGCCCATACGTGCTCTCCAGCTCCTTCTTGATCAGCCCGCAGGTCCTGAAGGACATTCATCTCAGGATTATTCCTCTTCTGCTCCTGCCCAGGCGGCGCCGGGCTCATCAGACTGATGGGCTCCTCAGAGTGTGAGGAGGTGCGTTGTCAGAGCGCATCCTTGCTCTAACTGAGACCCGCCGCGCCCTGCGCGCGCGCTTCGGGCTCAGCTCAGGGCGGGGAGTCTGCGGGGCACAGAGCGGCGCGGCGGGATCGCCTTCGCTGCCACCGCCTCCGCTACCGCCCTTTTCACACCTGCGTGTGCACACAGGCCAAGATGGAAGGCGCGATCCTAACTTCTGCCGAGAGCAGGTGGGAGGGAAGAGAGCCAAGAGGTATTCCATTGGTTGTCTGGGAAAATGAACTGCACCTTCCCTCGCTTGCGGAGGATCAACTTTTCCCTCCCCCTCGGGTGGGCACTCATAACTTAGGGTCGCAGCCAGAACCTGGGAGCCAAGCGCCCCTATTCCCAGGGAAGTGGAGATGGGCGGGCAGGGGACGCCCCCAAACACTGGGGAAAGTGCTTCTTGGGGCCCTGAGTCCCGCGAGTCCCCTGAGTTTGGCGAGCATGTGGGGCCCGAGACGAGCGGCCCTGGGCAAGAAGTGGCGAGGCCCGAAGGCATGGGTTCCCTTCTCCCGCGGGCCCGCCAGCGTCGCCCGCGCCGGGTCCCCAAGGGTTAAGCTCAGGTCCTGTCGCGCCGCGGCTGATCCCCGCCGCCTGGTCCGGGGCTCAGAGCACCGGCCACCGCCAGCCGCGCGGGGCCGCGGGACGATGCGGCGCTGGAACAAGGAAGCACCGCGGCAAGGGGCGGGCCGGGGCGCGCTGCGCGCGGGGGTGGCGGAGGCGCGCCGGGCGAGGCGGGCAAGACGGGCGAGCGGGCTGCAGCCGGCGGCGGCGCTAGCAGGTACGGCCCGCGCCGCCGCCGCCCGGGGCCCTGTGGGGCTGAGGCCAGCCCCGCGCCGCGACAAAGTTTCTGCGCGCGGCCCCGGAGTTGCGGTCAGGACGGTGCCGCGCGAGCCGGCGACCCGGCGGTGGGGCGGGGGCAGTGCGCTGGGCTCTGTGCCGCGCTGCGAGTCAGGGTCCGCACCACGCTCCACATCCGAAGCCATGTCCCGCTGCTTGTCCCGATCGATGTTCTGCTCCTTGTCCCGCTCCGAGTACCGCTCCGTGCCCCTCGCGGGTTCCGCTCCATGTTCCCGAGCGGCGAGCCAGGAGAGTGTCAGGGCGTGCGCGCGGGGCGGACCGGGGCGGCTGCGGGGCAGGTCAGGCCTGGACCCCCGTGCGCACAGCCCCGAAGTTTGCGGGGCGCGGGGCTTCGGCCGCAGGTGGCGAAGCGCCGGCCGGCAGGGGTGCGGCCGGCAAGGCCAGGTGCGCGGCCCGTGGGCGGCGCTGTGAGCGCAGGGCAGCGGCCGGCCGGCACCGCGAGAGCCGGGTCGGGCCCAGCGGGGGGTGGGGAGTGCGGCGGAGAAATGGGGAACAATGCGAGTGAGCAACTCCAGGAAGTCGTTGTGAAAGAAAGCCGGGAAGAGCGAGGCGGCCAAGTTGGCCAGGCGTTCTAACAAGTGCCTTCGGGGCCCCGCGCCGGGCGGCGACTGCGGGACGGTCCCTGGGTCTCCGCGGAACGCAGCCGAGCCGGAGGGACGCGTGGCCGCTCCGAGGCGGCCGACCCAGGCGAGCCCGGCAGGGCGGACGGAGTCCTGGCTCCGAGGTTGCTCTTCGAGCCCGAGGATCAGTCTTGGCCCCCAAAGTGCGACGCACAAATCCACGTGAGTGTTTTCAATTGAATTTCAGAAGGAAAACCTGGGGTAGCCGGTGGGTTTGAGAGACAGAGAGGGAAAGAAGAGACGGGGCGGTGAGATGCCCGGCCCCTGTCCCGCCTCGCCTTTCTGGGGACAGCCAGAAAGCGCAGGTGCAGGGCCTGGCCGGCAGTGGGACAGCTGTGGCCGCCGCCGCCGCCGGCTGTCACCAGGAGGAACGCCTCGCGCCGGTCACGTCTAAATTGATATGTACTTACACAGTGAGATCAGGAGGCCAGCCTTTATGAAGTCATTCATAAAGGCCTTTTTTCTTCTTTTGGGGGGTGAGAGATTTCGCTTTTACTGCACAGTAGATGAGACCAGAGTCGGAACTGGCTATCTGCAAAACAGGATTATTCCGGTGTGAAAAGTTAGTAGTGCTTTTTGCTGAGGGCGATGTTGGCTCTCAGGTTAGGAAACGCCTGGGTCATCAGGCGTCAGGTTACTTGTGACTAAATTTAAAGTGTTTTAAAACCTTGTCAGGGATCCCTGGTGTTTCCTAAGGAATCTCCCAAAGGTGTGACTTGTTTGATGTTCCCGTTTGGAGAAGCAGCAGAGCAGGGCGTGCAGAGGGTGAACCATGGCAGGTCTCATAAGGTCTGACAGGCACAGCTTTCTCACACGAGCTCCATCCTCGCGGGTGCAGGTGGCTCGGCCAGTCCTAGGCAGTGTGCCTGCCCTGGGCTGCCACTCAGGCCCCCAGCTCGCTGCCCACAGGATTTCTCAGCTCCCAGGTCCCTTGTTTTGAACTTAAAGAGACAAAACTGTTGTTGAAGAAACATCTCCTTGCTAGTCAACCCAATGTCTGTTCGAAGGGGAAAAAAAATTATGAAAATTGAAAATATTTAATATGCATGATATTGAAACATTGGTGGAAATTGAAGTGGCTGTAAGGATTCGTTGGCTTTGGTTAAGGAGCTGGGAGCAGACAAGGACCTGCAGGAAATGGTTGGAGCCTCTTGAATTTATGTCTTTGTTTCAAACTGTTTCGTATGAGGAGGTTAATGGGACTCGGCTTTTACATGGGATTTTGAAAGTAACAATTTAACTATTACTTCTATTAAATGTGTCAGAATTGTTTCCATGACAAATCAGATTATTTGGTTTGTGGCTTAAAATTTAAACAGTGACAAATATCCAGGACAGGAGGCTTACCTGCTTATGTCGTAGAATATGCAGAGCATGTTAAAAAATAACTTGTACACACAAATAGAAATAATGATGTCACAGTTTAAAACCCTGTGCTGTTCTGGTTTGATACAATGTATCTGATTTCAAAATTTCCCACAAACACACACTTTACCCCCTTTTTACATGGGAAAAAGAAAGTGCTTCCTGGTCTAAAAGTCTACCAGCGCTGGTTCCTACAAGACCGTATTGAGTTAAAGTGGTCATGTTTTCTTCCATTTTTGTTTTCTGGGCGTGGGGGAAGGCAGGAGTTTCAGCAACTCTGCCCTGGCTGTGTGTGAGGCTTGTCTGTGTTTCAGCTGAAGTGCTGTGCATTGAAAAACTAGACACCCTGCAAAGTGCCAGAGCCCCCCGGCAACCACAGCCCCCGTTCAGGCCGAGCCCACGAGGTCTGTAAGCGTGCGTGCGTGTGGCAGGCCTGGCCCTTTGTGAAGGTGGCCCTCCGCCCCCGAGAAGGTAAACTGGGGCCGTCCTTGCAGCCACTTGTCTTGTTGAAAAATTAAGGTCGCGGCGGCTTTCCTGGCCAGAGGCCTGCTGCCTGCACGTGTGGGGACCCACCGCCGTGTCGTCCTCACTCGACTGGAGACGCAGAGTTGGGGGGCATTGGCTCTCTAGTTTGGAGGTTTTTGTTTTGTTTTGCTTTCCCCACCTGACTTGGATTTGTGTGTTTCGTATTTGGCTAATGTAGTAGCATGTTGTCAATACAAAGGAGAGACTTCTGAAATTTGAGAGAGCACTATGTATACGCTACCTACCGCATACCAGAAACCCCCCAGCCCCACATACGTGTATTGTATGTGTACCTCGAGGTCATGTGTGCATTAACGGGTGCAGGAAATAGACATGCACATGCAGCGTGCACGCAGTGTGCAGAGAGAGGCATCAGACCACCTGGCCTGAGCAATGCAGCCCCTTCTTTTTGGATTTTGTCTGGTTATTTGTTTTTTACTAAGACAAGCAGATTTTTTAATGTGTGATGCTGAGTTTAGGAGCGGACGAGGGTGCCTGCCCGCCGCTGCCACTCACGCAGGGCAAGTGTGGCCAGCCCGGAGTTTGTCATGCCGGCACCGGTTAGTGGTCTCTTTGGTTCTCTTCTCCTTTAGTTTTGCGATTATGAGACAAGCTGGTCTTTGCAGCCTCGTTCTAAGGCAGGTTCATGGCTGTGGACGCAGCTCACAGTGCAAGCCCTCTGACAACGTGCTGTGTCCCAGACTGACGGGCATTCGGGGGGCGGTGACTCCTGCTTCCTGCCCCTCCACCCCAGCCCTCAGCCCTGTTCCCTGTCTGCTGTCCCTCCACTTGTGTTCCCCGAGCCCCCAGACATGTGTGCAATGGTCCATTTCTTGGGAGGAAACTCGAAATGTGAAAGCCACAAGTGATCCATGCTCTCAGGACCAGGTCTCCCCTCGAGGCGGAATGTACTGCTTTGCTCTAAACAGGTGCCCAGCCCATGGGGTGCAATCCCCCGTGAGGCTGAGCCCCAGGTATCAGCTTTGTGCACACTTCCAAACCTCAGGCAAGGAGGGAGATAGCACTGGTGCTTGCCGGGGACTCTGGGCAGCCCACACCGGCGGTTTTTATCGCGGTGTCGGCTTGCCGCGCCCACGGCTCCTTCCTGGGGACCCAGGGTGTGACGGCCACTCCTTGCAGTTTTAATAAATGACTTCCCACCTGAGCTCAGCCTCCTATAACATGGGTTCATGTCCTTTGGGTTCCTGTGCTGTGGCTTCAGTAGCTTATGTCTGACATAGTTTTTAAATGTTTGATGATGTCCTGTCAAATATTTTTAAGATATTATGAATCGTTGAGAGTGAAGGGAAGCAGCAAACAGAAGAAGCTCTACAGACATTTCTGAGTGGAGAGATGGGCTGGCCCACCCTGTGGTGGGGTGGAGTCCCTGCCCCTGTCCCTGCCCCTGTCCCCAAGGCCCGAAGGGAGCGGCCAAGGCCTGGTCTACCGCCGCAGCCTACGGGATTCAGCTGCCTCCTCTCCTTCTCACATTTGACTGTGACGAATGGCTGCGCCCTCAGTGAGTTGCCTGGTGGGAAGCTGTTAAACCCGGTGAAAACCCCAAGTCCCAGGTGTGGGGGCCACTTGTCTTCCCGCTAAAGGCCTGGCCCCACTTCCCTTCTCCCGTGGCCATTTCTGTCTTTGGGGAACTCGCAATTCCTGTTGACTAAAAGAGGCCGGTGCTCCACCACAACCTGTCACATCAGAGGAGCAAATAATCTCTGAACCCACTTTGGTCAGGGCAGGAAGCTCAGGCTCCCTTCCTGCCTCTGTTTTCCTGACAGAAAACTTTCTTCCCTCCTTTTTTGCATATTTGGCAAATGGTTCCACCTTTCTCCCCGCCCCAGCAGAGCGTGAGGGCGGCAGAGAGGAGCAGGCCGCCAGCAGGACAGCAGGGTCCCTCCCAGGAGGCCAAGTTGAGGGGACTTCGCGGTCCAAGGACCCAAGTTGTCCACGTCGGGTCTTGTGTGGGAGGTTCAGGCTCACTGGTGAGTGCCCCCCACCCTGGGTTGTGTGCTGCGCTCGCCTGGACAGGGGGCCCTGCACCCCGAGTCTGCTGCGCGGGGGCCTGCCGCACCCTCCCGCCATCCGCTGGGGGGGTGATGGAGACAGTCAGGAAGGCCCACTTCTCTCTCTGCTTTTGGGTGGTCCCACGTGCCACCTCCTGATCACGCGCGGAGTGGGGCCACCACTTAACAGATGGCTTAAAAAGGGCCCTAATTAGTGGGAAAAAATGCCTTTTCTGTGCTTCCTCACTCACGTGGACCAAGACCCCTTTTCCTCAGCAATCACTCACTGCTGAAGGAAATCTGACTTCCTTCCTGCCGTGTTCGCGCCAGAAGCGTGCTGGGTGCTGGGGTGGACAGGCAGTGGGCGCCAAGCTTCTGGGGGGTGAGAGGGCGGCAGGGGTGCCACACCGCTCCTCAGTGCTTCCCTTTCCTTCCCTCTGCCCCCCCCACCCCCTTCCTTTTGCTTGTGATGTTTTGTAGAGGCCATTTAAAAAAACTGAAAAGGGCATAAAGTATTTTTAAATGGCCTTATACATATTGAAATAGATTTTTATGCTTCATTTCTGAGATCGCATACTAAACCCGACACTCTAAGGCACTTTCTGGTAGTTTGAAACTGTTTAGAAATGAACAGCATAGTGTGGATGCAAGTCCCTGTCTGAAGCCAGGGGCTACACGCAGAGTATTGATTCATCAGTTTGGGGTAAATTTGTGGGGTTAAATCAGATTCTTACTGGCAACCTTGGAGCAAATAAAACAACACACGAGATCCCACCCAGAACTAATGGGAAAATGTTTAATTTAGAATCTTTAGAAGAAATGAAAGTGAGCAATTGATCTTTCATGAGCTTACTTGGAGGCGTTCTGAAATGGGCCCTGGAGCACCTAATGGAACCAGAGCGAGCCAGCGACCCCCGGTGCCAGCCCGGCATTTAGCCTGAGAAGGTTACCTTCTCCCCTCTCCTCGCACTGAGTCCTGCGTGCAGCAGGAAATTACAGTGATGTTCAAAGAGATCCACAGTGAAACATGTCGATGCTCTGTGTATCCCACTTCATTAAATTAAAATCATACGGCTAATTATCTCAGGTTGTTAGAGATAAGGCAACTAATTACCATTTTAAAAAGATTGGGATGTGTCTAGCGCTCCGCTGCGTGTGTTTTCCTGCTCCTGCCTGGGGTTGTATATGTTTCCCTGCATTTAAAGAATTTTCAGATTAATTCAGACCAGACAAGGCTTTCATAAAAGGAATGTAATTTGCTAAAAAGAAATCTTAAAGTAGAACATCGAAAATAATTTAAACGTGTCTGAGGGCTGCAGGAAAATCGGACCGTAATGTCTCACCTGAGCGTTCCTGTATTTTGCTCTCTGAAGGACGTGAGCATTTTCTGCCAGATTATAAATAAAGACCTGCCGATATTTGTAGCTGGCGAATGAGGAAGCGGTAGCTGCTGAGGTTCTGCTGCTGCCCCCGCCCCTGGGTTTGCAGGGGACACTGTAAGCTAATGGCTGCAGGTTAGGGAATGGGCTCCCAGCAGTGCTGGCAGCGGCTGGGACGCCCCGGGGCCAGTGGTCTCCAGAGGCTTTGAGGTTGAGGCTAGAGCTGAGCTCTCCTCACAAAGATAGAACTCAAGAACTTCTCTTGCTGATTTGATACAACAAAAGAGCCAATCAGAACACCAACGGGTGTTCTTTTGTGTAATTATTTGGTTTCTGGCCCATAGAAACTCTTGTTGCCAAAAAACTGAACAATGTATCGATGGATGATACATTGTACCCATGGACGATACATTGTATCAACTGAGATACATCGATCCCTCCCGCTGCCCTCCTGGAGACATAGTGACATTGATCCTTCCCGCTGGGCTGGTGGTGACAGAGTGACGGGACTTGCGTGAAACTCTTTGAAGTTGGGACAAGGAGGTGAAGGGCCACTCTGCTGAGGCAGCCAAAAGGCTGGACCAGACTTAAGAAATCTAATTTTTGGGTCCGAATTCTATCTGCTGTGAACATAAAGTGTGAACATAGATCACTCCATAAATAATCTTTATGAAAATATACCTCGTTTTAATTGATTCTAGTTGATCGTTTTGTGGGTGGGTGATGTAAAAGAACCGAGCCCAGGATGGAAGTTCTTTAGGGGGAATTTTCCATCAGTTCGGACACCATGCGGCCTCAGCGGTTTGGAGAGTTGTGGGGAGGCTGCACCCCCTCCTCTCTGCAGCTCCGATACATACTCCACATCAGAGGTTGGGCCAGGCAGGCTTTTACACAGCAAGGGGCAGGAGTAGATCCGGGTGACAGGGAACCCCAAGATGCGTCAGCCCTAGGGCACATTTTCTCGCTGTTTGTCTCTAGATTCATGGTCTCGTCTCACTGCCAGTTGGACGGTGGAGACTTATCAGAACACAGTGAGGAAAAGCTCACAGTTCCTAAGACAGTGTCCTCGGTGGACAAATCATAATGGCTTCCCAGTTACTGTCAATAAGCACAGAGCTGTGGACTTGTAACCGACTGGCCATTCCTGTGGGGATTTGCATCATTTTACTTCCTTGGGCCTAAATAAAACGGAGCTTTCACCAAAGAAACTTCTCCACGCACGTCTTTAAACAGCAGCTGGATGGTCTGGTGGGGCGCTCGGGCGCACAGGTACATCTTGGGGAATCTTACGGCTGAGCTAGCAGATCTTCCCGCCGCCTTCGGTCTTCAGGTCGGGTTTTAGCTCGTCCACGTGCACTCACCCACTGGCGCGGAGACAGAGCTTCACCGTGAGGATGGCCCATGAGATACTGTGCCCTCTGTGACAGCATAGTGCCCCCTGAGTAAAAAACTCAGTTAAATACGGAGACTTTGTGTTTTTATCTATTTTTAAAATGGGAGAAAAATACGCTTTGAAAACAATAGAACAGAAAGTTGCTCCGAGGCCGCGCTGCCTGTTCACTTTACAATGATCAGTGACGGGGCGCCAGTACTTTGGGGTGTGGTGTGTAAGTCGTTATTTGGGGCAGTTTTGTATGTTTTTAGGACATAGGTCTGCTTTTATTGCGCTGTTGCTGGCCATGCATGAAGATCCTCTAAAATCAGGAAGAGGCTAGAAGAAAATGAGTCTAAACTTAGATTTTTTTTTTTACTTCAGTGATGAAGTGTGAACGCCATTTATATTTGAGGAAGCTACTTAGGAAGTGGCCTTACTATGAGGGTCAGACTCAGGCAAGGCCCTGTAACAGAGGCTTATGTAAATTCGGGGCAAGGCTGCTGAGTAAACAGCAGTGACTGTGAGCAGGGTGAGAGCCGGACACGCCAGTCCTCACCAGGAACCCCTTCTCCCCCCAGAAGGGGCACAGCCGGGACAGGGGACAGACGCAGGAGCTGTGCCAGGGCAGCCCTGGGCAGGCAGGCAGCTCCCAGCTCCCAGAGGCAGTGCATCTGCAAGTGCACTTTCTCTTCTTGAAATACTAACATGATAGTTCACATCTTTTCTCCAACGTCCCTTTGAGATGAGCAGCTCCATGACAGCATTTAAAAATATCCTCGTGGTTCCTTTTCTTCTGTCTGAAGCACCTCTAGCTAAGAGTGTTTCCAAAGAGCTGGTAGCTGGTTTGAAGAGGCACCCTGGTCCGCCCCCGTTCTCACCCAGACCCTTCCTGGTCTGCTACCAGCCCCTGTCCTCTGGAAAACCAGAGCGCAGCATGGCCGGCCTGAGCTCACGTGCCCGACCCAGGTCGCCGGTACTTTCTGTGGCTCAGTCGAACATGGGGGCAGGGCTGCCAGACTGGATCCCCTGCTGCCCTGTTTGAATCTTGTTTTCCATTGCTATTTCCACCAGACATCCTCTGGGGAATAATCATGAAGGTGTGTGGATTGGCAGCTAATTTTTGAAAAATGAAAAGAATCTGGAATGAAGTGAGTGCGCCGAAGTTTTTGTGTCCCCAACCTGTTTTGTCGGGCTGTCAGCAAAGCCTATCAGGTCCCCTGGATGTGGCACAAAGCCCCGCGGATCGCCTTGGCTTTCTCTCAGAAATGTTCTCTTTCTCCGATACAGTGTAATTCGCAGTGATATGATAGACGGGCGAAAATAAAATCTGCTAGTGGGGAATGAAAGGCCGTTCTCTGGGCTGGAATAATGGCTTTTCTTAAAGGGCGCTGTGACCTGAGGCATTTGAAATGGATTACAGGCTTGGCTCCTCTTCCTCCCCCCACAAACCCGCCCCCTTCAAAACCCACGTCACGTAAGCATCAGGAAGTCACCCCAAATGCCAGTGCAACGTCACTGGTCACAGAGGAAAGTCGGTAGGGTACCGGGGACCAAGTAACCAGAATTTAAACGTATTGTAGAGGCTGGGGGGGGGGGGAGGAATTCATGTTAATTGCAGAATATTGCGAAGTGTATGCTTATTTTCTCTTAAGGGCCAGGTGACGTTATACATTTGGGCTTTGGGATGTCTCTGCCGGGCTCGGAAGTTCTGACCGTCAGGAACAGCAGAGCTAAAAGGTGTCACCTTTGCACGGTTGTGGGTTCAAATCTCAGCTCTGCTGTGTACTGGGTATGTACCCTTGGGCCAGCTACTTCTGTCTTAGCCTCAGTTTCCTTGTCTGTAAGATGGAAATGACAATGTGGATCACGTGCAATAACAACCACAGTACGGTTTCAAATTAAACATGCACCTTTAGCAAATGATGCTGGACCTACGCCGGACACGCAGGGAAAACGGTGGGTGAGGAGGACAATGTTCTGGCCCCGGGACCTCGGCAGTTTCGCTGTGAGGTGTCAGGCGTGTAGTAGGCTGTTTAAATAAAACCACCTAATACCAGATTTTCTGGCATTTAGAAGGTACCCAAGAAATGTTTTCAGATATCATTGGGCAGACAATTACCTAAGTGCTGGGGAGGGGGAGCATCTGTAAGTATGTGTGTGCATGCACATGTGCACGTATGTATATGTGCATGTGTATGTATACATGTATACGTACATGTGTGTGCATGTATTTTAATTGGGGTCTAGTTGACATGTAACATTATACGAGTTTCAAGGTACAATGCAATCATTTGATATTTATATATTTTTTACATGTTGTAAGGTGACCGCTGCCATCAGTCTCCTTAACATCTGTCACCCCACAAAGTCCCAGGAACCTTTTTTCCTGTGATGAGCCTGTTAAGGTTCACTCTTGAAGTGACCTCTCCATGTGCAGTACATGATTATTGGCTGTGGTCACTGTGCTGTACGTGACACTTGTGTTTTGGGGAAAAAGCGTGGTTGTTCGAACCTCAGGGAACCGAGGTTACAGCACCAGTAGCTGGGCTGCGTGTCCGTGGACGGGCAGGCTTCCGTGACCACTGGCCGTCCACGCCGTGCGCCCAGCACTTAGTGGCATGGATTTGGAAGGCTTGAAGGGGACTCGGGTTGTGGCTTGTGACAGACGTCTTTTACTTCGGCTTCACTGCTCCGGACTCAGTGTTTGAGCGTCATGAAGGATCCGTGTGTCAGAGCAAGTGCTGAGAGGAGAGGTGCTGGTCGTGGAGACTGGAGGGGCACAGAGGGCACTTGGGATGTCTGAGGGTCACCCCCAGCCCTGTGGCCTCCCAACTCCCCAGCTTTCGAGGCTGTTCCTGGGGCCACTTGGTTGCTTGCAGGCAGCAAGGAAGATGTTTCCCCTGGAGACTTTCATGACAGGCAAGGTCAAGGAGGATGTTTCCAAAAAGCCTCCCTGTCCCAAGGGAAGCTCCTCAGTAGGGTCAACCTGGGCCCAAGTCCAGGTGTCCCTGGTCTGGCCACTGGGGTGCCAGAGGGGCTGGGGGCCTGTTGGCTCTTGCCTTTCAGACCTTTGCTTTCCTTGCCACATTTCCTGTTCTCTGAAGTCACTGAAATGCCAGCTCTGTGGGACAGAAGCTAGGGAAGTCCCGTTGGATCCCCTTTGGGCAGAAGGACCAGACAGAGATGCCAGGGAGACGGAGAGGGAGAGAGAGGGGCAGGCACAGAGAGAGGCTTCCAGATCAGTGACCGCGCTGGGTGTGGAGGAGAGGGGTGGGCTATGGCAGCAGGCGGTGCCTCCTCGGGGGATGGCCACGCACAGCCTCTGCCTCCCTCACCTCCGCCGCTCAGCCCCCGTTTGCCAGAGCGCACGGTCCAGCCTTCTTGCCCCGAAGAAACAGCCGCAGCACATGAGGCGCTGGCTCGGCTCGGGCGAGTCTCTCACGGGGCCGTGCCTCGCGCTGTGCAGAGGACAAAACCACAGCGTGACCCCTCTGCCACCCACCCTCGCAGGCCTGCTCATCCTGGTTTTTGTTCAGGGGAAGGTTGGCAAAGATGGGTGTTGATTTGTGTTTGGGGTGAGCTCTGCTTTCGGAGTATACCCTCCTTCATAGTTGAGAGCATGAGGACCCGGGGCTCAGCTTTCTCTGTGACACCAGCCCTGCTTCCAGCAGGAGCAGGGGCTTCGGAAGTGCAGAGCTGGGTGGTGCCCTAGCTGCCAGGGGTGCTGGGGTCTCACTGCCCCCCTCCCGAGACCACAGGGACACCCCTTGGTCACGGAGGAGATGAATGTCCTCTCCCTCAAACCGTTCCCCACTCTGGGATTAGCCCTTTGGTCTGTGCTTTAAAGCAAAGTCACTGTCACTAAAAGCCACTTTTTGTTTCATCCCAAGAGATACAAAGTGGGAGTCTGAGGGTACCTGAGGGAGCCTGTGCAGTCGCCCGCCGCGTGATGTCAGGCAGGACGGGCCATGGGCTCTGCAGGGACCAGTGCAGACGGGCCCCTGTGCACTGTTCCTCTGTCATTCTGGGCGCCTGGACGGTGGGGACCACCAACGTGAGTCCAAGCAAGGAGGTCGTCTCCATGCAGCCCCAGGCCTTCCTGGCCTCTCGCCCAGAGCGGGTGAGGTGCCCAAGCAGGGCTGGCGGAGAGCAGATGGGAGTGTGCGTGATTTCCACGTATGCGTGTGCGTGTGTATAGGCTGCACGTTTAGTGAACATGGGAACAACCTGCTGAGACAAACCCAGAGTCCTCCGTCTGCATGTGGTTGGCTCGTAACACACCCCAGTCCCAGTCAGTGCGCAGACAGTGCTGAAGAGTGCCCTGGGGACACGCGGGACACCGGAGCAAGAGGACTGGCCAGTGCGAGGGCTCCCACCCAGCAGAGCCTGGCGGGGTGTTGTCCACGGGCACAGAGCCCCAGCGTTCTCCTTCATGGTGCGCTCGCTCATCCGTCCACCTGGGTGGACCGATGTGTGAGGGGGCCTTGGTGCGGAACTCGGGTGATGGCTTCTGCCCCTGCCAGCAAACTCGGAGGGTCCTCCGAAGGCAGGCTGGCAAGGCACATGCTCTGGCTGCGCGTGTAGGTGGGGAGCCGCCAGCGGGGCCTTAGGAGACATTTTTTCTTTTAACTGGAAATAGCGAGCATACAGCAGGGTATCGGTTAAACCACTTCTGACAACCGAGCAGTGCGCAGCCGTGAAGGCCAAGGCACCGAAGAGCACTCGCACACCAGGCAGAAGGTGTCCATGCCGACACTGCAGCTGCTTGTGTCCTGCAGTGTTGGCTGCGTCAAGGCTGGGCCCACCGTGCGTCCCGCCAGCCCGTTCAGGGACACTTCGGAGCGGGGCTGTGACACACCACACTCGTCCTCAGAAACTGAGCCCCGTGTCCATGCTGTGCAGTAATGACAGAACTTTTTCCGCATTCCGGTCTGTCTCGTTCCTTTGTCATTGTTTTGACAGTTACGAAAGAATCGCCGAGTTTCACTTTTTTACAGTCAGTGCATGTGACTTTGGACGGCTGGTCTGGTAGCCCCCGGGCTGCTTCCTGTTGCGCTTGGGGCTGGTGGGTCTCCCCGTGGTTGCTCCCGGCCCCTCCGCCTTGGGCTGCAGTGCTTGGGAGCCACGGGGCCTTTGTGCTTTGTGGTCCCCAGACATGCTCCCAGCCACACAGCAGCCTTGGAAACTCATGCGGCACCTCAGACACCCTCAGGGGCTCTCACAATTAGGTGAGGCCCCCTCCCCATCCAGGAAAACTGACAAGCATTCTCAGCCTGTGACTGGTGTTGGTATCGCTGCAGCTGGAATATGTATTCCACAAAACATCTGTACATGGCCTTGGCCTGCAGGTCGTCAGCCTAGCTGGAGAGGGTGAGGTGCCTGAGTCCTCCACCTTGTCCAGGTCTCTCCTGGAAGAGGCCACACAGGGCAGGCCCGCAGATCAGGACCAAAGAGACAGAGCCCCCCAACCCCCCAGAAAGTCATGCTGTGATGTGTATTCAATAGACAGCCCCAGTTGGCTGGTTAGAGAAAGGTCTCTCCCATAGGTTGTCCAGCAGAGCAGAAAGGAGGGGCATTGCTGAGGTCCCCTCAGCC
>VMDR010000035.1:127500-345956 GCA_007922815.1 Macrotus californicus
TCACCCCCCCGCAACCCCGCCTCAGTGCTAAGTGATTGTATTTCCCTCGAGCTCGAACTTAGTTTTGTGAGAAGAACCAGAGCCACTGCAGCCAGCTCTGTGCCAGTGAAGACAGAAAGCTTTAGTGGGGAAGCCTCTCAGGCGACTTGGCGGGGAAGGCTTGGGGGCCCTTACCCCACACTGGGTCCGACCTTCAGCAGGGCCTGGGCCCGGCTGATGAGAATGCCAAGAAAACAGCATGTTGAAGAGAAACCCCAGGGGGAAGAGACTCTTCCTGTGCGCTGCTCCCCTGCTTCCTGTGCTCCCCTCACCTCAGATGACCTTGGCATGGGGGGGGGTGGCGCTGCAGTGCATCTGAAGAGGAGGAGACCCCGGACTTCTCAACTTCTCGAAGGGCCCCAAGCGCAGGCTGGAGCTCCAGCCTCAGGGGCAACCCCTCTGCCATGCATTCCAATCTCATCTTGGTAACCAAAACAGCAAAAGCCTCATTTTCTTCTTGCCCTGAATGTTATGCTAAGTGCTCGTTTGTCCTGGGCTCTGGCTGCTTAAAGGGGAGGGTCGCCAGGTGGGGCCGCCTTCTGACATGACAAACGGGGAGCTCTTGGGGGAGAGGATCAAAGGCTTGCTCCGAAATCTAGCTGGTACGCACTCAACAGAGGAAACAGTTCTTGCAAAACTCTCACGGCACTTCCAGAGCGGCAGCCTTTTCCCTGCAGGCCTGAGGGGCGGCTTTCTCCTCCCTGATGCTTCCCCAATTAAACCCCACAACATCCAGGGAAGTGGCAGGTAGGTAGGGAGCAAGGTTGCACCTTTGACATCTTGATGTGAAATCCGTGGAATATGTTACAGAACTGTCATCTCTTCCCATAAAATTACTCCACGTTCCATGTTCTGTCCACGGGGTGGGGGGGAGGAAACACGGATTTCGTTCTAAGTTGCATTCTGTAAAACTTCCACTTTCATAAGTAAAACAATATTCCGATATCAGCAGTTTCTTAGCAACCTAATTTATGTAAAATACGTGAAAAACGGAGAAAGACTTAATATCTGAGTTTTTTCAAACCACCTGGCTCTTCCTTTCCCGGGGTGTACCCTGGCTGTGGACAGTGCATGCTCAGTTTCTGTCCCTGCCTTGCCCCCACGGTTTGGGGCAAGGCTGTCAAACACACCAGGAGGAAAGCCCACCTGGCGCTCAGCCTCTCCTTCTTTAGGGAACACCTCGTTCGTTCCCTCCGGAAGGCCTGTCGCCCTGTCCTCTGCAGCTGCCCTTCCACGGGACAGTTTTAGGCGTGTGCATTGTTTTGTTTGGGTTTCTGAGGGCTGGTCAGCCTGTGGGAGGTACAGGGACGTGGACATTGCCAGACCTCTGTGCGCATCTCCTCTCTGCCCCTGACTGCGGGACCTGAGACAGTCATCCCTGCCTCCTGGGATACTGTCCTGTCCTCACAAACTACAAGACATGAGCCGGGCCCTCTGTCCCGCTTCTGCTGGCTCCTGTGGCCCTAGAGCTAATATTCTATGTTTTCTCGGTGGCATTTGTAACGTTTGCCGGGCGTGGAGGCAAGAAGTCGGCTCTGTGGACACAGACAACCTGCTTCGGGAAAGGAGGCTGGAATCTCCTGACTTGTCAATAGGAATGTCAATCACAGTGAGTTGTGTTGATTGGATGTTGACCAGACACAGCCCAGACGTTGTTCCCATTCCACCTGCAGAAGAACCCAGCGGAGGAGGGCCAGGCTCCACCGTGTGCGGGAGCAGAGGCTCAGAGATCTTGGGAACGGACCCGAAGGAGGCCCCCGCAGGAGCCAGCCCCACAGCGGGTGTGAGCTTTGCCCCTCCTACACAGCTGAGAGCCCCTATTCTGAGTTTCTCCTGGCCCCAGGAACTACGTGCAGCAGGGTGAATGTACATCATAACATCTCAGGCATTTGGGAGACCAGGAATCATAAAACTCTGTTGGGTGAAGCACAGTCTACTTGAGAAATTATTTGCTTGCTGCTGATGCACTAATTATACAATGTTCTCATTTAATTTGCCCCAAAACCCTTCTCTTGGTAATGTTTTATTTGAAACGTGGCAGTAGGTAAATGAAATATAAACCGAGAAGGAGTGTTTGTCATTTTTCGAAATAAGTGAAATTACCTTGCGCCTCCTCCATCACTCCCCTTCAAGGCTTGATTCCTTGCTGCCCACAGCTGTGTGTGTCTGTATGTCACACGTGCACTTGGGGGACATGTGGGGCTTGGTGCCACACACACCTTGTATTTCCATGGTTACAGGTTACGAGGCCATTCCCTATGCTTACTTGGCATCTTAGCATTCACGCACATTGTTGCTATTTTGCCCTGACAGCAAAGCCCTGTGAGCTAAGCCAGAATCATGGGGGCTTTTCCCCTCGTTTTACCCTTGACAGAATCTTACAGACATGGCTTATTCCAGGGTCCCAGCCGTCTCAGAACCAGTTGGACCAGAACCCTGTCCGGGTCAGCTCTAGTCGCAGTGTGCCGGTATCTGGGATGTGTGGACTCGATTTAGTGACTTCATCTTTGTGTCTTTTACACTGTTTCCATGGTTTCTGATTTCACTCAGTAAACTGGGCAAATTTGTTGGGGACCCACCATGTGCCCATCATGGAAGTTTGCAGGACGGGGCCCCGGGGCCTGCGTGGAGACCTCCAGCTGTCGGGCGTGATGCATGTCTCAACAGAAACCACTCACGCTCTGGGGGCCTCGAGGCAGATCAGACGGCCCCTAACAACTGTCACAGAGTGAAGGCAAGGCCAGGCTGAACCCCAGCAGAGCTTGGCCGGCACGGGAGGCTCTCTAGCGCCGCTCTCCTCGGGGCCTGCCATGTTCGCAGGGCCCCTGGGCCCACTGAGGCTCAGGTTTTCTTCCCCTGCTCCGGGTGGGTGTTCCCGCACATGGGGGCCTCCTATTGACCCGCCTAGACCACGGTGCTTTAGAGTCGCCGTCATCACTGTGTTTGCCTGTCCTTCCCTCCGCAGTACAGATCGTGTGCTCCCTGCCGGAGCCGACCCAGCGTCCTCAGTAAGTCGGACTTGGTCTTGTTCCCTAATAAACTGGTCGGCCACGTTTTTTTAGAGCAATCGGGAGTTACTTGGATGTACATTAGTTAGCATGAGTGAGCAGAGATGACGCTCCTTCACCTGGTGAGTCCCGATTCTTCTCGATCTTCCCCTGGCCCCAGCCCTGGGATCGAACGGGTCCCGGTGCATCGTGGGATGCTCCCCAGTTTACCATACTGAGGAAATGGGGTCCTCAAGTTTAGTTTCTCAACCCCCCAGTCCCACGTTCTGAGAATGACAGCTGGTCAGTCACAAGGACGCCCGTGTACACCCCACACTCGGTGATAGGTGTTTGACCATCGGTCAGTTTGCTAGACCCGGGGCCTCCACTCCAGCCCTGTGGCGATCCGCAGGGCATCTTTGAGAAAGCAGGTGGCCTGGGGCTCTGGTCTTCCAGCCTCCCCGCCCTCCAGGGTCCCCACTTACCATGAAAGACTGGCTTAACCTCCTGCCATTCTGTGAAAGATTAGTCTTTATGTTTTCCCAAATTATCAGAGAATGTTTACGTGTGTAAGATTATTCTGACTAAAAAAGTAAAATGAAATATTTCTCTGAGCAACTCCCTAAAATCCTCAGCGTCTGAAAACCATGAGTCTGGACGGTCGTACAAAAACGTGGTCGGATGGTCCGTTTACCACCCGCGTTCTCCTGGGCAGAGTCTGTCCCCAGGATGAAATGCGTGAAAATAACAGGCATTTGGCACCTGATACTCTTAAAGTCTTCTGCATGGGGCAGGGAGGGCATCAGTGCGGAATCGCGCATTCACGTTCATGAGGCTGGAGTGTCCACCAGCCCTTTTGGTCACCGTCCCCAGCCTTCTGTTTTTCTTGGGAAATCCCTGTAATTGTGCCCGCCTTTACCCCTTCCTCTCGCCCTGGATCTCCAAATACACCCACAATGCCTTGTTGGAAAACAGGCCAGTCACGGAAAACCCAGCCAAGCTGGACAGGAAACGCTGCACCTGTTTCCTAGAGAGCGCACCTCTCGGTGCCGGGCGGGCTCTCCCTCGAGGTGTTCCAGGACAGTCGACTCACGGTGGGCACTGGCTCCGGTCTTGCCAGTCCTCTGAAGCATCGGGCAAACGTGAAGACTGCACACTCCCCATAGCCGAGTGTCCTGGGCATGTCAGTACGTACCTCCTGCCCCGCCCCAGGAGCCACATTGCTGTCCCCATCTGTCGCTTTTTACCTTCGGAGGGGGGGGGGCCTTGGCCTGCCCCTGGCCTTCTCCCTGGAGGTCACTCCACGTCATCTCAGGGCCTCACCGCTGTCGCTGGCCTGTGGTTTGCATTTCCTGGCTCAGTGTTCAGGCAGGTCTGGATGGCGAGAGGGTACGGGTTTGCGTTTCCAAGGAGAAAGTTTCCTGCAAGCCTGGTCTCCCCGGGCTGGGCCTTGGGGGGGGGGGGTGAGCCCAGGCCGGAGCCTCGGGCAGAATGTCACTCTCATGCAGTGTTGACGTGGCACCTAGCAAAGCCCTCTTCCTCGGGTGCCCCTGCTTTGTGTGGATCTCACCGAACGCTCACGTTTCATAGGTGAGGATTCCAGCCGCGGAATCCTGCGCACACCAGTAGGGACACCCGGCCCCTTCTCTTCCCCGACTTCCCTTCCCTACCAGGTTGAATCAAATCAGGCAGCCACCAAAGCACTTCCCAACAGGAAAGTAAACAGACCCAGGGTCTGTAGCTCTGAGCCCGGAGCCCAGTCTGGCAACCCTGGAACCAAACTCAGGTGAGCGGCCGTGACGCCGGCTCCCAGGCAGGCCCGTCAGAACTGCCTGCAGGTCGACGGTCAGCCTGGGGTGTGACGGCCCCCGCAGGCCGCTGTGCTCGACCCAGCGTCAGGCTCCAGGGGGTCAGGCTCCGGACAGTTGGTGTCATGTGAAGAGGGTGTCCATGTCATGTAAAACACCGAAAACAGCCTTCGAAGTTCACAAGCTGGAGAGGGACTGAAATCAGCCCTCGGGCTCTGTGTGGCACAGACACTGCGCTCCAGCATGGGGACGGCGACGAAAGTGCTCAGGCAGTGCCTGGAAAAGGCGGTGTGTTTTGACAAAGAACATATGTCACCCATGTCATCTATAATATAGAAACATGTGGGTGTGCACGTACACGCATGTACACACATGCACACACACTGCATGGTTACGACAGTGGCAATCTCTAGCACTGCAGGTGATTTATGGATTTTGCCTCCTCTGAAGACAAAGTGAGGCCCAGGCACTCTGGGCTTCCCTGCTGGCTTGTCCCTGGGGACCACGCCCCCCAGAAACTCATGCTCCCGCCTTTCTCCCCAGGGAAGGAAAGCCCTCCAGTAAGTGATGCTCCGGACGATGGTGATGAGCCCATGCCTGTCCCCGAAGACCTGTCCACCACGTCCGGAGGCCAGCAGAGCACGAGGAGTGAGAGAGGAGTAGGTGAGTAGGTCGCCCGCTGGCCGGCTGGCCCTCCGTGGCTCCCGAGAGCCCTGTGTCTCTCTGTCCTTCTGAAGGCAGTGAAGCAGTGACGGGAGTCATTCTCTCTGTGGTGTCCCCTCAGCCACCATGCTAAGGAAACAGAATAAAGATGGGTGGGCTGGGCCCTCTTGTCTGAGGGAGGAGAGAAGCCCATCCAGGCCATGGGAGTTGGGAGCAACCCACATGGGGAGGCCGTCACCAGCAGGGTCTTCTGTCCCCCGTGCACCGCCCAAGTGCCCAGTTTTATGGACTGTGTGCAGGGCAGACAATACATTACAAGGCACTGGGCCTATTTGTTTTCAGGGCTCTGGGTTTGAAAGAACAAGACTGGCCGTTTTACGCTGTCCCTCTCATCTGTTTCTTCAAGGCTCACTTTAACTGAAAAAAGAAAATTTGGTAAAGAGAGATCCTTGAATGATAAAAATAAACCTAGCGGATTGCATTTGGCATGCCCTCACATACCCCCCACACAGGGCGGGACCCCCAGACTCTCCCCGAAGAGCTGGCGCACACTGCGGCTCAGGTTCAGAGAACTCGGTCCGCCCACCTGATCATGGGAAAAGTGGCCCAGCGGTCAAGTGAATTAGCCCCAGTAGCCAGGTCGAACTGGGTTCAGTGTCTGACTCAAAATCTGTTTTTTACTCCATCATGCTGTGTTCTCGTGAGCTTGTGAGTCCACAGTTCTTGGAATGCCTGTGTTTTCCTTTTTTAAAGGAAAAATCTGTGATATGGGGGGCCACTTGTTTGCACAAAAGAAGGACATGAAGGGTCCCCAGGGAGCACCAAGGCAGGATGGACCCACGGTGGGGAAGGGGTGCATGGGCCAGTCCGCGGCGTGAGCCCCGCAGCCAGGGTGGCGACCTCTGTCGGGTTGTCTGGTTTATGAAGTCAGCACAGCGGTCTTTTTCGGGGTGTCCTGACTGAACAGCTAGAAACAGGGCGCATGTCTTCCTGTGCCTTAGACACCGCGAACACTCGGGTGCGATCATCCTTTCTTTACTTAGTGGAACAACTAATAAGGACAGTGAGCGAAGTCACCCGACGCAGATGAGCCAAGAACAGAGCTGTTCTGTGACTCCTCCGTCCCCATCAGTGAGGCCTGCCTGGGGTGCAAGAGAAGCAACATTTGGGGACCCTGTTCTGAGCCATGCACACCATTCCAGGGCTCCCAAAACGGGGAGCCCGAGGGGCCTGCTGCATTGTAAAGGATGCATTTATTTTTAAGATCCTCTTCTGTTAACTCCATCTGATGCTGGCTGATCAGGCACAATGTCACTGCGAAGGTTCCTTTCGAGGCACACAGAGTAGGTGAAAAAGTCAAATTTAAGCAGCGATGAGCCGTAGATGCAGCACAGACTTGCAGGTGGTGTGCGGGGAGCTGGTGTGGGGAGGCCCTGCCTTCTCGCATCTGCTTGGTGTCTGGAGTGAGCCGAGGCACAGGTCCTGCTCTCTGCCCTTCTCACGTGGGCAGGCATGCTCACAACCTACCCAGGTGCGGAGAGAGGGGCAGTGGGACCAAGGGCCAGAGACATTGTGCAGATACGTGCCCACCAGCCATCACAGGGAACTGAGTGCCCCGACATCCGAGTTAGGGCTCTGGGGTCCGTACCAACAAACTGGGGAGCTGTTCCTGAAGTCCCCTGCAGCCCCTAGGGAGCTGAAGGCCAGGCTGACTCCTGGGAGGGGAGGACAGCACCCAGGTGTCCTGGAGCAGGTGACCAAGCCTTTTAGAAATGCCTCCATGATACTCTGAATGTATCACCTGTGTGGGCATCAAATGCCAGGTGATTTGCCCCTGGTAGGAGGCCACCAAGGCCCTGGTGGGTGCTCTTGATGGCTCCCAGACTGCGTCCTCTGGGTGGGGGGTTGAGTGGCAGGTGCACCCCCCCCCCGTCTGGGTGTGGCTGTGGAGTGGGGGCTGGTCTGTGATTGTCTGTGGTCTCCTCCTGGACGCCCCGGCCATGGGCAATGGGATGATTTTCATTCTGCTTCTCCTTTCACGATAAAGTTTGTAAAAAGTGAATCTCAGAGCATAAAACTTAAAGCACCTGGAAAACCTCTGTTGGTTTGTGCTGCCGTCGACGTGGGCACTGGAGCACCGCGTCCGAGCAGTGGCTCAAATGGGGGCCGGAGGCCACCGGGGCCACCGTGGGGCATGGCAGGGGAGCCACCACACACAGAAGCACAGGTTTCAGGACAGGAGTCTGGGTGTGAGGCCCCGCCAACTGGATGGGGACTTTCCCAACGACTGAGTTTTGGAAACCATCCTTGCGATTTTGGATGGGTGGCAGCCTCAGACTGCAGCCGTTAATTGCGCATTTAGCCTGTGTGGTGGAGTAGGAAGCAAGCTGGGTGCGTAAAGAGCGTGTGGGGACAGTGCAAAAAGGTGGGGGTGTCGGCACGTTAAAGGAGGAAGCTGTGTGTTGGAAGCCGCCTGTCATCAGCTCCTGGGAAGAAGGCAGAGGGCCCAGGAGCATCAGGGGACAGGCCGCAGGAAGTGAGGGCGCCCTGCCCTGTGCTCTCAGGAGCAGTGGGGCTCGAAGAGGAAGCGGCCTGTGCGGCCGGCGGGTCGTGCACGGGGCCTGGCAGAAGCCGGGCACAGGGCCCTCAGACAGAACGCCAAGCCCAAGCCCCTCTCTGGCTGTTTCTCTCTGAGCCTCGGTTGCCTCATTTTAAAGTGGGAAGAGCAACAAAACACGCCCTGCAGACTGGCTTTGGGGGCTACAGGAGAGGAGAAAACCAGCTTCGACGAGGGCAGGATAACACAGACACAGAGTGAGAAGGACAGAGACAGGGCAGGAGAGAGAATAGCTCATGCAGAGCAGATTGTGGAGGTGAGGGCGAGGAACCGGAGTGGCCTCTCTGGGGGAGGCAACGAGAGGGTAGGCCATGTGGGTAGCACCAAGGATGGAGGAGGGCTGCACGAATTTTTAAAAAGCGACCCACAGAATCAGCAGAGTGGAAATGCAAGGAAAGAGCTCTTTAGAACAAGGCCAGACTGAGAGAGAGCCGAAGAGCTGGCCCCACAGACCCGAGTGGAAGTCCAGGGCACCCTCTCTTTCTGCCAAAACGTCTGGAGGAATGGTGTGGGGCCAGCAGTTGGGGAAAAGACAGAACCGACCACCGGGGCATCTGTTTGAGAAAGAGCCGGGGGGATGCTTTTGAAAGGCTCCGAGCTAGAGACGAAGCTAATCTCCAGCAGCACAGCCTGTGGTTATGAGCAAATCGGTGGGAAAGGGTGGAAATCAGCCCCCTAGGAAGGGGGAGGTGGCAGTCACCCTGGAGGGCGGGTCATCTGCAGAAGGGGAAAATGCTGGTTTTCACCGCCTTGCTTCACCCGGTGTTAAGGCGTACCAATAGGACTGTGGAAATAGGGTCACCTGGACTACGGGGACAAAAAAAATCACATGGGAACACAGGTGTCAGAGGCATAAGGCCCCAGTCCTTCTCTGGCTCCCTTTCCTTCCCGTCTGAACAGGAGGTAGTCAAGCCGTGAAGGGCAGCCTGTCCCCAGCACCAGCCTCCGGGCGTGCGGGGCTGGCCTCGGGACGGCCTGTGTTTGAGATGGAAGCTGGCTCTTCTGAAGTGGTCTCTTTAAAAGTGAGAGAACCTCACCTCTCAGAAGTGGTTGTGTATGAAACTGCCTGGAGCCGAGGGTGTACTCGGTGACCTCCCAGCCAGGCAACCCTGTGCCGACGCGGCTCTGCCCGCATGCGTGCCAAAGGGACCCCGGCCAAGATTTGTCCCGGCAGCTCTTGGGCTCTGACCGGCGGCCTGTGGAGGGATGATGTCGGGACTGGAGTATGAAGAACAGATGGGCGTTCGGTACAGAAAACTGAAGACTTAGTAGTGTTCTGCCTTTATTCACTAATCTGCACACTTCTCCTGGATAGCGTGAGGTTTGCGCATTCCCGCCTTGCCCGCCCTTGGCTGTGAGGGTTCCGAGTCCTAACACTGAGCGAGGACCCTGGAGCTCTTGAATACTATGGGGGACACCCAGGCCTAGGGGAACGTGTCCTACTCCAAGAGGAGGGGCTGCAGCTGTAGCTGGAGGTGGCCCCTGCCCATGAGTCCCAAGGGCTGGAGCCAAGAAGAGGGGGTACAGCAGAGACAAGGAGAATCAGAAGCAGGACACCGAGCTGGCCACCCTGAGAACGGCAAGCAAACAATGAGCGTTCAGAGTAGAAGTGAAGGGAGGACCCAGGGCTGAAGCCCAGCTAGGCTGTGGGACCGAGCTGGGAGCATGCAGCCAAGCACAGGGGGCGGCGGAACCGGTGGGAGAAGACAAAGACCTGGGACCCAGGCGGGCTTGACCGAGGCTCACCGAGCAATGTGGTTACCTGAGCAGGTGACTGGGACCAGTATGGTGGCCATTCTTATGTAGAGGCCAGTGGGAGGGTGGGAGTGAGTCTGGATGGGGGCAGTGACGTATTCACACACCCGGTCACGCTAGAACGTGCTTCTTTGCCTCTGCTCACTGAGGTGGCCTCCTCCCGGGGCTGGTCACCGCAGTTCCTGTCAGGGCTGCGTCACCGCAGCCGCAGCCGCAGCCGGTTGTTTCTTGAAGCTGAGTTAGCTCTCCTGGGGTCCTTCCATTTGAGTAGTTTGACCAGGGTGTCAGTCACCCTGGTAAAGATGGAAAAAGGAAAAGAAAACTAGGGAAAAAAAAAAACCTTTTATTCCCCTTCTTGGAATTCAGAAAAATGATTAAGAGTGGAAAAACAAATTTTCTTTTTTGGCCCATTCCCTAGAAGTAAACATTTCTTCATTCAGTCTGAGTTCAAGGACTGAAGTGGGAATTTTAAGAGGATTTCTGTACTTTTAATTGCTTTGTGGGTTTTTTGTTTTTTTTTGGTGTCAAATCTCACCATTATAAAGTCTCTGACAGGGTGCAGACACCTCGCGGCGGCGTAGAGGCGGGGCCCTGGGCCCTCCCCAGCCTGAGAGGGGTGCGGGCCCTTGTTTCGTGGTGGAAAGAGAAACTACTGGGCTTCGACTTGGAGATGGGGCAGCGGCGTTAGAACGCGGATGCTGGGCCTGCTTATCTCATCAGCAGTTAGAGGAAGTCGCTTTTATCTGTGCAGTGCATCACAGTGAGCTCGGGAGAGCCTTTACCAAGCAGCATCTGAGCTGGAGCTGCAGCTAGCTGCACGTGCAGACAAGGCGGCTAAAAGCCGCCTGGGCGCAGAGCGCTCTGCTGGACCCTGGGGCGCGGGTCCCGCCGCCTTATTTTCCTGTGCGGAGCGGTGGCCAGGTCGCTCCCCTCTCCGCTGCAGGCCCCGCTCCTCCTCGTGGTAGAAGTACGGTGTGATGGTTGTGGTCAGGCACAACCTAAAAAGTCTTCACTTCTCCCCTTGCAGTGAGCGATCTGTCCCCAGGAAAGCCTGGTGAAGACAGCAGATGCTGTCAAACCAGCTGACGGCGGCCAGAGAGACTCATTTTCCTGAGTTTCCAAAAACCCGAGACACGGGATTCAACTTTGGAAACCAGAGGCTGTGACGTAACAGGGTCGTTGCTTCCCATGTAGAAGCAGGCATTGCGTTTTTTGCTACCTCTCCTTCATCAGTCTGTGCAGGACATTTGGAAGTCATGATCTTCGCAGAACATCCTGACGTGTTGACCCACGCCCACTAACGTCACACAAGGGGTTGTGTGTGCATCAGGGACCTTGTGGGATGAGTGTGCAGAATGCTCTAGAAGAGAGAGCAAGGGAGGAGGTGTCAGACTCGCAGAAAACGTCTGGAGAGAAACCTGGTGGGGCAGCCACTGGGCAAGGGGGAGGCCAGGGGGCGAGCCGGCTGGTGCTGGAGGAGGGCCCTCGGAGCTCGGCGGGGGGTTCCCTGAAGCAGCTCTGTCCGGCAGAGGCCCAGGTCGAAGGTAGAGGTGCTGGCAAGGTCACAGAAGGCAGTGCTGGGCTTGCTGCATAAGTTCGGTGCAGGAAGGGGGGAAGGAAGCAGCGGGGTCATCATCAGGGAGAATGTCCAGTTTATCTTTGTAAGAAGAAATTATTTAAATGTGTTTGAGGGCCACCAGAGGGCCACTGGTGGAGAGAACAGACTTGAATATAACATCCCAAGTAGAGTCCTGGGGGAGGCAAGACCCATCATCCAGAAGCCAGGCTGGGGCTCTGACTGGCCATGTCCTGTCCCAGAATGTGTCCCCCTGGTGTCCTCAGGGCCCAGTCCCTCCCTGCAGTCAGTCTCCCCTGAGAAGTCCCTCAGACAGAGGTTATCCTTGACCCTATGGTGTAAATAGCAGTGCCCCCTCCTCCCTCCCCCTGCATCTTTCTGCCCATCATAGTGCCTGTCACATGAGCCCGGGAGCATTCTTCTGAGGTCACTTGCCAGGGTATGCGGGCCACATGAATGAATGAGTAAGTGCCCGAGTGATGGATGAATGAATGAATGAGTGACTAATGAATAAGTGAATGAATGAATGAGACAACGAATGGGTAAATGGATGCGTAAATGAGTGAATGAGTGAGTTAGTGCATTACCGAGTCAGTGAGTGAGTGAGTGTGTGAGTGTGAGTGAGTGAGTGTGAGTGAACGTGTGAGCGAGTGACCAGTGAAGGCAGGGGCAGCCTCCCTTCTTGGGTGGAGAGCTGTAGGACCATAGGGGGAACCTCAAGTGGAGGGACAGGGACCGAGGGTCCAACAGGCAGACGACTTTAGGTCACTGCTTCTCGGACGCAGGTGGTGTTTGGGGCAGCACCTAACCCTCCCTTGGCGGGATATCTAGCCACCACGTCCCACCTCACCCTGGGCATCTTGCATCCCAAGTGTCCCCGTATTTCCCAGTGAGAACCGGATTGAGGCCCCACCGTTGAACCCCAGCAGCTCCATCAATCACACGGGCCTTGTTCACGAGCACTCTGCACGTAAGAGGGCGATTTGTAGCTGCTCCTTCAAGGTGTTTTAACAGTGTGTTCCAACACCTGGCATAGGAATTTTTTGAAAAAAAGAATATCTGTAGAAAAACTGGACCAGAAAAAGTTTGCTGAAAGTTGGATCCTGGTATCTCTACCTGCACTTCCAGTTTCAACTTCCTGCCTCTGCTGTTAACTGAAAGGCTGTTTATTTTCAGAAACAGAAGCCAGTGTTCATCCTATCTTCATTTGGTTCTGACAGCTTACATGCAGGTCCCCCGTGCACCTAACTGATGCACAAAGGGAAACGCAGATTCTTATCCACCAAAGGAGGCAGAGAAGCAGCCTGGTCCCGACTCTCTTTGTTCCATCTGTGTTGAAAGAGCACTTCGCTGTCATGTGCATAGAACAGCCAACCGGCATTTTGTTAACTCTCCTTCTACACGGGGTTTCAGAAAGGAATGGAAAAAAAAAGGTTTTGAGCTGTGGTCGCCAGTTGCCACCTGTCCTATCTGGTTAGGACATTTTCTGATTTGGGAAGTGTAAATATAACCCAGAAGGAAAAAAAAATCTTCCCCTCCTTTTATGCAAAAGCAGAAAGGTGGAGGCTGAGCAGAACCCCAGCAGGGCCTGCAGCTTCCACAGACCCAGCTCCGCGGGGTGGGGACTGTGGCCCCAGGGAGCCGGTCCCCCAGGGAGCCCGCACCCTGCGCCCTGTGCGCCTGGGGCTGGGACTGTGTCCTCCAGATAAGCCCTGCAGGAACTGCTGCTCACACGTTACTGCAGCTCTGGCCCAAACTGTAGGACGGGGGGTAGCAGGAGCTTGCAGGGAGCTCCGTGAGGACATCCAAGTCGGTGGCATGAAGGAGCCAGGGCGGCCCAGGGCCCGAGACTGAGCCAGGAAAGCAGTGAGGCACTGGTTCAGCTGTCGGCAGCTCAAGGTGCCCGTGGCTGGAAGAATTCACACCACAGAAATCGTCAAATGCTACAAACTAGGGCTTTTTGTTTTGCTTCGTGAGCACTGGTTTTCCTGCCCAGAGCCGGCTTCCTGGGGCTCATGGTGTCGGGGCAGCTAGCGTGGGGAGCAGGGGTGACTGGGGGGTGTGGGCGCTGTTGTGAGGGAGTGAGCCTGGCGAGACCCCCGTGGGAAGTGAGGGCTGAATACAGGCTGTCCTGCCAGAGCTGACAACTAGTGCCCATGCCCCTGGGCTGCTGACATCACCAAGACCAGCTGGACTGTATTTGTGAACACGCTTTTCTTTGGCGAGTTCGTCTTGCTGCCAGAGACCGTGACTGCAGCAGGGTGAGCCTGTGTCCTGTCATGACTGCCGCTGTCATTTGGGTTTGAAGAACCTGAAAATGCAAAGCAAGACTTGTCCATGTTCCACTCACACGTCACTAAATTACGGCGACTTCCCCAGAAAAGCATTAGGCTCACGGTCCCCTTCCAAACGTGGGGTTGCACTGGGTGTTCTCAGACCAGTTTGAGGTCCTTGGATTAAATGCAGCCTGGAGATGCACGTACAGATCTAGGGGGTGGCCCCTTCACTCGCCCCCACGCATGCAGCAGTGTCATGAAGACACTGTGTTGGCAGGGGCTGAGCCACCTGCGAGTGGCCAGGGGACTGTCACAGTGACAACTAGAGGTGGCGTTCCTCTCCCCGGCCTGCCACAGGCACCTGACACTTGGGGCAACTGGAGTAACTGAACTGCCGTTTCTGCCCTACTTTCAGGTCCCCGCTCAGCTGCAGGGATCTTTGGGGGGCCTCGCTCGGGTGTGTCTGTGCAAGGCTGCCTGCCAAGAGGAGACACCGTCCCCCACAGGGGCCGTGGCTGCAGGCTGTTGATTTCCACTGGAGTCACCCGGGCGTGAGCTCAGTGAGGCTTTGACTATCCGGTGGCTTTCCCCATCGGGCG
The DNA here is from genome assembly GCA_007922815.1 of Macrotus californicus. Classification (NCBI taxonomy): domain Eukaryota; kingdom Metazoa; phylum Chordata; class Mammalia; order Chiroptera; family Phyllostomidae; genus Macrotus; species Macrotus californicus. The sequence goes on from VMDR010000035.1 coordinate 141,821, forward strand.
GGGGGCAGGAGGGGCCTCCAGCCCAGTCCCGGCTGCAGTTTCGGGGGCCGGCAAAGGCCACTGTTCTCTTTTTCAGAATGAAGGACTGTCCCATTAATGGAGAAACCCTGCTAAAATGAGAAAAGGACTTTTATTGGAGCCCTGCAGGTACCTATGTGATTGTTTTTATTATCATTCTTGGAACCCAGCAGAATTTTCTGCCTTTGCAATATCTCTGTGCTCTCCCGTGGCACAGGAGAGCAATAAAAATGGGGCTCTGGCAGTGCCCCAGAGTGCTCTGTGGGCCTCTCTCCCCTTCCCAATGGCACATAATGACAATTAATTACGGTCTGGAGTAGCTACTGCTTACTGAACCTCGGCCTCGCAGCCCAAGCAGTCTTCGATGGGACTCCTGCTCAATGCGGAGTGCTGCGGTTTTAGGTGAAGTGGCTTAGTGCCGAGGACGACTCCGTCATTCTAAACGCTGTGTGGACCCACGACTTTAACGTAGGGCTGGCTTCGGTACTGACACCGGTCTGACTTGGTAGCTGAGGGTGTTACAGATTCTGTCAGGGCTGTGTTTGCCCATTGGTTGGTTTTTTCCCCCTTTAACAACTGCTTTTTATTACTGACGGGGCGTCTCCTGAAACGTAGCCGACAGACCGCCTGCTCGGCAGGGCACACGTGTGCCCTCTCCGTGCTGGCTCTGGGGGCTGGCCCCCACAGCGCCAGGCAGGCACCGTCAGGAGACATGCCACCACGACCAGTCCTTGTGTGGGACAGAGGCTTCACAGATGAATGACGGCCAGCGTTCCTGGGACATATCTGTGAGATACGGGCACCAAATGTTCCAGGGTCATTCAGCCCTGTGGCAGTCTAATGGCCTCACATAGTAAGCCTCAGTCTTCAAGTAGCCGCATTAGAAAGCACGGCACAAGAGGGTGGATCTTAGTAGATTTTATTTAACTCATTTTAGTATGCGTTCACTGTCAACAGTCATTGAGCATTTTGGTCTTTTTCTGCCCTGAGTCTTTGAAACCCGGCCAGTGTTTTACGCTTACAGAACACCCCGGAGGGACTGGCTGCATGTCCAGTGCCCAGAGCCACCTGGGGGCTGGGGCTCATGGGGGCTTGGGTAGAAGAGTGTGTCATCATGATACAGGAAATGCTTTACATGCATCCTGGCTGAAATGGAGCCCAGAACTAGTCATTTATCAACTCCCTCAAGTTTTTAAATCGTTTTTCCCTTCAGAACGTTTTCTCTGTTGTCACCACAAATGAATGTGAAAATCTGCTTTTAGTTCTTCCATTTGGGGGGCCACCCTTAATTTAGAGAAAGTCTAGGTCCAGTCCCACTTGTACATCCTTGGGGTTTATTTTCGGTAGCTCTGTCTTAACTATAGATCTTGTAGGCATTTGATTAAGTACAAAGCAGTGAGAACAAGCGAGACATAAACAGAGCAAATCAGTTTTCCAAAGAGCAGTAGGCAAATTAAATACAGGAAGATATCATGCGTCTCAGCTTCCAGCCACTCACTGGGTGCCCACGCACTCCCCGGGGTGATGTCTGGGGGTGGGGAGTCTGTAAGAATTTTTGGAACAAGGTGATTGTTTTCTAGACACATTGTAGCAGTATGCGTTGAGGATGGGCCCTCAGTAGCCCATCACATGTGTGAAGTTGTTTGCAGAAATGTGGAGAAAGGAGCTTCTTGATCACTTCCTGCAAGCCCTGCAGCAGCCTGCTGAAGCCACGCAGCAGGTGGCTAGGACAGGCTCTTTTTATTTTTTCAGGGGGAGGGGGAAGCAGCCCAGGGAGCAGAGCCCGTGCTCTGCTGCAGTGCCCTATCTGGTAGGGCCCCCCGGCCCCGACCAGGCTGAGCCGTGTGCAGCCCGACCCCAGGCTTCCTGGGCATGATGCCTCGCTCACTGACTGTGCCCTCAAGTTTCGGGAGACAGCGTGTACTCGCTCGGGTGGCTGCTGGGTTTCCTGAGCACACTGTGATCCCGTCACACAGGCGGCCCTGTGGCTTTGATTGTGCTGCTGCTGTCTTAGGATCTTTTTTCCTTCTTCCTGTCTTCCTGCTCTCCCTCCCTCCCTCCCTCTTCTTTCCTTCCTTTGCTTTATTTCCTTCCTTCCTTCTTTCCTTCCTTCCTTCCTTCCTTCCTTCCTTCCTTCCTTCCTTCCTTCCTTCCTTCCCTCTTTCCCTCCATGCCTGTGTTTCTTCCTTCCTTTCTTTTACAACTGATCTCAGATACAGCTTCATCAAGACTATTACTTGGCCCAGGAATGAACTTCAACAGAACGCTAATAGAGAGGCTGCCCAGCCTCCTCAGGCCCCGCCCACCTGGCGAGAGGTAACCAAAAGGAGCAGGACAGGTGGCCGTGATGAAAAGAGGTGACAGAATCAGACAGGGATGCCTGGGCAGGAGCTGCGAATGAGAGCTACTTCTTTGCAGGGAGGGCCATACAAGGAAAAACCCCTCGTGGTGGCAAGGCCTCGGGCTGTGGCCATGCGGCACACAGGTGCCTCTGGCCAGCGTCTGTGGTGGGCGACAGCATCCGTGGCAGGTGACTCCATCCATGGGGCCGGGCTCCAGGACCCGTGCACCTGAGCACATGCGCCGGACTGGCCCACGGGTGCAAACCTGTCCCTTCACTTGCCTACTCCGCAGTCACCCTCTGCTGTTCCCCGCGGAGCCCCAAGCACAAGCTCTAGAACATCAGATGCTAGGTTTTATTTTTCTTCTAAAAAAGTCCATTGGGAGCCCAGACCTTTGAATAAATTATTGAATTAACCCAGGAAATGCTATCGTTTTGTTCAAAAAGTAGTTTTAATTGTAAAGTAGTGAGAATTATCTTCTGGGATGACTTACAAATTTGCCCTAAAAAACCACCTCTACAGAGGTGGGCAGCCTGTGGGAAGGTCTGCAGCCATCCTGGGTGGGTGGCCTGGCTCCAGGCCTCACCATACCAGAGAGGGTCAGGGTACGGGCCTCTGAACCCTGCCATCCGACTACCCTGGACAGCACAGGGACCCTACGTTTTCCTGAAATGCACACCAGTGAAGTGCTCTTTAATTATAAAAGTTCACTTATTTGCTTGACTCCATTGGAAAGAGGAACACCTTACCCTGTGTTCACTGCACACACTCTTATGTCAGGACAGACAGACAGACAAACAGGCCACGTCCCTTGCCAACTTCTGTGTCCTTTTCTTTGTCCCACTAACCCCAGGTGAAGTCATTCAGCCTGTTTATGAGCTCTTCCTCTCTTCTCACTGACAGCCCATGAGGGCCAGTTGTCCACGTCACCTGGGCATTCTTGGTGACCTAGGAAAGGTATTGTACAACTTCCAAACTAATTACCTGAGTGCACCTGCACACACCTGGCCTGCTCCCCCTCCTGGGGGCCAGCACTGGCCGTGCGGAAACAGGGCAGGTCTGGGGATGTGCACGTCAGCGTTTGGATGCAGCCTGTGCTGGGCAGCGCTGGCATCTTGTGCCTGTCCACACAGCCAGATGGTGACGTCCCGGCCGGCGGGACCCCTTTTCTTTCCTGTGTCTTTTCATGGGACCAGTGGTCCCCGGAGGGAGTTAAAGTCCAGAAACAACAGTTTACCCACCAAAAGAAAATAACTAAAACAAGAGGGCCAAGAGCCACCCTTATCCAGTTGAGGGAGAAAGAAATATGTCATCTAAACATTAAGTCAAATGTAGATGGGAAATAAGGGAAATCGGTATTTTCAGTTTTGCTGCATGAGTAGAATTGGCTTTGTGGTCTCAAGTCTGTCAAGGTCACTCCCTCTGACCTTCCCCCAATCCTTAAGAAGACAACGGATCTGAATGAACAGCAGCCTGGGATCTCAGAGATGATGCTTCTGCTTTCCATGGAATTGTGTTCATAGGTAGGCCTTTTAAATTTGTTTTATCCTATTCAGCCTGGAAAACAAGAGAAATCTGAATGCTTATGGACATGGAACTCAAACCACATTGTCTTCTAAGTGTGATCGCTGGACCCATGACCAGGTGCTGGACCAGATGTCCTGGGGGTCACAGCTGACAGAGCTGCTTCTCTCCAGGAGTTACATGAGCTGCAGTTCTGGACAGGGGCCCTCTCTGACTCTCTGGGTGGGTCTGAGGGGTGTCAGTGGTCCAGAAGGCAGGGAGCACCTCGCAGGGGTACTGAGCCAACTTTGGAGGGCCACTTAGTTAGGCGGATGCTTCTGAAGGACAGACCCAGGGTGACCCAGAAGGATAAGATTCAGAGGCTCCAAGAGTTTACCTTCTGGTGAGAGAGCTGAGCAGAGAGGTAAAAATTGGGAAAAGGGAGGACACAGAAGCAAACTGTAGAACAGACCATCTTCCTGTCCCGCCGGCAGTTCTACATGGCTCCGAACTTCTGCTGGTTGGTTTTAGTTGAATTCGTAAGTTGATGTGTTGAAGTTCGAGGCTGCTGTTACTGAATGCGGACGGCAGCGTGACCACCCCCCAGGGAAAAGGCAAAGCGCAGCTTCTGTCTGCAGGGGAATGAAACAGCGAATGTGTGTGTGAGCTTCTAGTGCCGACACTTCCTCTACCCCCACTGCCCTCGGAGGCAGCTGCACACAGGGCTCCTTTGCTCAACACTAGGTTACTGGGCAGAGAATTCCTGCTCCCGTAAAACATTCTGGAGGCAAGCTGGGCATTTGTCCTTGAGCCTCTGTGGCAGGGGGTGGGCAGGCTGTGCGGACCCCTCGGGAGACAGCCTGTGCCAATTTGCAAGAGACACGGATCATTAGGAAAGCCTTGGACAAAATGTGCTTCTTTCTAGAGCCAGCCCTGCAGCCGCCTGCACGTCGGTGCTTTCTTGTGAGAGTGAGGGCTTTTCCTGCCGTGGGGCTCAGCTGCACCAGGTCCTCTAGACAGGCCTTCTCCAGGCCAATGTCCACTGCCCACCCCACCACCCCCCACCCCAGTGCAATGGAATAAACATGATCTTATGTTGGCTTGCTCCTCCTCTCCATTCTTACTCTACCTGGGCTATGTTCGGAGTGCCAGGGGCCTTCCTAAAGCTTACACCGAAAGGTGTGCCTGGTGTGGGCAGGAAAGGCAATGGGAGGAGAAAGCCCAGCCACAGCCTCCGATCTGCCCACCTCTCCTTCTGCCCTCGGGGGCCGGTGGCAGATCGGGTGTGCAAATCCATTCTGTAACCCGCCCGACTCACCTGTCACTGACAGAGCATGGACATTAGTGCTATGTGCCCTTGAACTTAACGTGTGATTCTAGTTCTGAAGAGCAGAGAGCCATGGGGACCTGAGTGCAAGGGCTTGGAAGTGCGCCCTCCCTCACGCACCCCGAGGTGTGCGCGGCCTGAACCCTGCCCACTGTCCCCGGGGAGCGCCGGTGTCAACCCCTCAGGCACAGCCCTGGGGGCGCGTTCCCTCATCTTGTGTTGGCACCTTAGCTGTCTGGGTCCCAGAAGAGCAGGGTCTGTCATACTTGCTGGGTGCCATGTTTCACATTAGCTTGTGAAGACCTGTTTGGGACAACAGTGTGGCCAGGTGCAGGCTCAGGGGCAAAGTGGAGACTCTTCCCTGGAAGTGCTGTCTCCGCAGCCCCTTCACAAGGTGCCTGGCTGAACCCAGTTTGCCAGTGAACCAGGCCTGAGGTCAAAGCTGGGCTTTGGAAACCATGGGAGACTACTTTGCCAGTTCCTTCAGCTGAGCAAAACTCACACCATGCATCAAAGCAAAAGGCAAAACGCCGCTGTCATTCTTGTGGGGACATTTCTTCCATCCCGCCAAGTTCCGGGTGGGGCTGTTCAGGCAGGGGCTGAGTCCCCCACATTCTCAGTGGAGCTTGATTTTTCCTTTTGTAAGTGACACTGTTTCCCCTAAACAAACAGGTTCCTCCTTAGACCCAGGACGTCCAGAGCTCACTTCGAACATCTGGGGTTGTGTCACCTCATGTCATGGCTCCTTTGAGGGCCGGTGGCACACCCGAGAACATGTAGGTAGACAGGGTCTCAGTGGACAGTGTGCCCCACAGCCAGAGGTGTGCGGTGGCTCTCTGTGTGACTGTCTGCACACACTGTCACACAGATGGCTGGTCGGACAACAGGTGCCGCATCTGCGTTCCTGAGTCCTTCGTCCCCCCTCCCAAGAGGTGCAGAGTGACGGACACCCCTGGCGTGGAGGGAGAGAGGTTTTACTCTAACTGATGTACAAAGTAGGTTCTTCCCGTTATTTCAGAAGAAGAAAGAAAGTTAAAAGATCTCCTTGGCTGTGCCAGGGGCATTTCCAAGAGAGCTCCGGTTTCAGAGATGTATCCGCTGATTCCCCCTCGTGGGCTGTGCTTTCCAAATTGTTCATTTGGATCCCGGGAAGCAAATCCATTTTGAGTCTGTCCAAGCAGCCAGCTCTCTGCGGCCTTCAGGTGCTGCCGATGACCTGCCCGAGCTTTCAGATACCGAGGGGAGGGCCCGTGCGTCGCAGCCCAAGAGAACATTGCCATGACGTGAGCTCCTGAGGTGGCAGTGAGCAGTCTTCACCCCGCAGAAGACAAAAGCTGTGGGCCTGTGCCTGGAGAAACAGCTGTTTTGGGCAGGTTCTTTGAGGTAAACACCTCTGTCAGGCGCCACTTCCTGGTGACGATGGCACCCAGAGCAGAACCAGAGTGCGGTGGCTCCAACACCATGGACGTCACCATGGCCCCTGTGGAGGCTCTGCCTACGAGACGCATGGCCCAGGCCCTGTTTGGTGTTGAGAGGGTGGCGGGGGGAGCACACCACACCACCAGGCAGGTGAGGGGACAGACAGGCACCGTTTCTGAAGGTTGGCCTGGACAGAAGGCAGCATGCCAGAACCTGAGGGTTGGCACAGACCTGCGCGGTCAGTGGGTTGTCCCGTAGGCAGCAGTGGCCTCCACCCTCTCAGTAAGGCTCACTGGCATTAGGTGCTCAGCACGCTGAGGCTCCGCTCTGAGGGACACCATCGATGGGTGGGGACAGCAGATGCTGGGCTGGGCAACTCATTGTGGCTGAAGTCATCCTCATGGAAGCGGCACTCTCTGTCCCTGTCTCGGGGGAGGACGCCCCGGCCCGGGTCCACACCGTCACACTGCTAAGAGACAGCAGCCAGGACTCAGGGTGGTCAGGCCTCCTTCTGGGCTCCATGGTTGGTGAAACATGAATGAGGTTAATGAACTGATCTTCACATCACACCCCATGGGTGAACCCAACTTTTCCGATTCTAAATCTTTGGCTCTTTGGACTCTTGGCTGTTCCCATGTTCAATGTGAGGCCTGGCTGATGCCCTCTGGTACCACCCAGAGAGCAAGTGGGGGCTGAACAATGCTGGGAAACACCAGCGTCGGCTGCTGGGTGGTGCTGGGAGCTGCTGGGAACTGACTCGTGGTCCCTGTTGTGCACTCAGGCCTCCCACAGGTGATATTGTTGGGCACAAAGTGAGCCAAGAGGGCAAGCAGGGCACACGCAGGCCACCACAGGGGACAGGACACGCAGATGCACGGGTGGAGTATGGAACCCACAGAGCAGAGAGAGGGCAGAGTCGGGGCTGATGAAGACAGTGTAGGCTGCTTAGAAGATGTGACACATACTCCCTCCCCTCGAGAATGGGTAGGATTTTAAGAGATTGACAGGAGAAAGGGTCAGGTGGGGGGGGGGACGAAATTGTGGGCCAAGGGAGCCCCGTGGCAGCTCTGGTTTCTGCGTGGGCCAAGGGGAAGGCCCGCCCGACCTCAGAGAAGCCCTCCCATAAGCGTGTCCCCCAGGCAGCCACGCGTGGGCGCGAGGGGCCCCGGCTGGGAGTCATCCGCAGGGCCCAGGCCCCAGAGTGACTGCTCTTTGGAACCATTTGTTCTGTTGACTTTTATCAAGAGATTCTGTAGGTGTATGACCCGAACTGAAACCTTGAAAAAATAGGGGGTAATTCCTGAACTTTAAGTTACAGAACCTGTGACAAGTAAGTCTGGGGCCGAGGGTCCCCTCCGGGCAAGGTCTGAGCAAAGGCTCTGGAGGAAGACAGCTTGTCTCATCTGTGCATTCCCCCAGGTCTGAGCATCCCAGGGGCCCACGTGAGAAATGAAAGAAGTGCTCCCCAAGTCAGTTGGGGTGTCTGAGCAGAGATGTGGGGGCTGGCGCTCACCAGGCCTGGATTTGGGTCACCGTGGGTGACCACACTCTGAGAGCCAGCTGTCCCTCCTCCCAAGTAGCCACATGCTGTGCCGATGCCCCCGCGTCCCAGAAGCATGGTGGGGAAGGCTGGGACCCACCCCGGGTCTGCATCTCAAGGGGGCAGCACTGATCCCCCTCTCCCGAACGTCATCGCCAGCTCTGTAGGCATTCATGGTGTGCACGCTGGGTGTGAGTTCCAGGCCCTTCTGGGAAGTGAGCAGGTTGAACAGGTGAGACAGGTCAAGTTTCTGAGGCCACCAGCACCTTTTTCTCCGACAGTGAGTGTGTGGGCCGGCCGGCACCTCTGTAGGGCGACCGGGTTCCTGGGCCAGGTTGGGAGGCAGGCGGGCAGGAGATTCACTGGTCTCCAACAGCGTGTTACACCAGCAGTCCCGGGCGCCTTACTCACATCACGTGCTGTAATCAACTCCTGCCGAGCCAATAGACGTGCGGAAATACTGGCCCCGGGAGTGTTCCCATCATCTTTGGTGCTTTCTTCCCCTTGGGTGTGCATCTGTTCCTCACTGATGCAGGTCTTGGTGTAGTTTATGCCCTGCTGAGTGTGTCCATCTTTGAACAGGAATCTGCAGACAGGCAGAGCTGCTGCTGTTGCTCTGTCCTTGTGTGCTGGGGGTCAGCCGTGACCTCAAAGGGGGTATCACTCGGGCTCCTGCCTGGGCCACTGAGCATCAGTGAGCAGAGAACTGCATGGCCTCCTGGTTTGCACATTTAGGGGTGCAAACCCCCTGCTTTTACAAGCACTAGCTGTGCTTTCCAGCCGGAGGGGCTGGTGTTTAACACGGCGGTTCTAGCTGTGCAATTCCTACATGTGTTGCCTCTCTGGACAAAACCGCCAATGACAAGCCTTAGAAGTTCTGGTGTGAGATCCCTGAGACACTCACCACCCTACAGTTGTCCACGAGGTGTTTTCTCCTGTTTTTACTGCCTGTTAATAGGAAGCACCCAAACATCCAGCGCCTTGTAGTTTCATGACACAGGAGTGGATTCAACCATTTCATGAGCTGGGTTTGTTTGTTTGTTTTTTTTCATTTTAAAAAGTCATTTATCGTGAGGAGAAATCGTATGTCTCAAGAGCCTTGATAAACTTGGCTTTGCATGATCACACCTTCAGGTTGAAACATTTCATTTCATCATTTCCCAGAAGGGGCACCGAATCCACCCATTTCCTGTTTTTAATCTCAGAACGTTCTATGTTTCCTCCATGTCTGCTTTCCCGGCAGCAGGACCTGGGAAGCTGTCGACACCAAACTCTTTAAACTTGACCTCAGGTTCATGCACTTTGCATGTAGTTGCACCCAACTTGACAGTGTCTCTGCACAGAAATGCACAGGTGAGGGGCGCACCTGTTGTCCCCATTGCATGCGGACTCGTTCAGCTAGCTGGTCAGCAGGCCCCGCGCTGTCTGGGCCTGACCCCGGGTCTAAAGCTCTTGGTCACAGTCAGTGCCCACTGGCTTGTCACCGCCCACTCAGCCACTCTCTCCTCATGTAGCATTGGGTGCCGGGGCGGGCGGGGGGGGCGCGCATTTCCTCACAATGAAACTTTCTAAACTGCTCAAGCCTACCGCATTCTATTTTGGGTGTATTTTAACCCTTCTGGGTAAGGAATCTTTCTAGCACCTACTGGACCCCCTGGGATTCTTTGAAGAACAGTTTGAAAAGACCTTAACCTTTTCTTCTAAACTCAAGTGCACTCTTGGGAATAGTCTCTGGCTTACAAAGAGACCACACACCTGACAGGCCGTAAAGAGTCCTCATCATTGTCTCTTTCCCTTGCTCGTTCACTCACTCCTTTGCAGGCACGTGTCGTGCCCCCAGGGGAGCTGGGTTTTGGTTCCAGATTTTCCATAACGGCATAGAGTGCAACTGTGCAGCTAGAAACTACCACATGTACTTGTCTGACCAGATGGAGACATGTCACTTCCCTTCAGAAAAAGTCACTCTACAAGGAGAGCGCCTCGCTGTCCCTAAAGGGCCCCGACTTTGAAGTTGCTTGTCGTTGGAATAGTATTTTCAGTCTCCCCCGCCCTCCTTCCCTCCTTTCTCCTTTGCCGCTTCGAGTCTGCTGGGTTTTGGACGAAGAGAACCCTTGCCTCATCTTCACAGCTGCGGGAAGGCGAGCGCCCAGGGCTCCCAGGGAGAGGAGGGACTCGCCCGCTAGTAAATGTGCCAGCCGTAGTCCGAGGACTTTTTACTTCTCTTTTACTTGCAGGCCTCAGAGGTCAATTTACTTTCTTTCTCATTCTTGACCTATTGCCGCCACTGGCTGCAGAGGGAGCGTCACTTCGTCACTTCGGAGTCTGTGTCATGTCACCGGGAGGGGACTGGCCAAGAGACTTGGGAAAAACTTCTTTTTCCCAAGTTGGCATGTTTAAATTTAGCAATTCAGAATGAGACAAAGGGCTGACATTTGCACACTCTCTGAGCCCCACCGCACCGCCCAGGACGAGCCTGGTGTCTGGCCGCCCACCGGGCGTATGTCTGCTGGCATTTCCGCTCTCCTTGCATTTGAGCCCGAGGCCTAATGTCTGCAGTGTTTGTGCTGATGCTTGTGAGAGAAATGGAGTAAGGAGACAGCCCCCTCCTCTTCCTCCCATGTCCAGCCATAAGGTCAGGGGTTCCCTGTCGTCACTGAGTGTGGGACACTTCTCTTGTGGTGACAATGAATCGGGAGCTTTGACGTGAGCCCAGGCCTTCTGGCCCCGGGGGCTGTGGAAAGCCAGATGGCCAGGGTCCCTGTAGGTCTTCAACTTGTTAGCGAGTGTCCCAATCTACCAGAAAGTTACTAACACCTTCGTTTGTTGAAAAGCGGCAGTGGCCTCTGTTACAAGGTGGGAGATGGCCTGGGGCTGGGGTGTGGGGACTGCATTAAAGCTCAGTGGCCCCGTGGTCTCCTTGGGAAAGGTGTCTGTTCAGGAGCTCCGCCCACTTTCCAGTAGGATTGTTTGTTTGCTTGGTGTTGAGTTGTGTGCGTTCTTTCAATGTCGTGAATTTTAACCACTTGTCGGCTCTGTCGTTTGCAAATGTCTTCTCCCGTTCGTTAGGTGACCTTCTGAGTGAGGGGTCAGCTCTATGGGGACAGGAGGAGATTTGACTCCAGGTGGCAGACACACCGTGTGATGTGCAGATGATGTGTCACAGAAACGTCTACTTGAAACCTAAGTGATCTGATTAACCAGTGTCGCCCCAATAAATGTAGTTTTTTTAACGAAACAGTGGCAAAGGATCCAGGACAGGCAGAACCCCCTGCCGCACCCAACCCCGAGTTGTCTGTAACCTGGCCCCCTTGCCCAGAAGTCAGCTATTCCGCCACCTGGGCTCCCTGCACAGCAGCCCTGGAGGAGGGTGGTGAGCAGGTGCTTCGTCATTTCTCTCAGCGGTGACCCTGGGGGACAGGAGCGTGGACAGAGGCGGGGCCTGGGCTTCCATATCACCGCTGAGCTACCTGCCTGCCTGCGGGGCTGCTGGAGGGGCCTGCGTAGCGCCCCGCTTTGGCTGCAGCTGTCCCAGCGAGGGTGACGAGGGGAGCTCCAGCCTCCCTGAGTGAGTGCAGCCCCTCCCGCAGCCCAAGTGCCCAGGGCTAACAGAAAACACACGTGGAGAGCAGGGAGGGGCTCTGGGTTCCTCCACCCGTGGGGCGTGGGGGCCATTAGGCCTCCCAAGAGGACCCAGGCAGCCACGGGGCGCTCGGTGCTAGGGGTGGGGGGGGGAGATATTTGCCGCCACACGCTTTTTTTAGACACGGGAAAGTGAAACAACCACCAGAGAAGAACAAGGCTCAGAGATGAGACACTGAAGTACCAGCACCAAAGGGGAGAGAAGCCCTGGGAGGTCTGGGAGTCACAGGCCCGTCGCCCCTCCCCCATTTCTGTTTTCCTCGGGTAGGGGAGGGTTTTAGAAGTGAAGCCTCGGCACCCTCGGTTCTAGGCCGGTGGCTGCAGGGTGGGTGAGACATTCTCAGCAGCACAGAGGTCCCCCCCCGCCCCCCACCTACCACCACCCAGGGGCTTGGGGCAAGCATGTCCAGTAGTCTGAAGTTTGTCTCTGGAGGAGCCACCAGGAATCCTGGTTCTCCACAGCTCAGACACCTCAGCTCAGGGTCACCCCGAAGCGTCCCACATGGCTAGTGGGGGGAGAGCAGGAGGGACGTGGCCATGGGGAACACTGTCCCAGGAAGCTGGCAGGCGGGCTCGTCGGGGTGGAGGAGGCCGGCCGGGGTCTGGGGGAGGATGAGCCTCCGTCCAGCGAAACCTGGCCACCTTCGGGGTTCTCGGGGCAGTGGGGACATTGAGAGCTGCCTTTCCCTGTAGACAGACATGCACGAGCACCGAAGCTGACAGTCCTCTGGCATCCGTGCCATCACTGGGCAGTGGCACAGGGTTGAAGGTGCAAGGAGGGGTCAGGGCACCATCCGACTGCCACCTGAGAGGCCAGACAGCAGGACAGACAAGTGCGCCTGAGAACAGAGCTCAGCAGGCGCGCAGGCCCCTCCCGAGTGGGTTTGAAAATGTTGGCTTGCACAGAACAAATGGAAAGAAAGAATTCTATGAAGGGGCCTCTGCGGTGTCACTTCAGGGGACAATCAGTAGCGTCCCTGGGGTGGCCTGGGTGTCTCTTGGGACACAAAGAAGAGGGAAACAGGTGCACCTGGGGGAACTTCCCATCTGAATTGGGAGGCCTGGGAGGCTGTGGGGGTGCGGGCGAAGGCCCTCCTGGCTGGGCCCCCCTCCTGCCCCGGCCTGTGGAAATGAAAGATAAGGCCTTCTCCACCAGCCTTCCAACTGCTCCGGAGGGAATGCCCGGCTCCGCGTCCCGCTGCTGGCTATCACTGCAAACAGAAACCAGGCAGGTGGGGCGACCCCCAGGGCCTGTCTCACTGTCTGTCCCCTGGCTTCCAGGCCTTCCCCGCTTTGCCTGGTCTCCTTGTAAAACATGTCCTGCAGAGGCCTCAGAGGGTCTGCCTGCCCAGACACATCAGCTTTCTCTCCCACTCCTCCACCTTCCGGTCTCGGCCCCAAAGTGAAGTTCTCAATGACAGTGCAAGAAAACGTGGCCCGTTTTCACTCTGGCTTTTTCAGCATGGGAGAAAAATGACAGAATGGCCTCCTGGAATTGTTGGGAGTTTCTGCATCTCGTGCCGCGGAGGGCAGATGTGCCTTGGACGTCAGGTCCGTAGACCCTACACCGGCTGACCTCCAAGCCCTGGCCGCTGTCCCTCAGTGGCACAGAGCTGGGCCTCGGGCCCGTTGAGGAGTTGTATTTGGATGTGAGAAGTGCTGTAAGAGTGTGTGTCTCTGTGAGTGTGAGTCCGTGTGTCCGTGTGATCACGTGTGTCCGGGAGGGACCCTCCTGGTGCCCGCCGAGCCACCTGAAGCCATTCCCTGCTCCTGCTTCCCGTTCTGCCACAGCCCTTGCCTTGCGTTTGGGCCCAGCAGCTTCCCCTTTCCCTGCATCCCTGCACTTCACTGCTCGCCTGGTTCCTCTTCTGGGCCAGGAGGGTGCGGAAACCCGGTTACAATATGACAGGGGCTGCTGTGTCACAATCGCGCTCGTGGGCCTGCCTCCGGGAGGCCTCTGGACAGGCAGGGGGGAGGTGGATGGCTGGAGAGGGAAGAGAGGACAGAATGTGGAAGTCGGGGCTTCTGGGAGCCAGGCCTGGCTCGAGCTGGGACACGCCCCTTGGAAGCCCAGCCTTTCCCTGAGCAGCGCCTCCAGCCGGGCGGTGGTGGGCGGTCTGTGCCTGGGGAGCCCAGCACCTTAGCAGCTCCCGTCTCAGACCCACACGGGCCCCCAGCCTCCCTCTTTTTGTCTGTGGAGTGTGGGGTCACCTCCTCTGTGTCTTCCCTCCTCCAGGATGGTGAGGACCATCCTGACACCTAGACCTGCCCCTCCCCCCCCACCCTACGAGGCCCCCAGAGCAGGGCTACCATCTCAGCTTCCTCCCTGCATCCCCTCCCCGCCCCACAGGCCTGCTGCCCCCATGTCCCCTGTGAACTCCCTCCTGCTTCCCATTTGGCTGTTGCCCTGCGGGGAGCCCAGGCTCTGGGGTCATTTCTTTTGCCAAGGTCCCCTGTCCCTGACACATTCCTGTCTCCTGAGGATGAAGACCCCCCTGGGATTTGGGCCCCACCTTGCTGGGGCGTGGGTTGGCCGGGTCTTTCCCCTGAGGCCCCTCAGACTCTCGCGCACTCTGAGGTCGGATTTCCCTCGTACCATGTCCTGGTGCCACGTTTGGACCTCACACCCGCAGTTGGCAGAAGCCAGTGACCTTGGGCAGGCCCAGGGGCCTCTCAGGTAAAGTGGGATCACCTTTCCCTCCAGGGCCGCTTCCAGAACAAAGGGAGCTGGTGTGCAAAAGCATGTCATGCCTGGCCCCAGCGCACAGATGCGGGGACAGGGGACAGCTGACCTCGCTTGGATTTGAAATGGGACCCGCCATGCCCTGAACTGGTTCTTTTCATGTGTTTCCCAGGAAATGGTGTTGAATCATGAAAGTCCAGGGAGGTTGGGGAGAGAAGCAGACCCCACCCTGATTTCAAAGAAAAGTGGCTCCCGTGCAGGGCAGGACTCCCGAGACATTCTAATCCAGGACGGACGGATGGAAGGGCAGGCACCAGCTACCAGGAAAATACTCTCAGATGTGTAGGTCCCTCCCCACAGGCGTGAGCTGTTGGTGGAAGTGTGGGGATCTGGAGGCTGAGCAATGGGCGGTCCCAGGAGGCAACAGGTGTGGCCAGGCGTCCTCCCTCAGCGACTGCCCCCCTTCCTCTCCCAGGCGTAAGGAGACGTGAGCCAGGCAGGACAGCCTCCTGGGGTCCCCCAGAGGAGAGGCGCCCTGGTGAGGCACGGGACTGGAGGGAGGCTTTTCTCCCCTACGTCCACCTGCTGGTGGTCACAGCCCTGCCCAAGAACCAGTGCTCAGCATGACAGCCCAGAGCCCTGCAGGGTGCACAGAACAGCGTGCCCCAGCCTCTGGCCACCCTGTGAGAAAAGTGGGGAGACAATGAGACAGGGAGAGGGGGACAGGACAAGGAGCCTGAAGGAGCTCTTTAATTGAGGACCTAGGAAATGCAAAGCGCTTCGAGTCTAACTCCAGGTTAGCAGTACACTAACCCCGTCATAGGACACCTCATTATCAAGATGGAACATTCCAGCAGGCTCCTCTCCCAGAAGTCTCTGCGGGAGCATTCGCAGAGGGGAAAGACTGGGATGAGGTTGAGGGTGCCGGGGGGGGGCCACCTCGGGGTCCTGGGCGCCGTCTGCCACCTGTGGGCAGTTCAGGGTGATGCTCAGAGCCCAGGGGCTGCTGTCTGTCCATCAGTATGCACTGGCTGTTCTCTGAATGTTCCAGTCACCGTCAGTGCCGGGCTCCTGGCCTTCGAGTCTAGTACTGAGCTGCTTTTTTAAATATGTGAGCAGGAAGAGTGATCTTTGTGTGCCCTTTGCAGGTGCACACATGTGTGCACATGTGTGTGCCCTAGGGCACAGCCAGCTGCAGCCACCTCCGCTCGCTCTGCCCGGCCACAGCCCCAGCCCCTCTGCCCTCTGTAGCCGACTTGGCTGCAGACAGGACCAGTGTCTTGGACACTCTGTTCCTTCCTACCCCCGAACCCCCGCTGGCTGCCTGAGAAACTGCGTTTTGGGAGGAGAAGAGAAACGGGAAAGGGATGAAGGCCTCGTCTGCCCACACCATGGTAGCGTCACCAGGGGCTGCATGAGGGTCCCACAAACATGTCCCTTAAAGCCCAGAGCCTGTCTACAGACGGGGGCCAGGGACAGGGGCTACGGGTTCAGGGGCTAAGGACATGAACTGTTTCTCTACCTTTGCTGAGTCACCTTTTGCTTGGAATTCTGGCAGGAACGCCCCCGCAAGCCTCTGGAAGGGAGGGACAGCGGGGACCCACCCTCTGTGTGTCCTGGGGAAGATTACTTTATCTTTGGCCTCCCTAAAGCAGCGCTTGGGCCCCTGGAATCTCTGGGGCTTGACCCAGTGCCAGCCACGAGGACCGGAGGGAAAGGCCAGGCATGTCTGCAGAGCCTGGAGAGGGCCCGGAGCACAGCGTCCACAGGAAGGAGATGGGGTAGGGGTCTAACCCCCTCCGTGCTTCCCTGTGGGGGCAGCTGCACAGCCCCTGCTAGGGGGTGGGGGTGGGGCAAGTTCCCAGTCAGGGGTTTCCTTTCATCTTCAGCGCCTCCTTTGCCAAACTCCCTTCTCACGGGCACCGGCAGCTGCCCTGTTGCTCCAGCAAGAATGCGCCACCAGGAAAACCATATCTGAGCCCATGTGCAGTCACGGCAGCCAGGCACACACCCCGCAGGTGACCCTCGCCCCTCTCGGTGCCCACGCTGCCGGCACCCAGAGGGCAGGCGGGCCAGTCGCCCCACATTCCCTCACGGCCCTTCTTGCTCTCCCTCTAGAGCATGGCACCGTCACAAGGGCATGCACCTGGTGTCCCCCCCGTGCCCACAGGGCTTTCCCAGGGCAGGTGGCCTGCACACACCCCATGGGCTGTCACCACGTCCACAGGCCTGGGCGCTGACTTGTCGGCTGGCACTTCCTCTCCTCCCTCTGTGACCGGCGGGGGTCCCCCTGGTTGGAGTCAGATTTGGAGCAGAAAACAAAATAAGATTCAGTTGTCTTCGCAGCAGGGTCCCCACCTCAGCCCCCCAGCTCAGGACAAGACCTTCCGGCCTTGTCCTGAGTCTTCTAGCCCTCACTTATCTCCTGAAACATGGATCTCCTTCCCTCTTTTCAAAGCTTGAACTAAGTCTCCTCACTGTTTTTATCATTTTTCCGTTTTCCCCTCTTTATGACTGTCTTTAGGTTTTAGGGGCTGGGGCAAGTTTTACAAATTTCATCTCGATCCTTCTGTATGCTTGCTGCCTGTAGAATAGGCAATTATTATTTTTACAAAAAAAAGTCCTTTTTCCTCAAAAAAATGAAAAGTCGAGAAGGACGTAACATTCAGAAAGAGCCCTTAAGCCTGCTCTTTAACCTGTTGAGCTGTCCATCCCAGAACTGGGGCGCCTTTGTCTCAGAGAGCGGGTTAGTGGCGAACGGCAGTCAATGGACGGTCACCCCCTACACGGGGTCAGCGCCTGGAGCTGCTGCTACCTGGAAAGAAAACCCTGTTTGCCCGCGTCTCCTTTTCCGCATCACAGCTTTCTCAACCAGGGCTTTATCCGTCTGATTTAATTCGATGGGGAAGGTTAAAACTGCATGAATGAAACGTAAAGGAAACCAGACAGGTCCCCGGCTGAGCTCGGTCGAGGGAGAGGTCAGAAGGCGTGTCTCCTGGGTTGTGCCGAGGGCCGCTGCTACGTTCTCTGGGGGGCCGATCTGAGAACCATGTTTTGCCGTGGCCACCTCTGTTCGTTCTACCTGAAGCAGCAAAGCCCTGGCAGGCAGCCTGAAGCCCCAAAAGAGTGATTCCCGGATGGTACTGAGTTCCCCCGGGTGCTGGGTGCAGCCAGGAGCTAGCAGCATTATCTGGAGGGCGTTCATTTCTGCTTGTCACCACCAGCGGCCAGGGCAGAGCACTGTCCCTGTGTGGTTCCCCCCTTTGAAACACTTGCTGACATGCCCGGTTCTAGCCAGTCCCACAGGCCCTGACGCCAGTGCTGACCAGCCCGATCTGCCCCTGGCTGCCCACCAGGAAAAGCCGCCATGTGGCGGTGTCAGCTGGGAGGCAGGGTCCGGTAAGCATCACCAGGGCTCTGAACATGAACCTGACTCGTGGACATGACTGTCACACGTGCTGGGTGAGGGAGCCGAGGCCCAGAGTGGGTGGCGCTTCACCCCAAACGTCCACACAGCCAGTGGGATGCAGAGCACGTGATCGCAGTGCCCTGTGACCCAGCAGAAGAAGAAGCAGGGGCAGGGGGCGTGGCAGCCCAAAGCCAGTCCGTGTGCTCAGCATGGAGTGACACTCCCGTCACCAGCTGGCTCCCAGCGTCCCAAGTTTCCAGGAGCCTCACTCAGAACCTCACTACAAGACACTGTGCTCTCAGCTGCTCGCTTCACGAATTCTCCTTCAGCATAAAAGGGTTTCTGCTGATGCTCGAGTGTGACAGTCACCTTCAGAAAGCCGGAGCGAGGGGCTGCTGCGGCAGGGGCCCTGTGATGTATGCCCTGCCCCTGCTGGGTGGTGAAGGGGAGACAGGCCCCGGGAGCCCCTTTATCTGAGCCCACAGCGGGGCTCACGGCCGCATCAAGTCCAGAACGGGGCCTGTCCACAAGGATCCTGGGAAGGAGACGACAAGGACCATCACCAATGGGAGAGCAGGTATCACCGGACAGAGATAGCCCAGCCTGAGGGGTATGCAGTCCTGCGGAGGGGAGCGGACATGGCTAGCTGAGCAGGCAGAGACCAGCTGGAGGAGGGGACACACTGCCCTGGGCAGGGACCTGGAACTCGCGTCATCCTGTGGCAGAGGCCTCACGCGGAATGCCGGGGTCCACCCCCGAGGGGAAGCTGCAGAGTTCACAGAGGTGATGCGTGGGGCTGTTTGGGTTCATGGCCTCTCTTCCTAGGCCCCGTCCCTTTGATTCCTGAGTGGCAGCACCTGCTGAGACAGTCATGGTCGCTGGGACCAGCCTAGAGGGCCTGGGAAGGACTTGGGGTTGAGTCTCCTTGTCATAGTGTAGCCCGTGGGGACTTTGGAAGCACAGGTGGCCCCATAAGGACAATCTTGAGGGTGATAATCTCGGGACCTCGGGTGCAGCCTGGGGCCCCTGCCGACCACCTGCCCCATGCTGGGCTGTGGGCAGCGGCACTGTGGGAGGGCCTTGCTGGATAGGGCAGGCACTTGGGGACATACTGGGGTGTGATGTGAGTGGACAACAGTCATAGAGACGCCTCAAAAGAGCGTGAGAGATATTGGCTGTGGAGGCCAGTGTGGAACTGAGACCACGTAGCTCAGAGCACCGTCGGCACCTGCGGGGTGGGAGGAGGGCTGGGTCTGGAGGAGGGACCCTGTTTGGATTTCGGGTGCTCATCTGTGACGTGGGCGGGAGGATGGACAGCTCAGCAGCACTGAGGCCAGGTGAGGAAGTCCCAGCCAGGAGCCCCCAGCGTGTCTCTCCCTGTCTTCCATAAATACTTCGCTTGTGGCATTCTGTGGGACCAGGCAGGACCCTGGCTGGCCGAGGCACTGTGGCCGCAGATCAGGGACCTGGCTGTGCAAAGGAGCAGCTCAGCAGTGGCTCCGTTTGGGCGCGACGCTCACAGGACAGCCCCGTTGCTCTGTGTCCGATGGTCCCCTTGTCTGTGGTGCAGCTTCCTCTCCTGTCCGTGGAGAAGCACAGAGCCCCCTGGAGGGGGTGGGCAGGACCTGCTGGCCCGTCCCCTCCCCAGGTTAGCCCCCGGGCCATCCCTGAGGAGACGATGTGAGAACACACAGGCACTCCAGAAATGCCAGGGCGGAAGGGTTCCAGGACCCACCTGGGAGCCTGGCCTCAGTGTCCAGCCATGTGCAGGGCCCCTGGCCCTTCCCCCCACCTTCTTCCACCCCTGTAGTTGGGGACCCTTGCTCCCACGCGGTGACAGGTGGCAGTGACATGCATTGCAAAGGTCACTGCCAGCCCCACTCACACAAGTTAGTGACAAGTGGTCTGACAGTCCCGGAAGGCTAATACAATTTAAAGAATATGTATAAAAGGCAGACACCGGCACATTTTCAAATTCTCCCAAATACACATCGAAGCGCATGAATGGCCAGAAAATAGCCAGGGGATTTTCAGTCACCTGAAAGTCTCAGGTTCGTTTCCATGTGTCCCTGAGGTGGCAACTGCAGGCATTTAAATGCACAACTAAAGGCAGACTCACAGGGGTGGGTGATGGGCAGTCTTTCTTCCAGAATGTTCTTCGGTTGGGCAGTCTGAACAGGACTCAGAATCCGAGGCATCAGCAGCGTTCATATGGAAATGTTAGGGGCCATTTAGGGGATGGAAGAGTGAACTCAATTCACTCTTCATAGAAGGAGAGTATTGCACGAAATCCAGTAAATGAGATGCCGAGTCGTTTATCCCCGGCACCTTTTGGAAACCAGTGCCTGAAACCGGGGGTGGGAACTACCGAAGACGGGAAGGCAAGGCTGAGAGCTGGCTGGGGGCCTGGCCTTCCCCATCACCACGCGGCGGCTGCTGGGACTGGCGGGGGCAGTGCACGGGGTCTGCAGTGAGGGGGGCTCTGAGGGTGAATGTGCCACAACGCCCGTATGTGTGTGAGTGTGCACATGTGTGTGCTGCCGCAGGGACTTGCACACTTCCCGGCGTGGAGAGAGAGAAAGAGCTTCTAGAGGCCCTGCCTGCACGAGAGGACATGTGTTTGGAATGCTGACCCGAATGTGTTCCTTAGATATGGATGCAGATTTGCATATTTACGTGCTGACCACCAAGTGGACCAATTCCAGAGCTGCCTTGGAGCCCAGTCTCCTCCCTGACAAGAGGTGACGGTCCCTGTCTCCTCGGACCCCCGTGAAGGTGACAGGCAGCCTATGAAAAGGGCTTTGTACATATCCAGCTTTATAAAGTTCCCAGGGACCGCCTAGGGGACAGGACAGTCAGACAGGACAGGGCCGGACCAGCTGCCACATGTTCCCGCCTAGACAGTACCTGTTCTTCTCTGGGAGCTCAGCAGCTGTGGTGCAGGAGCGTGCATGCCGTGCACAGCTGGAGTGAGCTCCCGTGGGCCTGGCTTTCCGGGGGAGCAGATGGGCTCCAGAGAGACAGCTGTGTTTTGTTTCCTAGATATTTGTAAATTTTAGGGAATTAAACATTAAGGGCAAAACTTTCAAAGTTAGTTGGAATTACACTAGAAAACGAACGACTCTCTTGAACAGTTAACATGTGACATCGAGTGAAGTGCTCGGCATCAGTGATGTTGAACGGTCGTGGGTGGCCTGCAGGGCTCCGACAGAATCGCATGTTTCCAGGCTTCCCCTGGGCCGGCCCAAGGCCCGCTACAGTGTCCACTGGCGGGAAGGAGTTAGATACATTGTAACAGGTCTCAGCCCCAGCTCGA
Source organism: Macrotus californicus (assembly GCA_007922815.1). Taxonomy (NCBI): domain Eukaryota; kingdom Metazoa; phylum Chordata; class Mammalia; order Chiroptera; family Phyllostomidae; genus Macrotus; species Macrotus californicus. The sequence continues at coordinate 163,017 of VMDR010000035.1, forward strand.
TTGCCCGAACGTGAACTCCCAACTGTTGTGCTCAGCATCGCACGCCAGCGCGGGCCATGGAGCAGGCACGATCTGTGGTAGAAACTGCCTTCCACACCCCAGCACAGTCAGGCCCCTTCTCGGCAGAGTCTCAGGGAACCATGTGGCTCTTCCAGCAGGGACTTTTCTATCACGTCATGTATCGGAATGCCCCTGTTTTAAAAGGTAATACTAACCTGAAGACATCTTTGCCTGTCCCCGTTTATCTGAGGTAGCCATGGCTGCAGGCCACAGAGAGCTCGAGGTTCAGAAAGCTGGCGTAACAGGTCAGAGCTCAGTGAAGACCACTGGTGGCAGAGGCCGCTGGTGCTCGGCCTCACACCGTGACCACTGGTGGGCCATCAAGCCTGCATGCTCCCGGGCAGACCAGCTGCCCACAGCTGTTTGACTGGACACGTGACAGTGACTCTTTGTCAGATCTGGAGGAGCGGGAACAGGATGAGGAGAGGGAGGCCAGCGTTTGTTAGGAAATGCGTGAGCTGGCTGCTTGAAGCAGCCAGCTCTGGACGTGACTCCCAGATTGTTTTTGCCCAGAATCCTGATATTTTAATGCATTTTTCATGGGGAGAAAAGGGAAGGCCTGGGGTCAGCTGCACTTGGAAAACATGGGTTTAAGCGATGTTTACTGGCCTGCTTCCTGCTACACAGCACAGCCTTGGTCTGCTGATTCGGAAGTCTATCTAAGAGGTTCGCTCAGCAGCCACCCTGTGCGTGTGACTGACGGCCACCAGGGTGGCACTCTGGAGAGAAAGCGTGTGTGTGTGCATGTGTGTACATGCGTGTGCATGTGGGCAGCTACTCAGTCTTAAAACGCAGCCCCTCCTGGGAAGCTCTGACCCACCAAACAGAACAGGAACTTGCAGACGTGAGTGGCGATAACACTTAGGGGGGCAGTTGCCAAGGGAGACCCACCAAAATGGGGTAGCTCTTTGTGAACAGGGAAATACACCAACTTTTCCCCACTCGGTGTGTTGCGCAAAGATTTTCCAGTTTTTCTGTGAACATTTTCTAAGAAAATTCGGAAGGAAGAACAAAAGCTCTGGGTCAGCCCGTTAGGGAACAGCCTGCCCCTGTGAAGGCTCGGGGTCTCCCTGCAGACGCTGGCTGTGCAGGTCAGGGTCCTCCCCGTCCCAGACGGTGCAGGGCAGAAACCCCGAGACGTCACACAGCGGCTGCTCCCAAAGGCCCTGTGATGTCGTGCCGTGAGCTCGGACCTTCAGGAACAGAGGGACAGCTGTTGCCTTCTCCGGGTCCGAGGGCTGAATAATGGCTTTGAGCGATCATGCTTGCTTTTTGAAAATGCTGCCTTCTGCATTCCTCACACGGTATCACAACCCAGCTTTCTCTCTTTGTGCTTCTTTATTGCAGTTTCATATGGGGCTGACGGCTTTAGGAATTTTCATGCAATAATTCCCAATTCTTTCTCTCGTAAGTATACGCTCTGCTTCTAAAGAATGGAAACGTGTGTGTGCATTTCACACCCGGTGCCTGCTGTGTGCTTGTCATGCATGCTTCCGTCATCCTCCCGCATGCCGGGCAAAACGCGGTGCGCCCTGTGTCGATCCTTCTGTTTGTTGAACAACCGCCACCGGGAGCATCACTCACACTGTCAACTACACATGTGCCCTTTGTGATGTCAGCAGCACGAGGGAGCACCCCTCTGCCGTGGCAGCCGAGTGACAGTGACTGCAGAAGTGACAGGAGCACTGAGGGAATCGCCGCCCTCGACCGTTTTGTTACGAACGTGTGGTTTTCTCCTTTTTACTGAGAAGACGGGGCAACGGCGAGACTTGCTGTCACCATGAAACAGCCCAGCTTGTTCTTGAGACCGTTTCTGGCCTCGCGGGGCGGGAGAAAGCCACCAGTAATTTCAGAACTGAGAGAAGGCGCAGGGCCTCTCGGGCTGAGCGCTGCCCTCAGGGCTGGGTGCCGGCGGCCACTCCCGAGCTGAAGCCCGAAGCAGATGTTCATCTTTCTCTTTTACACGTTGAGATGACAGATGGTAGACATCTTCGAGCCACATCCTTGAAGATGTATTTTAAGGAACGGAGGGTGCTTCTTTTGAAAATGTGCAGATAGCTGAATATTCAAAATGATGCAAGTTGGTTGCCCTCTGAGGACTTAGGTCTTGAGAGCCTGCGTTAGTAGGTCCCCTCGATTGGCAGCATCGGGAAGCAGGGCCTGGCGGTTCACACTGCAATGAGGACAATAATAGCTCTGACGGAGAGGCTGCCGGGGACAGGCGAAGGCAGGCTCTGACACCCTGGCTATGCACAGTTCTTGGGAGTCTACAGGTTTGTCGGCAGCAACCCCAGTCAGGCCCCTGTGCCCACACCCTGTGCCGGCTGCCTCTCCTGTCGGCGAGGTCACAGAGACCCTTCCCTTACTCAGGTTACCCTGATTCAGCCTTCAAAGCTAGCTCGCCCTCCATGCCTGTGGGGTATGTGTGTGAGTGTCGGTGTGTGTGCTCACGTGACTGTATGGAGCACTCAGGCACTAGGGCGCGGGCTGGTGTTACTTTGGAGGTGAACAGCCACACCGCAGACACGTTAAGGAGTCAGATGCTCTTCGGGGTAAGGCTGTCCCCCCTCGGACGTGCCTCCTCAACACCTGAGGATGGGGAGGCTCAAGCAGGTCACAGTGTTGGGGCAGGCGGTTTGGCGAAGACTTCAGTGTGTAGGAAACGTCTGCCTAGGGCAAGGTGTGACTCTGCGGCTTCTGGGAGACAGATGCTGTATGTGCCCATGCACAGCCTGTCTGTAGACTTAAACCAGTGGGCTCACAGGTGTCTGTGTTTCTCTCTCTTCCACCCCTCCCCCATGAACCCAAATTGTGAAGGTCACCGGGCAAGGTAGCTGTTGACTTGGCCGGTGCCCCCCAAACAGCAACCAGACTGTTCTGGGCCAACATCGCCACCTAGTGGTCCTGGTGGAGAATCGCCCTCACCGCCTCTTTTTTTCTTCCTAAAAATTAAGCACGTGACCTGTTTGTCCCTCTGTCCCTCCTCTGTCCCATTGTGTGTCCCTAGTTCCCTGGGGACATGTAAATGTGCTTCTGGCTTGTTCTCTTTTCATACGCTTCCTCTTTTCTCTCTCCATTCCATGCAAAGGCCTAAAACATTGCGTAAGAATGAAAATATTCCTCATCGCTCCTCTTGACAAGTGAAAGGGGAAAAACTACATTTAAAATGGTGTCGGCTGTAACACATGGCTTTATTAACCTTCAAAACATTTAAAAAATGTGCTAAACCTCTTTCAGAGGCAGCGTGAAAGCATCTACGTCCCCCTCACCCTGAGTTTTCACGTAATTGACCTCCTTCCAGATAAGCCATAAATGTTTCCATCCCACTTGACTCTAACTGGCCAGTCACCACGGCTGCAGGAAGGCTTCTGTCTCCCATGTCCTCCCGTAAAACAGGGAGCATTTCAAGCTCCCGTGGCCTAAACTCCTGTTATGGTGACGGTTTCAGAATAGTTTCTTGATAGAAAATTGTGGTCTGAATACCAACCACTCACCTGACCAATGAATACACAGACACACGGCCACAGGGAAGAGAACATGAAGAGGGAGCATGACCCACTTGTGGGGGTAGGGGCTGTACAAAGGCTCTTTGTCCATTTGGGACAGTTTATGACGCTGGGCAGCGGACCAGTCTGGCCTCGGCCCCGCTGACCCCAAGCCCCGTGGATTCTTCAGACCCGTTCCTGTGACTTATGTCCCACTTGGGGGTCTGGGGCGCTCTGTGTTGCTAAAAACATAGACAAATAGTAACACAAAGATTTTAGCCTTTCTTAATTGCAATGGCCTCTGGGAAGGAAAGCAGCTATTGGCTGGCTCAAGGTTGAAGGCGCCCTCTCCCAAGGGAAGCCACATGTGTTCAGTGCTGGGATTGGGCCCCAGGCTGGGCCAGGCTGGGCCAGGGTCGGGGCGAAGACAGAACAGGCCCCAGCTGGTTAGTCTGTGTTCATCAGCCCAGGGCAGCGCCTCACGGAGGCCGGGCACATGTCTGCGAGGTGGGGAGTTACATCCACGGAGCATAATCCCTATATTCAGGGGACACATAACATTTCACACGACCAGAGCCCAGCATTTCCGGGTCCAAGGAAACGGCACAGAGGCTCTGGCTGATGAATTTCCAGTGAAGCTTGGCCGGTCGGTGTGAGCCCTGGTCAGCCTTCCAGACAGACAGACGGTGTCCATGGGGGGACCGAAGCACAGCACCCGCAGGAACTGGCTTCTGTCCCCCACTGACTTCCCTCTGCCCACTGCAGGCTGCCCTTGCCTTTCTGAAGGAGGCAGACGGCCCGCGTGGTGCGGGGCCCCAGGACTGCACGCGGGTTTCCTTTGTTCCCGCCCACACTGCTGACCGAGCTCACCGTCAGCCAGAACCCCAAAACCCTTTTTCAGACTTTCATGAGGGAAGCCGAGACGCTCCTATGCCGAGCTTGTGTTCAGAATGTGTATTTTCACTTGAGTGGGCCATGCATGTTTGTCTGTCAGAGATCTGGCTGCGGTGGTCACTGACTAGGTGGCTTTAGGCCCTGGTTTCTGTCATCTGCCAAATAACGAGCATGCTGCCTGTGTCCCCCTCCCAGCTGGGACGGGGGCGGTTTCCACAGCTGCCCCCTCAGTGGGCAGAAAGTGCCCTGTCCTCTGGTGGCCAGGGGCGGTCTGCATGTGTCCACATGAGAGGACGCCTTCCCCGTTTCAGGGAGCGTTCACTTGCACTTGAATGCGGTGACCCTGGTGGACGGTGTGGCCCATTTTGCTGTCACCGATGCCCCCGGTCTCGGCAAGCAGCCTCTCCTTCTCTTGGTCCCCACAGCCCTTTCCTGGCGTAAAAAGGCCCAGAACTAGTCCCCAGAGTGCAAGCAGCTGGCGGCTCTCATATGCTCAGACTCCTGCTTCGACATGCATGTGGGGTTTGCCCTCTGTCCACATCCCTCATCTGTGGCTCCTAGTCTTTGCCACGGTGATCAGGGTTTGCCTGCATTTTTCTGGGAACCTAGAATAGGACAGGATCCTGAATTCTGTTCCTCGGGCTCTGCCTCCTCTGGCTCGGAACAGACTCCCTGAAATGGTGCCTGCCGGTCCCCAATGCTCCCGGGGTGATTGGCAGCAAGCCCTCACGCCTGTTAACCCTGCTGCTTACCTGGGCTCTGTCTCAGCTTTCAGACAGCGTGCCCATGGCATCGTCACAAGAAAGTCCCTCCTTCATGAGCCTCTAGCTTCCTGGCTGGAGGACTTCTCTGGTGATGTGCAGGCTTGCTTCTGTCACGCTGTCCTCGTCCCCTACCCTGACATAGTGTCACCTGCTCCTCAGCAGCTTCCCTCTGGGAGCGCACACTTCTGACGTCAGAAACCCAAGGGTCAACTCTGCTCTTCTAGGCCTCACAATGTCACTGACAACAAGCCCTGGGCACACCCTGGGGTCACAGACACACCTGTCGTTCCCAAGGACCCAGAACAAGTGAGTGTTTTTGGCCGGTGCTATGAGCCCTCTGCTGACGGGCGCCTTTGGGAAGCGAGAGTCAGTGCTTTCTGTGGGGGGCCTCTAAAGGCATGAAACAGGGCTGAGCAGACGTGGGAGGGGGTGCTTCCCTGCTGTTTGTCTGTGGGAGTCTGTCTTCCCACCCCAGGCCCCTTGCCCCCCGCAACCCCGCACAGCAGCTGGGGTGTCAGCTCCGCTTTGGGGGATAGGCCGTACCTGCTCATTTGCTGTACTGTGCTGTGGCCTCCATTCACAAACCTCAAGGTGATGATTGGACATAGTCCCGCCTTCAGAAGTTCACAGGTCTCTGAGCTGTAAGGTCGTACTCCTGGGGCGGACACTGATAGGCAGGGAGGCCCCGGCGAAAGAATTTGCTTCCTCCTGGAAAGGTACATGGATGCACCAGAGGACAGGGACTCCAGGGAGCATGGTGGTGACAAAGTGCCATGCCTCTGGCACCCCGCCTTCCTGCCTGTCTTGTCTCCTACCTTGCTGAGCGGGTGGTGGCTGTGTGAGGTCAGCAGGAGGCGGGGACGCAGGGTCCTTCCAGGCTCTGGGGTCTAGAATCCCATTCCAGGACATCCGCCTGCAGAGACCCCTGTGGAACGCCTGGGTGTCCTGGGAAGAGCAACCCTCACCTCTGGGGTCTCGAAGTCCACATGGCCCATTTACTGTGGCCCATTCCCTGCTAATTCGTTCCATTTGCTTATTTGTCTGTAAATCTCCTCTCCAAAGAGCTGATGGGAAAACCTGGGTGGGACAGCGGTTGGGAATGTGGGTGCTGGGGCCAGGCTGCCTGCAGCTCCCCCCGGCGTGGCCGCTGGGTGGCCGTGTGACCTCACGCACATTGTTCGCCCTCTCTGTGCCCGCGCCTCCTCCCCTGTAAAGTAGGGTGACAACAGCTCCTCCCTTATGGGGTTGTGGTCGGGGTCAAGCAGCAGCCACCGTGCTGTGAGCCTGGCGCGGGCCAGTGCCATCATGTTATCGGGTGAGACGGGGCTCCCTCCCCCTGATGACTGTTGGGAATGTGCTCCCCTTGGCCTGTCACTGTGCTGAGCTAGCTTCTCATCCGCTCACCCATCAAAGCCTCACAATGCCCTTGTCAGGCCAGAGCAGTGACCGCTTACAGATGGGGAAACCGAGGCACAGAGAAGGCACACGGCTCCACTGAGCTCCCAGAGCTTACAGGGCCGGGGGCTGAGAGTCCCCAGCAGGGGCTTCAGTACCATGGTCTGGGCTCCAGACCTCCCCGCCCAGAGGGCCACGTGGAGTGCCCAGAGCCTGAAGCACCGTTAACTGAGTCAATTGTTCAAGACAGTGGTCCTCAGACTTGAGCGTTCACCTGAGTCCCCTGGGGATTTGTGACGGCGTGGAGCGCTGAGCCCTGTCCAGAGGCACTGGCTCGGGGTGTCTGGGGTGGGCCCCAGAACTTGCTGTTCTAACCAGTTCTCAGGTGACGTAGGTGCAGCTGGTCCAGGGATGGCACCTAGAGACCCACTGACTCAAAACATCCATCAGAGGCGACGCGTCACCACCATGGTTTACCTGCCTGTTGTGACTAATGGGTAGAGACTGAGGCAGGCGATGGTTTCCAGGGTAACGTCAGGAGGGGGCTGGGCTCATCCATGTGCCACCAGGGTCTCAGAAGAGCGCAAACAAAATGCCTCTTGTTTCCTTTACCGAGAAAAGTGCGTGAATGATGTAAACCTTCACCCTGAACGTGACGTCAAGGGAGGGAGAGTGCGGGGTGAACAGTGGTCATTGTGTGTGTCCGTGCCAGCCCCTCACCCCCACGCGCGTGGCTCTGCCTTCGGAAAACCTAGTCTCAGTCTCCCAAATTCATGACCACCCCCACAGAGCCCCTGGAGCAAATCTGAGCTCACAGCTGTGGGTTAGCACCCACCTCTCGTGACCCTCGTGAAGTAAAAGGGGGCTGGAGTGGTCACACACCGAAGAAACACAAAACCTTCCAGAAATCTGTGGTCAGGGGTCCACGCCTGCATCTGCTGGGCTTGGTCCCAACGTTTATCACTCCGTGACACTGAGCAGGTTCTCACGCTTGACAACCACTCACGAGGGACTCTGCCAGACAAGGTTACAGCCCCGGGGGAGCTCACGGTGTGGTGGATGCTCACCTCCTGGTGCGAGGGGCTCACCTGGGGGAGGGGGTGCAGGGTCTGCCTCCCATGACCACAGGGTGCCCAAGGCTGTCACTGCTTAGAGCGAGGGCCCCACTCCACAGGAGACGTCGGGGACCCTGCCGCTGGGACTTGCGGAGTGGCAGGCAGGTCACCTCCTGCCACAGGCTCTCAGGGGCCAGGGCTGCTGTCCCCGCGGAGAACCTCTTGAGGAGCCCCGGGCTCCCGTGGGCGGTGCTGCTGTGCTCTGTTTCCTGCGATGACACTGAGTGGCCGCTGTATTGTGTCTTTCAGCCAGTAATGTTAAAGTAGAGACTCAGAGTGACGAAGAGAATGGGCGTGCCTGTGAGGTGAATGGGGAAGCTTGTGCCCAGGACTTGCGCGTGCTCGGTGCCGCGGGCGAGGACGTGGATGGCTCCCACAGTGGCCAAGGCGGCAGAGCTGTGTCAGGAGCTGGAGGCATCCGACTGCCTAACGGCAAACTCAAGTGTGATGTCTGTGGGATCGTGTGCATCGGCCCCAATGTACTCATGGTCCACAAGAGGAGCCACACGGGTAAGGCCTGGCGGAGGGGCAGGCGGACGCAGCCGAGCGGCTGTCCCGAGGGCGCATCGCACAGGCGGGCGGAGCCGTGGGAGCTCTGGGGCGAGTGGGGCGTGCGTGCTTCTCCCGAGGCTTCTGACGGGATCGGTTCGATCCTAGACATTGGAGCAATAAACAGAATGCCAAGCAGCCTCAGATGCGAGTGCTGGGAGGGGGTGGCAGGGGTCGTTCCCTCTAAGCAGGGGTGATGGGCATGGTTAGGGTGCCCGGGGCACATGGCTCAAAACCAAACAGAAAAACGAGCACAGCACACACCTCGCTCTGTCCACTGGGATGCCTGGAGTCCACAAACCTGTTTTCAATCCGGATGAGGAGGGCTGGGCTCTCGAAAACGTCAGCAAGTGACCAAACGCCAGCAAAGCACATCTTTCAGAAAGAGTTGTGGCCAGGTTTCAGGTGCTGTGGGCAGGATCGGAGTCACGAGTCTGAAAATTCAAAATCAGTAAATCGTTTAATACCCGAGCCCCTGTCTGTCAGAGGCACCAGAAGGATCAGAGAGTATAATGTCCCGTGTCTAAAACTGGAGGGCTGAGGGGACTCTAAGGCCCGATCGCTGTGCCCACGCTCACATGGGGGGCAAGAGAGGGAGAGGCCCCATTCTGCCCCCTCCATGTGCCCAGCACGAGGTCCAGGGATCGACCAGGCACGTATTTCCCACCAGAACTGCCTGCTCACCTCTCATGGCCCTGGAGAGTCTTCAGAAAACAGTGTTAGTGGGGTGCATTTAGGTACAACTGTGTGCACCCCATGTGTTCTGAATTGAACAGAAACATTATTCTCCTGCCATAGAGCTGAGCAGACAATGCGTTCACCTGCTGTGACGGCCACTGAACATTTGGACATAACTCGTAGGGCCCTGTGTCACTGTGGCCCAGGAGTGCCATCGACAGTCATCCTGATGCCAGCATCTGCCAGCACCATCCGCGGGAGGAGGGGCAGCCACGCGGGTGGAACCCAAAGCGTAGAGGTGCAGCCGATCCCATGGGGTCTCTGGGAGGGAGGGAGCCTCGTGCGAGTCCAGTAAATTCAGGGGCACCGGGAACTAAGTCGGAATTCTGAAAATTCATTGGACAGCAAAGCCGGGGGTGTCAGGAAAAGCAGATTGTTCTGGCTTTGCGACATTTCCATTTGAATCAGGGCAGTTTCTAAAAGGATGACTTCCATTTGTTGTAAAAAATGGAAAAAATCTGGGAAAAAATGGAAAGTGTATTTCTTTTCAATAAGCATTCTTTTTCTGTAAAATCTTGTTTTCTAAAATGGAGCAAACTGCTTTTCCTGATGCACTGCTTAGTCCTGAAATTATCCATTGAGGTAGATCCGCCCCCCTCCCCCCCACCTGGTGTTGAGTGAGACGCAGGACAGTGGTCCGGCTGCCCTCTGGCAGGGCCGGGAGGGGCAGAGCCCGGCGAAGGCAGGGCACGGCCAGAAAGGTGCTCTGCAGAATGTGCGGTGGCTGGCTCCATGCGCTGCTGGGGGAGCCACAGCCCTCACAGCTGAATCACCCTCCTGATTTCACAGTGAAAAGTCTCCCCGATAAGTATTTGATAGGCGAATCAGATCCTGGCACACTCGGTCGCCACACTAGAATGGCGCCCGCCCTGATGACAGAATAATTGTCTGTAACGGAGAAACCTGCCAGGCGCGGACATGCAGAGCGCACGGCCGTGTGCTGCCCGCCTGTCCCCATAGGTCGCAGTGAAGGGTCGAGTGCCAGGCACCAATGCCCCCAGCCCTCCATCTACAGAACGGAGCAGGGGCGACCGACCAGCAGTGTCAGGGTTCCTGCCTTGACCTCTGTTTTGTTTTGTTTTTTCTAAAAAAGTCTGCAACAGTGAACCTGTGACCATCCCCAGAATGCATTGCCACTTGGGTGACGGAGAGGGCCACAGGCAGCTGTGGGATCACCTGGGCAAAGCTGGTGTGACTACGTAGATGCGATAGAAAGTTTCCACGTTCCTGGGGCCCGAGCAGAATATGCTAGAAAAGGCATCACCAGTCCCGCCCTGAACTCTGCAAGTTTAAACCTTGCTAGAACAGTGCTTCTCCGGCTGAAAGACCGTGGGAGACCCACAGGAGGTCCCATGGAAATGCAGAGTCTGGTTTGCTCCAGAGAGTACCTGGGCACTGGGCAGGGACCCTGAGCAGCTGTAGATGGCAGTTGAGGGCCTGACAGTGAATGTGACATTTCAGGGGCCCTTCTTCTGCGAGCTTAGGTATAGCCAAAGTCACTCCCGCCCCCCGAGAAGCCAGGACCTGCCCCTGCTCCTCCCCCTGACAGAGCGAGTCAGGTGCCCAGGGTTGCTTTCCCGAGTGACTGCTGCTCCCATGGGCTCTCTCCCGGTGCAGAGCATGGCGCCCCATCGAAAGGGCTCATTGAGGCCTGCACATCACTCCCTCGTGTGCAGCTCAGCTTCACTGCTCTCACACCCTTGGGAGAGAAGTGGCTCCTCCCACTGCCCGTGCCACCGAGAGCATGGCATCTGGAAGAGACGCAATGCAGGGCCACCCCCGCCAGGCGATGTGCAGAAACAATGGGCTTCTGAGCAAGAAAGACCCAAAAAGTGCCTGAATTACGGTGACTGCTCCCCCTGCTCCCACCTGGGAGGTGGCCAGGCCTGTCACTCTGTCTCACTGGCACAGCACCAGCCCTGACGCTGCTCCCAGGCTCAGCCAGTGGGCCCCACTCAGGCCCCGCAGTCCGGGCGTCTGTCTTAAATTCTCCTCTCTGACAGACCCGCAGAAATTCATGACAAGGGCAGCCGAGGGAGTTTTCTTTCTTACCCAGTTAAGTGAGGAAGGGCTCAAACACTCTCAGAGTCGCTGGGCCTGAAAACTAAATTTGGAGTGAAGGACATTGAAGTCCTCATCCCAGTGAATGAAAGGAACGACAACCTCGGAGAAACCTGAATTCACTTAGTGACAATAAGCAAGCTCTCGGGCTGCAGGAGGGCAGGTGACAGACCTTGGCCGACAGGAGGGCTCACAGACACATGGTTCGTGGTTCGTGCCCTGTCACTGGCTCCAGGGCCTGGCCCCCTCCCCGCCTGCCCCTGGGGAGGGGCTGGACCATGAGCCCAGCTCCCTGAGTCGTCCGCAGGGAGCGGCTCTGCCTGAGGCCCGAGGCCTGCATTGCGTGTTCACACCCACACAGGCCACCCGCCCAGGACAAGGACACTCCCAGGAAAGCTGCCAGCTGGAGGGGGGCCCCAGGCACAGCAGGGTACCTGGAACCGGTGACTCAAACTGGAAGCCAGATTTCACTCTTGAAGAAACGGCTGCCTTTCCTTCTCTCCTTCCTGTCCTGTTCTGCAGAAGCAGGGCGCAGCTCCTGAGGCCTGTCCTTCCTGTCCCTGCCGAGACCCTGGCTCACCCACAGGGTCCCACCTGCAGACCTCAGGAGCCCCTGCACCTTGTCCACGGGGAGGGCCTCTAGCTTTGGGTCATCCACACACACGTTCACAGTTGCGTCCTGCATCCCTATCACAGCATTGCGTGGCAGGAGGCCTGCCCACTGGCTGTCTTTCTGGGACCCCCAGCCTGGGCATCCTCCGGGTGGCATAAGAGCTGGGTTGTCCCCACACGCAGGGCCCTTCCCCCTCCTTAGGGTCTGACACACACCTTCACGCACGCGCATGCAGGCAGGACCCAGAGGTGCTTCTGGTAGAAGATGAAATGATCGTTTTGTTGGGTGCTCCTCAGGGCTGCCTGGCCTGGGGCAGGACTCGGGAGTATAGGCAGGTTCCGCTCCAGTCAGACGACCACTGGCTCCCGCCGGCAGGACGCCCACCCTTTCTCGGCCTGGTCAAGTCCAGGCCAGGTGGGGACCTGGGCGGGCAGCCAGTGCGGCCTGGCTGGAGTCAGGTCCCTCCGACAGGTCTGCACCTGAGCGCCGTGGCGCACCAGCCCCCGTGTCCAGAGTGGAGCCTCTCTTGTCCCCTTAGCAACAAAGGGGACCAGGACGATGCCACGCAGGTGCAGAGCTGAGAGGGCCGGCGGGGCTGCTGCTGAGTCAGTCCTGATAAGTGATGTGTCGTTTGCCGAGGTCACGTGGAACCATTGGGGAGGTTGTGAAATATGCATTTTCCACATGTTCCGGTTTCCTAAGAAGAGAAAATGTTCCCAGGAAGCTTCGTATTCTTACAGTGTCTCAGCAGCGGTGGCTACGGTCCCACAGAGCAGTTCTGCTAAAAAAATAAGGCATTTGTGCATGAGAAAGCCGCCACCTCTCCTTAAACATGACAAATGCCTCACTCTTGAGAGCAAGCGGTGCATGGCACAGTTGTCATCGGCTCAGGCCCAAGCCCCGGGGCCGCTCCAGAGCACCTTTCTCACACACGTGGCCCGAGTGGCCCTCGGACAGGAGGGACACCGACGGGGCCGCCGCTCCCCCAGCACCGCCCAGGAGAGAACTCCTGGGAATGACCGAATTGCACCTTAGGCCCTCTGTAGGGAGACTGTGGCTTGTGTCCCGTGGACGGGCTCCTGAGGTCCTGGGGTCTGTGAGGGAGGCCGGGAGATCGGGGACATTCGGGACGACGTGGAGCTCTCCTCTGGTTTCCTCACCTCCCGTTTCGCTGGGCCGTTCTCCTCTCTCCCCTCGCGCTCTCCCCGTCTGTCTCCCTCCAGATTCGCCCGTGCAGGGACAGACAGGTGATGGAGGAGAAATTGAAAAGGAAATACGGGGAGATGTAAATGAAAAGAAGTTATTATAACTGTTATAATGAACTGCCTTTCATTTAAATATAAGAATGTAACGCTGAAATGAACTTGTGATCCTGAAATGCATTTTTAATGAGTTTCCTTTTTATTTTGCTGCTTCAGTGGCATATTTTAAAGACCCTTTGAAAAAAGCCACATTAAAAAACCCACCAAATGCCACAACACGCAAAATTGGATATTGGTTTATTCCAAAACTGCTGATCAGGAAGAGTAGCTCTTCATCACAAAATGTTGCAGTCACTTTATTTAAATGAGTTTGAATTTGCATTGTGATGTGCCGCTCTGATTTAGGGGAAAAAATTAGATTTTCAGATCAAATTGACCCAGGCAGTGAAGCGTTAAGAAGCTGGCAGGTTTCGTCTGAAAGCCCTCATGTTCGATCAGAGCTGCTGCCGGTGGAAGTCACCGGCCCCGTGGGAAAGCGTCGTGTGGCCCGTGTGCTCCTCAGGTCCCCGGCCCTTGTCCGCACTCACGACCCCCCGTCTCCCTGCAGGAGAGCGGCCTTTCCAGTGCAACCAGTGCGGGGCCTCCTTCACGCAGAAGGGCAACCTGCTGCGTCACATCAAGCTGCACTCGGGGGAGAAGCCCTTCAAGTGCCACCTCTGCAACTACGCCTGCCGCCGGAGGGACGCCCTCACGGGGCACCTGCGGACGCACTCCGGTAGGTCCTCAGGGTGCAGGTGGGGTGTGGAAGCCAGGAGGCCACCCATGTGGTGCACGGGCTGGGGACCCCTCCCCGCTGCGTGGCCTGGTCACTGGGGCAGCCTGTGTTGGTCACTGGCCACCCCAATGATGGTGGCAGCGGCAGGGTCCCTGTCAGCCCATGACTGGCCAGTGAACCAGAGAGGCGGGGGTGGGGTGCAGGGTGGGAGGAATCTCACACACCAAGCCCCACCTTAGTTAGCTAGATCTTTCAAAAGAGGCCCCTGACCCTGTCTGGTCAGGTAAGTGGTCTTCAGAAAGGATTCCCCCCTGTGCTTTTGCTGGGCATCATGTGAATTGTGCAGAAAGCTCCCAGATCCGTGTCTTTAGGCTGAGAGGGAGACACACATGTGACAGGGTTATGCAGAGGATTTCAGGAGCCATCACTGCAGAGGTGACAGAGGGCCCTTGTCCTGAGTGGGTGGATGCTATCACCAAGGACATACTGCCCCCCCAACTGGGCCCGAGTGCAACTCTCCCCTGGAGCCAGGCCCGCCTCCTCAGGAGGCCAGTTAGCAGATTTGGCTAGACACACCCCAGATGATCTGGGTGCTCCCTCTCCTGCCCCTGACTGGGTCGGATCACCCGCCTCCTCAGGAGTTTTTCTTGCTCTTTTGCATTATCCAGCGGCCCCATGATCTCACAGGCCAGAGCAGGAAGGCGTGGGGCCTGCACGGCGGGGCCCAGCCATGCGGGGGTTCTGCGGTGGGGGTGACAGGCCCTTCCTCCTGCCCCAGTGGAGCTGTCCATCCAAACCCTCCCGTATCGGGGACTCTGCTCGACCAGGGTGCTGGGGACAGGAAGGGGCTTCGGACCAGCCCCCTCACACAGGGATGCGGTGTGCATGGGGGTTTTCTGGGCTCCGGCCTTGTCCTTCCCAAACGGGATGAGTATAATGCAGGTCAGGTGTCAGAGGTCACTTGCTATGTTCATTTCTTGGTCACCCATGTACTGAGCACCTCAGGGACCTCATTCCCCAGCAGAGGAAATGAGTGCAAATAGGAAAGCACCGGCGTCTCCCCAGGGCTGTGGCGCAGTGTCCAAGGGGGCGGCGGGAGCTCCGAGAGGGGACACAGTCTGTCTCTGGGATGAGAGGCCACAGGAGAGACTCCCGTAGAAAAGGGCTTGAGCCCAGGCTGGAAGACGGGTTTCTGAGGTGGCCTTCAGAGACATCCACGCTGAGTGTGCCATTCTGTAAGTGACCCCAGAAAGGGGCACTGGGCACATTTTAGCAAATGGGGGAACTGCCATTCTCCTGCAGGAGCCAGGGCACGGGAGTGGCTGGGGGTGGAGCGCCAGTGTCCAGGCAGGCCATTGCTGCTCTGCCCTGACCCCCTTCCTGGTCATCAACTTGGAGGAGGCTCCCCAAACACTCCTCGTTGTGAGCTGTGATGATTGGGGTCAGGGTCTTCACACCTGAGGAAGGAGCCACGCAGAGCTGAGGAGTCACTCCTTCCCGTGGAGCGGGCAGGTCAGCCGGGGCGACAGTGAGGCCAAGGCCGCCACCCCCATCAGGGACAGGGCACGTGCTGAAGCCTGGGGAGGCTGTTGTTGCAGGCAGCAGGGAGAACAGGGGCTCCCCCCAAGTGGGACAGTGACAACGTGACAGTGAGCATTTTTAAACATTTGTACGTGTTGATAATGAAAGGCATTCGTGGTCCCTCGCGGAGGTGAGGGTGTGCGAGGAACTGGAGGTAGGTGCTGGACGTGACGATTGTGCAGTCTGGGTGCCGTGCCCAGCAGGGGCTGGGGGACGAAGGACTTGGCAGACGTCGCTTCTCAGGTGTCGAGCAAACACCAGCCTGTGACGGTAGCAGGGCTCAGGGCTGGTAGAAGGCACACTGGCCCACGCGAGACGGTCCTCAGTGGAGCACCAGCTCCACCGTCCCCCGGGACCCCTGGGGCACGTGGACGTGCATCAGGAACCTCTCCTGCTCATTAACCTGAGAGCCTGAAGCAAAGCCGCTCCCTTTGCTTTCCCGCTGTGACGTCAGAGCCGTCTGCCTCGGCGTCTTAGGTCACTCCGGCCCTTCGCCTGCTAGTGCTTGGGGAGTTCTCTGTAACACAGGGAGGCCTTGGGCAGTCGCTCCTATCAACGCACCCACCGATGAGCAGGCTGGGCATCCTATGGGAGGAAGCCGCTGTGGGCCCAGGGCTGCTGGTGGTTCTGACACCTAAAGGTGCCGTGGACACAGCTCTTGGCAAAAATGACGGTGAGGTGAAGGCTGCAGTGTGTGTCTGCCAGCTCAAATGCAGCCACTGTCTGTTCCACTATGACACGGCCGCTCCCCTGTTCCCCCAAGTCACAGTGCGGCTCGTAGCCTTCCCGACAACTGGGGCAGGTGGAAGAGGCTGCAAAAGTCAGGCCATCAGTGGTGACGTAACTAGAATCGTCCCTCACTGATAACAAGAGGGGGGCGTGAAGCGGAGGGACCCCTCCCATCTTTACTGCTTTCTTCCGACGCAGCAAGCTGAGCCAGAGACCGTCACCCGGAAGAACATGGGGCAATGCTCCAAGACAGGCTTCACTTCGCTGTCACAGTGAGCGTGTTTCTCAGGTCCCAGGGTCACACCGACCATATACTCAGAGAAGAGGACACTTCGACACCTTGCCGTTTACACAGGGAGCTGCTCAAGTTCCAGCCGTTTCAGGGAAGGACACTGAGGGCTTTTCTATAGTCTATTAACTTTTAAAGGTGGCGCGCAATGGAACACACCGTTTCAGGCAACATCCTACGTGTTGATGTTCTTTCCCTGAAGTCAGGGATGCAACGCCTCCTACAAATAAAGATCCTTTTATCCCTTTATTACGGCCAGTGTTCCAGAGCTCAAAGTTCGCTTTTTTTTGTTTTCTTTGTCTTGGTCCTCTTAAACGATAGCTTCCCTCCACCTCAGGAAGAGATGGAACCAGTGCAAGCTGTGGCTAAACCGTCTCACCCAGTGTCCCTCTGCGGATGGCGTTGACTTTTGTCTAGCGGTTTCGAGTGTGTGAAACCTCACGTTAAGCGAAGGAGGATTATTCTGATCTTAGAATGGAAATTTCTATTCTTTACGTAACTCGCTGAAGATACTCACCCCCTTCACCCCTTAAAACGCTTTGCGTTGGAGCCTGGAAACCGAGCCCCTCGTGAGGCGGTGCTCCCTCCCCCGCAGCACTCACTCCCCAAAGTGCAGGGAGAACAAAGGTCATTGTTGGAGCTGGACCGCTCAGCGCAGCAGCCACCAGCCCTACCTGGCGTTTGGATTTGAATTTGGATCAATGACACAAAATTGTCACTCGGCAAACGCTCCACAGCCCCAGGTGGCCACCGGCTGGAGGACAAGCCGCAAGACACCATGCTCCTATGGTCCACAGGATGTCCCACTGGACAAGGCTCATCTAGAAAGCACGTGTTTGGGAAAACAGAGGCTCATTCCATTGAAGATACTTGTCTTTTTGGTGTCTATGGCCTCGGATTGCCCCGTGTGCACCCGGGGAGGGAACTGACTTGGTTACATCTGGTCTGGCACCAGTGCCGCGCCTGCCCTGGCCCCGGTAGAGCTGGGGGCCAGAGTCCAACCACACAGGTGAATCTGAATGTCATCCAGCCTCTGCCCAGGTGACCCCTCAGCATGGTGACACCGCAGAGGTTCGTGCCCTCCAGTCACAGGACACCTGACAGTGACTGAAGCCGGAGAGGCCTGGGGGTCAGCAGAGGGGATGAACCAAGATGGGACTGGACTCGTGGGAAGTCTCAGGGCAGTTAAGGAAGCCCCTTGACGTCCCCGTTTTCACAGTTAGCGATCCCGACCAAGTGCATGGTGCTCTGAGCTCTCCCGAGTAGAGTGTCTTTTGGCTTTTTGGTGATGTCTGTGTTGCATGCCTGCCTCCCCGCCCATACGGCCAGCATTTAACTGGGGTCTCGAACTCCGTTCTGTTTTCTGCAGTTGGTAAACCTCACAAATGTGGATATTGTGGCCGAAGCTACAAACAGCGAAGCTCTTTGGAGGAACATAAAGAACGCTGCCACAACTACCTGCAGACCATGGGCCTCCCGGGCACGCTGTACCCAGGTAAGCCGCAGCAGCTCCGGTGGCCTGGCCCCGCCCCAGGCTCGCCCGCCTGTCCACCCGCTGGGACCCACTGAGCCGGCACACGGCACACACCCACTAGGAGTGCAGACCTCCTCTCACAGGAGGGAGCTTGACCTTAAACCCCTCCCTCTTCTAAGATACTAGGGACCCTTGACATTATTTTTTGTTTGTTAGTTTTGGTTTCGGGTAGTTTTTTTTTAACCCGGAGTGCTGATTACTTCTCTGTGCCCAGTTACCAAGACAAGATGTGAAACCTTGTTTGAAAACACTATTTTCATGAAGTTTTTCTGATAAGGGCTTCCGGGCTGTTTTCAGTGCTGGCTGGTGGCACCAGCCCGGAAGGAGAGAGCAGCCCTGGCAGTCGACAGCAGGCCACTGTCCCCGGACTCAGGGACCGGCTGCCCATTCCTCGTGAGCTCGATGCTCCGCGCTGGGCTGCATCTCGAGAGCGCACTTGGCTCCCATCTTAGACGATTTGAAGTGACAGATGGGGGAGACACCGGCCCAGGTGCCGTGTTTACTTGGGGGGACAGCAGTGCTAGGAAAGGCACCTCCCTGTCTTGTCAAGGCAGAAGAAATCTCTGAGTAGCTCGACTGCAGGTTCCCTCTTTCCAAACACGACTTACTTAGCACGACCGTTGGAAAAATAATCCCCGGACCAAGGGGGAGCCGCCAAGTTAATGGCTGAGAATTGAGGAAGCCTCATCATATAAATCCATAGGGGACAGATGTCTTTTAAACTTAGATTTTATTTGATTATTGTACCTTTTTGTCACGGTGACACAAACGTAGAACTCAAGTCTGTGACCATCCTGTGCATGGCTCAGTGGCATTAGCGTGCTTGGGGACATGCAGGTCATTAGAGGCGGAGGCGAGCAGGAAAGAAGGGGTCAGACAAGAGGGGACAGTCACATGTCCTGGCCTGCAGCGGCCGCGCGTCACAGGGCACCAGGGGTCCTGGCACTGTCTCCCGGGCTGGTGGCTGCTGTCCCTGTGCCCTGTTCTTCTTACCTGTAGAACGGGGAGAGTCCACGAAACGACCGTGCAGCTTCCTTCAGGGCCCGAGGTGGGTTTCCAGAACGGAAGGGCCTTGAGGGTCCGTGGGGGGAGGAAACTAGACACTCGAAGCAACAATGACCGTGTCACCATCACCCACCTGTGGCCAGACCCCCAGGTGGGAGACAACGGGACGAGGAGACAGTGAAATGCTCCTTTACAGTGAAATACAAACACTGAGATGTTGCATTTTCTGTAAAAAACAAGTTAATGGGCCTCAGACATGAGTGCTGCTGATTCATCTTTAGCCATTTACCTACTCAGCACACACTCACCAAGGACACAGCAGCCGCAACACCAGCCCCTGCTGAGTACAGCAGCATGCGTTTCCCTGACACACCCTGCACACGGGGTCGACAGACCAAACAGACAAGGCCCACACAGAGAGCCCACTGGCTTTCCCCACCGTCCTGACAGGCGGCACATGCCACGGGCTCCCCTCGGGCATGGGCAGCATTTCCCGAGACCTGGGGCCAGCTTCCCACTTGGGACCCTTTTTGCAGTGTGCCCCCAAGCTCCCCTCTTAAATGGCAATGGCACTTGCTGCCTGGGCACCCACCAAGAAGAGCACAAGAGGAAAAAGGGGTGTGAGCACAGGGCGTGTTTCACACGCTCACCTGAGCACCCAAGGTCGTCTGGTCCCCAGAGTCCCGCCCCCAACACGCTGCTCTTGTCTCTCCATGGGGTCACGGAGCTCCTGTGTCGGCAATGGGTCCACTGGTCCCAGAGTCGGTTCAGCCCTAACGTGTTCATTATAACCTTCAGTGCTCACATTGTCTGGGATCCCCCAGTGGGGCTTCTCACCTGGCCGGTGCAGGTTGTAGGGACTCGGAAGCCACGGAGGCAAGTGAATGCAGGTCTGCCCGGGGGACGTCTAGGATCATAGGGCAGGCGAGGGGCTGTGGTGGGGGCTCCTGGTTGCCGGCTTTGCTGTGCTGTCTCCTGTCCCTCCCATACCCCAGACACCAGGCCCCCCAGCACTCAGGTGGACCCCCATCCCCCTCAGCTGGGGGCCATTCTGTTGGATTAGGTAGAAACAGAACCTAGTTTACAGGATGTAGAAGAGGTTACTTTTCCTGAATGTGGTGTCACTAAGTAGAAAGCATTTTGGCCATCTGCAATAGTTTCCTAATGTCTCTACAAGACATAGAAGCTTCACTGGAGCCTGAGGTGAGCAAACGGTGTCACAAGCCCTTAGGAGGCAATCCAGCGAAGGGTGGATCAGCCAGGGACTGGGGGCTGGGGGTCATCTGTCCTCACTGGGAGGCTCTGAGAGTCAGGCTCCCAGGAGCCCGCAGCCTGGCGGAGAGTGAACCCCTCCCGGGGCCACAGTGCCCTGCTCTCAGGGAAGGGCGGACACCGAGGGAAGCCTGTGCGCTCCACAGGTCCAAGTGTGGCCAGTGACATTGAACTTCACGGGTTTTACGTGCACCCCCCACAGAACTCAGGGTGTTATGTTTGCCCATTTAGTAAGAAACACACTTCTGATGCTCAAAATGATATATAGCTGTGTTGTCAACCAATTCGAAATACATTTTTCAAAGTGGCATCAGGGCACACTGGAGACAGAAACTAATTAGAAGTGACCTTAGTAGGTGATGTGCCGGACGTGAGGGAGAAAGCCACCACAGCAGATGAGGAAGGAAGATACCGTGGCCGATGGGTGGGGTCAGAGGGCTGGACACTGCCTGTGCGTGTCCCCGAGCCCAGGCGTGGCTTCACATCAGACAGCACTGGACATCTGAGTGGAATCAGGAAACCATGTACCATGACGTATATCCGGAAAAACCGAGGGGGACTGGCAGCTGTTTGAGGAGGGGCACTGCCCGGGCAGCAGCAGGGGCCTCCTGGCAGAGCGGCTGGGTCCGTGGTAGAAGCGGATGTGCTTCACAGAGCCCTGAGAGGGGACGCCTCTGCAGCAGGGCTTGTGAGGACTGTGGGCACTGTGCCGGAAGAATCGATGACCTGTTTAGAGGGCAGTCAATTTATAAGTGCAGCTCCGTATACATGGTGATGAATTTCAGGGAGATGGCAGAGTTCTGTTTCCAAAGCTCCAACCGTAAAACCAGGCAAGACTGTGCAGGGTACAGAGTTGTGTCTTCAGTTGTAGAAAGAAAGAGACAGCCTGAGAACAGCGACGACGGGCTAGGACGCCCCCCTCCACCTGCAGCCGCCCCCGCGACCCCCGCCTTCCCCGCAGTCTGCAGCCACCTTCGGTTGTCCCGAGGGTGCAAGCGCGTCCAGGGGCCGGAGCTCTGGGCTCTCCCCACGAGGCCGGCATTTGCCGGAGCATCTTGAGTGTTTCCTCTGCTTCTCAGTTCACTGAGCCCGCGGGCGGGAGCCGGACCCTCAGACCATTTGTGGCTCTGACAGTTCTCTAGTTCTCAGGAGCGTTGACCCAGTTAGTGGATTGAGGCGTCTGTGAGTAGTTCAGACCACTCATCGGGGGGACACGATTAATCACAGTTCACTTTCCGGTGACAGTAACAGCGCTCGGTCCGCGGGCCCTGGGGGACCATGGGCAGCCCGCGCTGTCTTCAGCAGGTGGGTGCCGGCAGCTCTGCCTGCCTGTCGGGGCTGCCGGGAAGCTCAGAACTAATCCCTGTCGAGAGCCTGGCTTTTGTGGGCGTGTCAGAAATGTCAGATTAACACTGGACGCTGCCAGATCATCCCCCTGCCAGCGTCTCTAAACCGGCCTCTCCGACTGTCTTTGACCGCAGTCATTAAGGAAGAAGCCAGTCACAGCGAGATGGCAGAAGACCTGTGCAAGACAGCGGCCGAGAGGTCCCTCGTGCTCGACAGACTCGCCAGCAATGTCGCCAAACGTAAGAGCTCTATGCCTCAGAAATTCGTCGGTAAGAGTTCGACGTTTGCTGCCTCTTACAAACCACTGGGCGGGGGTAGGGGGGGTGTCCAGGCACAGGTGGCGATCACGAGAGGGCTGGAGAAGGAAAACGTGCCCCGTTTGTTTAGAGAAAGCAGAAATGGGCAAGCTTAACATTTCTTAAATACCTTGAAATTCTTTCCAGAGGCCTTGTAAACATGGCAGAGTTTCTGCTAGTAGCTTGTCCTAGACGTGATGTTGCAGTGGCTGGGCACACAGTGGGGTCTGCCCCTGGACACTCCATGGGCACTGGTGGGGACAAGTCAGTGTGCCTGGTGTCACATGCGTGAGCCTGGCTCGGCCAGGGGCTCCCTGCACAGCCCAGGCACCCCCTGCTTGAGTTGGACATGGTCATTTTCCACTCGAACCTCACACTGCCCCCCACGTGGGTGGCTTTGAAGGGTTAGTGGGCAGAATTGCCCATCACCTGACCCAGGAGCAGTGCCCAGGGAAAAGGGACACAGCCAGGTCAGTTGCTGTTACAGGTGACTCTCTACCTGGGGCAGGTGCTTGGAGAGGTAAACAGTGGAGGGAGACAGCCTCTTCTCTGGGAACTTGTTGTCCAGTGGAGGTGGCAGACGGGGCACCCAGGGCCATCATCCAGGCCAGTCCCTAGAGGGCATAAGGTAGGGCTGAGGCAGGTGGGGGAGTGCAGGTGCCCCTGGCCGGGGACCCACCTAGGTGTCCGTCACCGCCATGCGCTCACACTGTCACCTTGGTGACGCCATGGGACTCCCCAGTCCTGGCTTTACTCCTGCGTTCTCTCACAGGGCGTCACGCCACAAAGTGGCAGCAAGGGTGTGAGAGCATTTAGCAGCTGTCAATATTAAGGTCCGCTGTCATGCCTGGGGTGATACAGACAGAGGGTCATGGGGGTTGCCCTCGAGGGAAGGGGACCATGGGGGAGGGCTGTGCTTGGAGGGAGGAGGGTCAGTTGGAGCTGCTGAGGCTGGCAGTGAGCCGGATGAAGAGCAGGGCTGGGCCCGGGGCTGCCAGGGGGAGAAGGGGAACGGAGTCCCAGACAGACTGAAATGCAGAGAAAGGCTGCGCTGGTGTGGGGGCGAGTGGGGTGCAGGTGTGATCGGGGTAACTTATGTCCCTCGGGGGAGCGAGGAGAATGAACCTGCAGTGCACACCTTCCAGGGGCTGCGGGCTGGAGTGCCAGGGTGAGCACAGACCCTGCTCACCCACCAGGCAGAGCAGAGCACGGGCATCTGTCCTGGCACATGGGGACTGCAGGGTTGGACAGGGAGCCGGAGGGGCGGGGTGGGCCCAGAGGGGAAGGTGTGAGGAGGAAGGCTGCAGACAGGGGATGGCAGGCCAGCACAGAACTGGGTGATGGAAACCAAGAGTCACGGTGACTGTGAGGCACTGGTGTGCCACTTGCAGAAGTGACCCAGGCTCTGGAAAAGTTCGAGTTCCATTTTCAGTCTGCCAGTTTCCGAGGACTTCCTGGTGTAGATGCTGTGTGGGAGCCTGGGCACAGGTGCTGGGAGACAGGAGGGTCTGACAGGGGGTCACAGTTCACGGAGTGGGGGCCCCAGAGGGTGCTGCCATCCCTCAGGACAGCAGGAAGGGGGCACAAGGCAGAGGCCCCATTCCTGGGGTTCTAGCCTTCCCATTGCTCTGAAAATAGGCTTCCTTTGATCAGGCTTTAAAGAGAGGTTTGCCACAGGTTGGGGGTTGGGAGGGTGGGGAAGGAAGTCAGAGACACTTTTGCAAACCGCTGGCTGGAGACACCTCGGGGGGAGGTGCCCACGCGGGTGAGCTTTCAGACTGCGTGGGGGAGACCTTGAACTTCCTGAGCAGAGTGGGGGTCAAGTGGAAGTGCAGAGGAGGCTGCGGCAGTAGGGCCGAGGGGTATACGGGGCCCACTCCCTGGTGATAGGGACAGTGGCCGGCGAGAGGCAGTGAGGTGACCGTGAGGAGTTTGGGGCCATACAAGACACTGTCCAGGGCTTTGTCAGTGAACATGGGTGGCCAGCGTGAGTTTTTGGAGACTTCTCCCCAAATAAGACTGTGAGACTCTGCAGCGGCCACCCCGATGAGCCCGCCGCTGGGCATTGTCTTGAGATTCAGAAGCTTCCGTGTTTAGAAAGAAAAGCCTCGATCCTCGGTCAGTCGAAGCTGCACAGGCTGCCAGCTCTCAGGCGGCTGTGCGCCCTGCCTGGTGTCCCCGCCACGAGGCCGGTGACTGGGGACGTGCGTCTGAAACAAGGGCTACTTCAGTGTGACGGGAGTTCAGTTACCCGTGCTAACTTGTCAGTTTCTCCTCTGAAATCAAGAAGGAGACGGGTCCCTAAGTTCCCCCTTAACTTCTCGATGCCAAGTGCATCCTCCGTGGGAACTCAGAAAGAGCGTGTCGGAGCGAGCTATTCCCATACACGCTGGCCTGGGGGGGAGGGTAGTCAGAGATCCCCAGACTTGACCTCGAGAACATCCCTGGGCTCAGTGTCCCCCCGTCGTCTGTGAAGTGGGCCTGAGGCCCCTGCCCCGCCTCCTCCCCAAAGCTGTTCTGAGGACCCCCAGGCCTGGCTGCTGGGGCTGGCAGCACACCCAACACTGGCAGGCGCCTGGCACACAGGAGCTGACACTGTTTTGGGGTTGAGTGTTGCTCAGAACGGCATCTATTGTTGCTTAGTGAGTATGTGACCTCTGACTAAAGTTTTTTAATGAAACGCTGGCACAAGTGTAAGTGAGCATTTCCTTTGCTGGCCACACTGCTCATTGCTCTGTGTCATCAAAGACCTTGTCCTCGGAGACAATCAGGCAGCGGGTGGCGGGGCGGATGAGCCGTGCCGCAAAGGGGCGACGCACCATGCTTGCGTGGCAATGCCAGCCGCTGCTCTGAGTCTGCTTTTGGTGGCTGTGGTGAGAGCATTTAAAATACAGAGGAAATAAGAGAAAAAGATCAGCGATTGATATCCCTGCTACCCATTGTCACTGCCTTAGTGAACTTCTCCTAAGAAGTTTACATTTTTTAAATTAAAAAAAGTCCCCATTGTATTATTGAAATGACACACGGTTAATATAAAGAATTGTGATGCAAAGATGAGCATTTTAAAGTCACCACAACACCCGACACCCAGCAATGACCAGCACTGAGCGTAGCTGAGATCGACTCTAGATGTCTATTTTGACGAATAAAATAAATCTGGGAGCAGAGAGGACGGTGAGCCGGTAGACTGGCCGAGGTGCGAGGCGCGCTGCAGGGAGTCTGTCCGGTGGCAGGCGCCATTTCAGACGAAAGCGTGTCTTCGATTAGGAGGTGAGCAGGAGACCAACCAGCTCGTCCTCAGACAAATATCCCCCCCCCACACACAGAAAATGTTGGAACAGGCTTTCTCCCAGAGTCAGAGGGCACGTCTGGAGAAACCCTGAGCCTTCACATCGTGTTTCGTTTACATCGGCACAGTCAGCAGCGGCGGACTCGGACCCGGCGCCGGGGCGGGGGCCCCTGTCCCGCTTCGCCTGCTCGGTTGCATCGTGGCCTCCTCCCACGCTGCACTCTGCGGTTGGCCTGCCCTCGGACTAGCCGTCTATTACTGACTCCCTGTTTGAGTGGAGGGAAGGCTCGGCCCCGGTCCTTTTCCTGCCGTTCCGTTTTCCAGTGTTTTTCTTGTTGTTGTTTGTCAATAACCATTGTCACTCACTATTACATCGGTTTCAGGTGTCACCGTCTCTGTCTCTGTCAGTGATTTCTCCATTGGTTGGCCTCTGCAGTTGTGGAACCTCTTTCGAGAAGGTTCAAGGGGCGTTCCATGTCCACACTCGTTTTGTGTCTGAGGGTGGCCACCGGCCGCCTTCCTGTCAATACTTGGGGGGCCCTGTTGGCAGAGTACATGGTGCTGGGTCAGCCCGGTTGTGCCCCTGAGAACTTCTGAGATCTCTGCAGGATTCACAATGATGGCGAAATGTTCACTGTCCCCCTAAATGCCTGGAGCCCTCTTTTTAACTTGAAAGTTAGACGCCCTCAGTTGGAGGGGACTTAGTGTTTTACATTCCGAATAAAAACTTCCTGCCATTTAAAAATGGGACCTCCCTTCTTCTTCTTTATTTCTGGGACGTTCTCTCTCATATTCAAGCACTTTCTTTGCTTCCATCTATGGTGGTCTATTCAGGGATACCAGTTGTCCTGCACTGGAAAATATTTGTCTTCCACATCTGTTAACATCTCATGTTCTCTTTCTTCTTCACATGCAGTCATTGTCACCATGCCGTGGTTTTCCTGTGTCAGGGATGCCAGTTCCAGTCCTTTCTGGTCCCCTCCTGGCGGCTTCTCATCCGCGCATCAGTGCTGTAGGGAGGCCCTGCGGACCTTCTGGTCCCGAGATCTGCAGTCTCCTCTCCCGTCTCGCTCGGCTGTTTTCACGTGCCATCTCTCAGTATTTCACTTCTTCCTGAGCCCGTGTCACAAAGCAATTCTGAGCCGTTTCCTCTCTTCTTTGAATTAAGCTTTTCACCTAGAATGGCTCAGTGGTTTGGTACTTCCTCTCTCCCTGTGCGCTGTGAGAAAATATTTTCACCGGAACCAGCACATCGCTTTTCATCTTCTTGTTCTACTCGGGCCGACATAGATTGATTGATGTCTCAACATCCTTCCCACCATATCTGAGACTTTTCTTTTTCCCATGAGAGCTATCGACTTTTCTAAATTTTGAGAGAAGGCCAAGGACGGGGCGGGGGAGGGAGGCGAGGTGGGTGTAGTCTTCGTGAAGGAGCCGTCTCTCGGGCGGGTCCTGTCCCTCATGCTGAGATGGGGTTCAGTGTCCTTGGCTCACTGTCACGGTACTGGGTGGCGGAGTGTTTTCCGCCCCCAAGGGGACACCCTGGCACTTCGGGCCGTGTCCCTGCATGGAGGACGTCACTCCGGTCACAGGGGCCAACCTCAGGCGCCGTTGTCCAGTGTCACCTAGTTCTCACCAGCAGAGGTTTTAGCAGTTTTTGATCAGAAATGGAAAACCACCTCCTGTAGAGAGAGGCAGGTGTCAGGGGAAAGGCTGAGTGAGGGTTGTACTGATTCAGACTTCCGGATTTGGGAGTGAGATGGGCGGCCACCAAGCTTCACCATGCGTTCTTTGCCAAGGTTTTCTTCCCTTGGTGGTTGACTTCTTAAAGCACTCCTTTCATTGGAACACGCGTCTTTCCTTACCTGACGGCCACAGCGAGCTTGGGGGTTCACTCTTCTCCCTCCAAGGAGTGCTGGGGCGGGGTGCCGCAGCCTGCTTCAGCACACGTTTCTGCCCTGCATCCATTGTCGGTGCCCAGGTTTCAAAACCACAGGTTCTTTGGTTGCTCGGGAACCCACGGCGCACGGCTGCGGGGAGGAGCAGGGTAGTGGGCAGGAGAAGCGTGGTTTCTCACAGGGCTGTGGCTCTCTTGCGTTTATTAGAATTGTCCACGAAGTTTCTCTGCCTTCTCTCCGAGCCAGGATTTGGTGGAGGGGTAGGCTGGGGCGCAACCAGAGTCAATGAATCCTGTTCTGGGCTTAGTGTGACAAGACCATCAGCACCTCAGAAAGCTGTGCTTTCCGTCCTGCCGTCCAGCCACTCCCCTGACCTCGATGGAGAGAGCAGCCCTTCCGGGGGGCCCACCTGGCACCGAGGGCCCCTGAGGGTCGGGGACTGCAGAGGGTGGGACCGGCCACTGACAGGTGTTCTGCCAGTGACCTGAGGACCCCAAGGAACATTAGTGCAGGGCCTGTGCCCCTCTGAGCACCCGGAGGTTAAAATGAGGGACAGCCAGGCCATTGGGTGATGGATGTCCACCACAGGCACAAGAGGCGGAAAGCTGCTTAGGAGAGTGATGAGATATGCTCCTGGACCATTACCAATGGCCACAGATTTTTTTTAAAGAGAATTATTAATGAGTCTACAAACTATGGGGGAGGCTACCTTCTGTGGCCAAGGCTGAGCTGAAGGCCTTGATGTCAGGCGTCAGCGTGAGAGACGGGGGGCGTCCTCCTCTGCCACCACCCCCACCGGCCACCACCAGTTACAACCTGGGCTCTCAGGACAGCCTGCAAGTACGTCCCTTTCCTTCGTCCCTCCCCAGCCCGGGCTCCCTGCCCTCAGACCCTTCGGGCGCTTCTTCTCGTTTTCTCTGGACAAAGCCCCTGCTGGTGTAGCCCTGCCTACTGATCCCACGCCCCGCCCCGCCCGCCCTGGGCCCTGGCTCTGGCCTCACCACCCTCACCACACCCCACAAAGCTCCAGGCTCCCTGGGATCTGTCTCCTCCTGCTGCTGTCACTGTGGGACACTGTGGGACATAAAAGCCCCTCCCCCAGCTGGCCCATCCTCCATCTGAAGCCAGTGACACTGTCCCAGCCAGGCTTCTCTGTCATCACGGGACTCGGGGTAAGCCATGTGACTGAGCTTCAGGGCTTCAGGGTCTGTCCTGCTGTTTGCTCTGTGCCGCTGAGAACGGGGACCGTTTTCACCTGCTCCCCCTCTCTGTCCCCATGCCTGGTCCTCAGCAGGTGTTCCAGGAGTGTGTGTTGGAGGGAGGAGGGAAACCGAGTGAGGGACAAAGTGAGAACGTGTCCAGCGCGCCCCTGGAGGGTCTCCTGCACATCAGCTTAGGAACTGGCTGCCCCTGGAAGGAAACAGCGACTGCCTACCCTAACCACGGGCTTTCACACTGAGCTTACGGCCAATGGGGAGAAGGCATAGCTTCGAAGAAATGTGTTTTATTTCTTTACGAAAATGTTCACTCAAGAGCTAAACAGGAAGCCAAAGCTAGACTCAGATTTCAGCTTTCGCAGGGAGACGAGCTGTCCTGCAGACAGCGAGGTCAGGCCATGTCTGGGCCAGGGGCTCGCTGGTCGGCCCTGGACATGGCACTCTGGGCCTCATTCCTGCTCGGTCATATTTTGAAAGGACGTGTGAAGGGCACACCTTCTTCCCTGTGGCTCGGTTTGCTGTTGGCTTTCCACCCCCGTCTCTGTGGGAAGGGCCTCGGTGCTGCTGACCAGGGACAGGCAGAGGGATGTCGGGGGCGAGGTGGGGCAGGGATGGGGCAGCTGTTAAGTCTGAACATCCTCTCGAACTCAAGTCAGAGCTCTGTGCTCTGGGTAAGAATGCTCTCAGTTCTCACATATTTTGATTACATTTTATTCCAGAATATGAAAGCTCTGAATTTAGAATACATTACATAATATTACTTTAAATAAATGCATTGCACATTATTATGAATAATCACATAATTATGTATTTAATTAAATAAATGTAAAACAAATGATAAATTATTTAGAACACCATACTGAATGCACCTCATTTAAGTGTGAAGGTTAACCATAATCTGTTTAGACAGACTTGAACTTGTAGAGAGAAAGGACACGACCCTTGGTTCAGCCTGTATGAGTCTGTGCTTTCAAACTGACAGACACCGGCTGTGTGTCCCTGGTCCATTCACTCACCTGTGCACCTGAGTTTTGTTAGATGCCAGCTCTGGGCCCACCACAGTGCCAGGTGCCACCGGCAGGAGTATCTCAGCACCCCCAGGTTGGGGGTGTTCAGACACCCTGGGTTGGGGCCCCCTTGGTACAGGTTTTAGTTGTTGCTGTCACTCACTGAGGTAGTCCGGCCTCGCTGACTGTCCCCTGCCTCCCACAGGGGACAAGTGCCTGTCGGACCTGCCCTACGACAGCAGCACCAGCTATGAGAAGGAGAGTGAGATGATGCAGACCCACGTGATGGACCAGGCCATCAACAACGCCATCAGCTACCTGGGGGCTGAGTCCTTGCGCCCGCTGGTGCAGACGCCCCCGGGCAGCTCCGAGGTGGTCCCTGTTATCAGCCCGCTGTACCAGCTCCACAAGCCCCATGGGGAGGGCCCCGCACGGTCCAACCACTCGGCCCAGGACAGCGCCGTGGAGAACCTGCTGCTGCTGTCCAAGGCCAAGTCCTTGTCCTCTGAGAGGGAGGCGTCCCCGAGCAACAGCTGCCAAGACTCCACAGACACAGAGAGCAACACCGAGGAGCACCGGGGCGGCCTCATCTACCTGACCAACCACATCACCCACGCCCGCAACGGCCTGTCCATCAAGGAGGAGCTGCCGGCCTATGATGTGCTGCGGGCCGCCTCTGACAGCTCCCAGGACGCCCTGCGGGTGGTCGGCACCAGCGGCGAGCCCATGAAGGTGTACAAGTGTGAACACTGCAGGGTGCTCTTCCTGGACCACGTCATGTACACCATCCACATGGGCTGCCACGGCTTCCGCGACCCCTTTGAGTGCAACATGTGTGGCTACCACAGCCAGGACAGGTACGAGTTCTCATCCCACATCACGCGGGGGGAGCACCGTTTCCACATGAGCTAAGCCCCCGCCGTGGCAGGGTCGCGAGGAACAGCACCGGGCCCGCTGCCTCCAACACCCGCCGTGTGGACAGAACGGGGACCATGTGCTTTTCTGTTCTGATTTTGTTTTTTTAAGTTGATTAGCTGCAAATTTGATTTCCTTTGGAAGACAAAATTTTTATTGTTAGATGCAGGGTTTCAATAGTACTCATACCAGATGCTATATTGGAGACCTGCCCCCACCCCCCCCACCCCAGTTGTTTCTAGAATGCCCCTCTCCAAACAATGGGTCACTTTCAGACAGCATCTTGTAAAAAAAAAAAAGAGAGAGAGAGAAAGGAAAGAAAAGAGAAAGAAGAGGCCAAAATCTGGGCAGAAAGAGCTGGTCCCAGTGGGAAGCCCAGGAAGCACACACACTGCTTCCCCAGGCCCCAGAAGCAGTGAACTGCACCTCCCAGGTATGGCCATACAGGTGGGCCGCTGCAGGTGAGCACACCTGGCAGTGCCCCCAACCCAGCAGGGCCTTTGCTGTGGGTTCTCCCGTGCACTGTAGGGTATTCGTCAGTATCTCCAGTCACTGCCTGATAGATGACAGGAGCTCACTGCCCATCAACAGCAGAGCATCTCTCCAGGTGTTGCCCAGTTTACTCTAGTAAAGGACTTCTGCTCTAGACGATTCTAAACCCGCTGAGGGTCTGCGCCGCCTCCCAAGGTAGCCTCACAGGAGGCGTCTGCTGGTCGGCAGTCGAACCCAACCCGTGCTCCTCCGCCGTCACTGTGAGCCCTACAGAGGAATACTCCCCTTCAGAATAGTACCTTCCCGTGTGCATTTGTGTCCTGTTGAGAAAAAGGAGCCCACACAGACAGGGCCCTGGAGCCAGGGGTCTCTTCACTTCACAGAACAGTGTGGCATTTTGAAACTGGAAATAAACCAGGGGTCAGAGACCCTGAACAAAGGGACAGAGAGGAGCTGGACTCTTGACAGCCTCCATTCAATGTCCAGTCACAGAGAAAGACACGCCAAGCCAAATGAACGAGCTGCCAAGAGCCTTCTTAGGGTCCCACTTGCAAGCCAGCCCCGCTGGCCTCTGTCCCCCTCCTGCCCTCAAAGCCGCTCAGTTGAGCGCACTCCCTTGTGCCAGAGACTTCAGGACGCAGCTGAGCGCGGACTGTGTAACAGGGGCTGTGGCGCTCTGCTCGGATGCTTTCCCCTTCTTCTCACCGCCTTTCACAGCCAGTGCCGTTTGTATGTACATCTCTTTCGTTGGAGATTTATATTGTTACACTGCTTTTCTTTGAAATGTTGTATTTAAGTGAGGTTGCCTTAAGGGCCCCAGGTAATTAAATTATGTTTGACAGGTCACACACACTCTGTGCCAAAAGGTGTTCCCGTTTTCTTCTAGAGGTACAAGTAGGACTTGGCATAACATCTCCCTTTCGGTCCCATGGTTCGTCCTGTCGTTGGGTGGTGTGTGTGCTGAGACCTGACGCACTGAGCTGCGCCTGGGTCTCCCACACCTGCACTGTGTTTAAAATAAATATCAGAGCACGGGGGTGGGGGGTTGCAAGTAGCAGGTCGATCTGCTGATGACGACAAGAATCGCCCACTGGCCCTCTCCTTCTGTCGTTTGTGCTATTGGCTTTGTTTCCCTCTGTTTGTGCTCTTTCCTTGTTTTGTTTCCACCGCATCGTGGCTGCCATAGCCTCACCCTCTTGCTGAAACAGAAGTGAGACAAAGTGGACGGGTGCCAACCAGCCAGGAAGCTGAAGCCACGCTCTGTCCCTCACGTGGCGTCTTGGGTTCCAGCAATAAGGAAGCACCATCTCTCCTTAAAATCTGTCTCACTTTCGGCCACCTTGGTGTGTGTGTTTTTCGTTTTGTTCTGTTTTTTACTTTAAAAGGAATCAAAATCAGCCCTGGCTGGGGTGTCTTGTTTGAAGCATCGTCCCGAAGACCAAAAGGTTGCAGGTTCAATCCCTGGCTGGTGAGTATGTAGGAGGCCACCAATAGATGTCCACGCCCCGCCCCCCCAGCCATGCGCCTCGATGGTCAGGGTCTAATACTCTTTTTTACAGCCTGTGCTCCACCGGTCAGGGCCAGGTGTGCCCGTATCTGACACAGCTGCAAGTCTCCACCTGGCCCTGCCAGACACACATACAGGGTGTAAATGAGAAAGCGCCGTGGTATTTCTGATCTGCTTCTGTGATGATGTTAAGTTATTTCTGGTTCGTGGTAAACAAGAAGGAATACTTGGAGGAAAGCTGTATGCCTTTATACACTTTTTGAGATGCTTCTTCTGCAGCCATAGGATAGATACATGCAAAAGTATTCTGTCTTCCTGTAACAGTGGAAAATGGTAACCGTGGGGGCTTGGAACCCAGCCCACCGTTCTTCTGTCGTTGTTTCTGTGCGTGCTGACTCTGACCAACGTGTAGCTGGTAGCTGGACAGCGTGTCTGTGTAAGAGTCCTAGGAACTAACTTCAAAAGAGACAGACCCAGCCCTCCAGGCCTCGCAGCTCCGGGAGAGTTGCTGACCTTCGACCATGGAGCCGGGATGATGTGAAGCCGGGGTGATGCGAAAAGCCAGGTGACTAAACCAGAATGACACACACCTCACCGTCACTTGCCTTACCGGAATGGACTGTGCTCATCTGCACGTAGAGAACTTTTCAAACCCCTCCCTTGCCCTCTGTGTTCTGTTCCCCTCTCCCTCCTTATAAAAACATCGGCCACAATAAGGGGGGAGACGGGCTTTGTGACATGAGTCCCCCATCTTCCATGCAGCCAGCACCTGCAAATAAACCACTTTCCTTTCCATCTTCACCTGCCTCTTGAGTACTGGCTTTTATGGCAATGGGCAGCTGGACCTGCATGTGGTCCCATTCCCCCTCCCGCGAAGTCTCATCTAAGAGAAGGTGCTGCAGAGTGGTGGCCCCTGTGAACTCCGTCCCAGGCAGGGCCGGCCATGCAGTCACGGTTGTGCAATGCTTCCGGCACAGTGAGCACCTGTGTCCACGGTGCTGGGCGTGGGGCCTCCAGGCATGCACCGGGGGGCGGGTGTAGGTGGTGGACAACAAGCAGACATCTCAGCTCTACACGGCCCGCCGCACGCTGCCAGCGCAGAGAGCCCTTGGCCAGTGGCACGGAGGATGGGGACCAGCGCAGTGCCCGCCTCCCCGGGGTCCTCGCATTCAAGTGCACACTTCAGGCAGGGCTGAGGGTGCAGGGGAGCTACTCTCTGTTCTGCCACACAAGTGCGTGACTGACAACACACCGTGGGTGCGAACCTTCCATCCCTTTTGGAGAAATGGCCAGGCATCGGGTGGGCTCAGATATAGTAAGTAAGGGGGAGTGAGCAAGTCCTCACAGTACAACATACAACCCAAATGATGTGAAGCTTTAACAAGACCCCCAGAGGCCATGAAGAGGCCCCCAAAGACCAAAGAAATGGGGAGGAGGCTGAGTAGAAGCCACTGGCTGAGCACCTTTGGGGAGCGACTCCAGGGAGGGGTGGCTGGGGGCTGCCAGAGGTGGTGGGCCCCAGGGAGAAGTCAAGGAGACAGAAGAAATGAGGAAGTCACTGCACCAGGGGCCTGGCCTCAGCTGGGACCTGCTACTTCAGAAATGCCAACTTCCGGGTCGTGTTTTCCTGGAGAGGAAGGTAAAACCTCACTGTGAAGTCCCCTTGCTTTTTCCACTTTGGGGCCAACCACAGGAACAAGGTGACATCCCTGAGCTCTGTCCCCTGCAGTTGCCCTTGCCTGGGGCCAGTGGGTACCCTAGGGGAGTAGGCTGCCTCTCCTCTCCCTTTTCTGGGAACCAGTCCACTGGGACCGTCCTCCTGGGCAGCAGGGCCCCACCCAGTCCAGCAGATGGGCTGCTGCCACGCAGAGAGCAGGCAGGACGGAAGCAGATGCACCCACCATGGTCCCCACGCACAATGGGGACCCAGCCACAGATTTGCATAATAAGGATAATTTGGTACCAAAGCCGTCCCCGAAGGGACTGCATGGATGTCACTGCAGCTGACGGATTTCACTTCTGCTTTCCCACATACCGTCGGACCGAGTCGAGGTGACGCTGAGCGTGTGAACTGTCCTGGGAGCTTCTGTTTCTCCCTTCCGGAGTGACCCCCGCCTCCGGCTCCTGCTCCCAAGGTTCTCCTCCCTGAGGCACCTCGCTCTCGGGGACGCTGGGGCGGCTCCCAGGCTGCCCAAAGGTCTGCTCGCTGTGCCTCCTGGGCCGAGTCCCTTCCTGTGATGTGACACATCAGGCTGCTGCTCCCGCACCTGTGCAGCTTCCTCCTGGCCACCATCCCTTCAGCTTCCGGGCCCCACAGTGCAGCACCCTCCCGCCGCCCCTCAGGGCACCTCCCTTCACTGAACCCGTCAGGGCCCCTTGCCCACACCCAGACCCCACCCCTTGAAGCCCCCTAACTCCTTTTAAAAATGGACTTCACCGTCCCCAGAAGAAATAATAGTCCATGTACATCCACTGGTGCCAGGGTGGGATAGGCTTGTCTATCAGCTCAGGGTCGCCCGACACCTTCCCTGGGACTCCCACCAGCAGCAAGCCCAGTCCAGGGTGGAAGTCCTCGGACCCCAGGAGGGCATCCAGCCTGGCTGAGTCCTTACCCCAAGTCCAAGCTAGCTGTCCAGCTTCCTCCCAGCCTTCCAGTCAGGCCTGATGCCCTCACCGCATGCTGCAGCCCGCTGGTCCCGGAAAGCCCCCATGACTCGCTGGCTTCTGGACATGCCACGTGGCAAGGCTGAACTCAGACCCACTCTCTCGGCCTCTTTAGCCCAGGCCCCTGAGCTCCTTGTGTGAGTCTGTCAGGTTCTCCTGTGGCAGCTAGGTGCCACTGCCTCTGTCAGCTGTGAAGGCACAAGTCATGCCTCAGTCACCCCCTCACCTCTGCAACAGGCTCAGTGACCAGGGCCCTGCAGCTGGGAACAGAGTGTGCATTGGAGGGGTACCCTGCGTCCTGGGTCTCTGCCCCTGAGTCTGTCTTTCCCCTTCCTAGATGAGGACCTGGACCTCTGGCCATGGATCTTTCATCTGAAGGCCCCTCCTCCACCTTCCCACCTTTCAGGGCCCAGGCACCCTTCCTGGACAAAGGTGGGGGGCCACCTGGCACAGGATGGCCTGTCCTGCATCCTCCCATCATCCTGGCGTTCAGGCCCTCTCGGGGGTTTGTCCTCCGGGAGACGGGCCGAGCCGTTCTGGGGAAGTTGCGGAGCCAGAGCAGAAGGGGCCATGAGGTAGAAAAGGCAGGCTGGCCAGGCTCCCCGGGCCTGTGGGCATCTCAGCCGAACCTCGAGAGACAGAGGCAGGCAGGAGAAGGAACAGAAATGCTGTCACATGAAACAGTTAAACTAGAGGAGACAGAAAGAGTGGGAGACAAAAAAGAGAGAGGGGGAAAGAGAGGAGGAACGAAAAGAATGACAGACCAGGACAAAGAATAGAAAACAGGAGCAAATGTGGTCGATAAGACCCCAACTGCACTGAGACCCGTGGACGTCTCTGGTCTAAGCGGGCCATGTGGACACGGAGCCTGTCAGCGTGGCCACTGGACGAGGCCAGCTTTCTGTGGTCCCCCAGGAATGCACCATAAATACCAGACATGCACCGAGTGAAAGCAAAGGGACGGAGAGACACCATGCCAGCCGGCACTCATCACAGGAAAGCAGGAGGGCTGATTTCAGACAGAGCAGAGTTCAGGCAAAGGAGGCTACCAGGGATAAAGAGGGGTGTTATAGGATGGCAAAGGGGTCACATCTCCAAGGAGATGTGGCACCCTTCCCGTGGATGCACCTAACAACAGAGTGTGGACGTCCATTGGGTCAGACCCGATAGGACCTCAAGGAGAAACGGTGGACCCGCTATCACGGCTGGGGCTTCCACACCCTGTCAGGACCCTGTCAAGAATGGGCAGGTCCTGCAGGCAGAGTTAGCAAGGACACAGCTGAGTGGTGTGGCGATGGCAGGTGGCAAGAACATGTGAAGCAGAGGGACAGTGGGAGGACGAGACCTGGCCTGAGACAGGGAGCCCTGAGTCAAGGACAGCCATGCTGCCACGGTGTGCAGGGGCCCTGCAAGGCCCACCGGGGCCCAGCCGGCAGGAGGGTGTCTGCAATGAGCCAGCAAGGGCTGGCTCTCCAAGCCCCCGCTCAGCAGGGGGAAGGGGCAGAAGGGGAGCCCTGTCCTGGTCCTGGAGCTGCCAGGCCAGGAGGTGACAGCATGGCCTTTGGAGGAAGGGTGGGGATGGGTGTAAGCATTGATTTCAGGTAGTGAAACTCAGGCCTGGGAAGCACAGGGACGTTCTCAAGGTCACCAAGAGTCACCCTTGAGCCACATTTCCTGAAGCCCTCACCAGAGTGCAGAAAGGAGCATGGGGCAGACGGACAGCCACCCACTGCCCCCGGACAGCCGCCGCACACCTGCACCAGAACTGGGGGAGGACAGCGCAGTTTGGGGGAGAAATCTCATGACCAAGAAGTCTGCAGATTCGAGGTGGTGTGCCTGGGTGTTGACCATGGAAGGAAGCCGTGAGCTGAGGGAGGCTGACTTGGAAGGGGGAGCAGAAAATTGGGTGGGAAAATACAGCGCACAGAAGGGGCTCAGCCACACTGAGCTTGTCCATCTGTAGAGATTCTTTTCAAAGTCTTGGCCCACGTGTCCGTGACAGACACAGCACGGGAGGTCAAGTCCATGGTCTTGGACAAAGTGGTTCAGAATTTCCCTCACAGACCCTCTTTTATGTTACACAAAACCTGTACCCAACCTGAAGATGAAGTGAAGTGTACCCAGTGGTGACAGTCCCTGTGTGTTACAAAGCACATTTATGAAGCCACACAGGCCACAGGGCCTCCGAAACACTGACACGCACCCCGTGGGGCAAACAGGTAGGAGCACACAGCAGGTGTTCGTGAACCCTGCACAACAATCACAGTCTCTCACTTTGCGGTCTAACATCAGGGTTCCTGTTGAACCCAACATTTCCTTGCGTGGGGAGCTGATGAGAAAGGAGACTTCTGTCCTGCCCTAGTCTCTGCGGCGAGGCAGGGAAGTGGAGCCCCCGCCTCCAGTGCTTTCTTTGAGTCGCAGACCTCTCCTGGGGTCCCCCAGCTGGTGATGCCACACCTGCCCCCACCCCGTGGGGCTGGGGGAAGCTCAGACTCCCGATGCCAGAGCGGGGTCAGGAGAAGCCACCAAAAAGGGAAACCACGTCGTAATTACCCTTAGGACCACGTGGTCACTGGCAGGCACATGCATGCCCCACCTGGAGAGTGGGCACGGAGCAGCTGTGAAGGCACGTCTCGCAGAAGCAAAGAGCAGCCGACGTCTGTGCGGGGAGGCGGCATCCCCCGTGCACACCGGCAGCGTGGAGATGCTGGATCTGCTCAGACTCACTCCCCAAACAGACATCTTCCCAGAACAGCGCCCGTTCCTTTAGCGGCCGAAGGCCGCAGTGGGCTACTCACGTTAAATTCATTAACATGAACAAACCAGAAAACCCTGCCCCTCTGTGCAACAGCCACGTCTCACACACTCACTAAGCCATGTGTGGCTGTGGCTGCCACGTTCGACAGTGCAGACGTGACGCCTCTCCATTGTCGTGGTCAGCTCTGTAGCAGCGTGACAATGAGGCCCCCCACCTGCCTCATTCCCCAGCCCTGAGGTCCAGCATGGCACCTAGAACAAGGTGGTGCCCAGCACTCCCGAGTCCCCTCCCCCAGGAAAGTGTGGGTTCCCAGCTTGTTCCCCACAGCCTGCCCGGGGGACTGAATCCTGGAGGCTGCCTTCGATATTCAAATTGCGCAGCAGCTTTCACTTCCCTGGGGGGACTGGGCCTTTCACTGCACCAGCAGGGAAATCACAGATGCCTGAGGACATGTGCTTTCCGCAAGCAGGCTCGAGGTCCTTTCAAGGTGTTGGGAACCGTGGGAACTGGTTCTCCCCAAGCCTGCGGGACCAGCAAAGGTCCTCAATTCCCTCCCAGTCTCCTGGGGCCTGGCTGGGTCCTCCCGTGACCTCCAGTCCCCTCCTGGGAACAGCAGCCTGCAGAACAGAAAGCTTGGTGGGCAGGACTGGAGGGCGGGATTTCCAGCAAATAGGGAAGGACTCGCTCTGCCCTGCTGGTACGTTCTTGCAGGATCATCTCAGGAGAAAAAGAGGAAAACAAGGCAAATCACTTTCCTCTTGCTTCTGCTTCTCCTAAACCAACTGCTTGCCTAATTTCCTTTGCAGTTAGAGAAATGTTCCTTGTGAAAGCTGCTATTTCCACACATTCTCCTCATGTGCGGATTTGGGGGCCGGGAGACATGCCTGTGTTTCGGGACCCACGGCCGGGAGTTTGAGCGGGCTTGTGTCTCGGCTGGAGCACAAACGCCAACTCAGACACCTGGTTCTTCTGCCAGGGGAGCGTGTTGGTCTCCACAGGACCCCAGGGCCAGACAGGATGAGCTCTGACAGGTTCCACTGGAGGACTGGAGATGGCCCAGCATGACCTGTGACCACGCCAGCCAGCAGCAGCCCCCAAACGTCCGGGCTTCTGTGTGCCTGTGTAGTGCACAGGGCTGGGGATGCCAGGGCAGGCACTCGGGCACATGGGGAGAGTCCAGGCAACTCCCTGACCCTGATGTCCCTGTGAGTGGGGGCCAGTGAGGATGCCTGGCACGCAGCTCAGCCCCACCTGCCTCCTCTGTGAATGCCAAGGCTAAAAACGCAGGCGTGCTTATCTCTGTGCGGCAGACTCGACTCGGGGAGTCTCAGGTAGATAACAGAGGTTGCCCAGCGCACAGGTGAAAGGGGGCAGCCCCTCCTTCTCCAACACTCCCTCCCTCTGTCCCTGCTGGGTGGACCCAGGAAAGAAGTTCACTTACGAGGAAGTCAAAGCACTTTCCGTGCAGAGGGAAATCTCCCAAGAATACAGACAGGCCAGAGCACAGGGCCTGGCACCAATAACACTCCTGTTTTCATTTCAAAATCTTTTATTACAAACTCATCAGCATGGAATTCTGTAACACAACAATTCACACTCAAGCACACCATTTGACATTTTAGGTGAAATGTTCAAATTAGAACCATAAATTATTACACCCATGTGATTGATTACCCTACCAACCACACTCAGGGAGGCGTTACTTCTGCCGGACCCTGTATTTTGAACATCTAATTAACTGAGCATAATTTTTTTTAATTTAAGTGATGCACATTAAAATAGACAAAAGTGAAGCACGTGTGAGCTTTAGCAAGTTAACTGCACATTTCCTAAAATCTGAGTTGGAACTCTTTAAAATGGCATGAAGATTGACTGACAGGTTGATGAGCTCAGCCTCCAGGCACGGGGAAGCTGAGAGGCGCTCTCCACCTAGTGGTGAGGAGGAGGCAGCCCGGCCCAGCCAGGGCACCGAGGCCAGGCGTGCAGGGGGAAGAGGAGGTCTTCCAGCACCGCACAGGGGAGAGCCGTTTCTGAGGCCTGGCTCCACGGGAGGGATAGGTGGGGCCCTGGGGCGGTGGAAACTCAGCCCCAGTCACTTAAATCCATCTTCCAGCTATTTTGCTTCCTAAGATCAGGCCTGGCGTGAACTTCACCAAGAGCTGGGATCTCCCCGCCCCGCCAGGCTGCAGGAGGCCCTGGCTCTGACCCAGACTCTTCTCCTTGATGGAGATCCCTATTCCAGATTCCCCGGGGATCCCAAGCAGGCCTCTGTTGACCTTCGCCCTCTTCCTCTGGCTCTTTTGCCCTTGGCCTCCAGGTTCCTGGAGCCCAGTTCCCTGATG
Source organism: Macrotus californicus (assembly GCA_007922815.1). Lineage (NCBI taxonomy): Eukaryota > Metazoa > Chordata > Mammalia > Chiroptera > Phyllostomidae > Macrotus > Macrotus californicus. Next base: position 202,810 of record VMDR010000035.1, read on the forward strand.
TCTTGCCAGGAGAGGAAAGAGTTCCCTCTGCCCCTTTAGGGTTAGGGGCTAGATCTGAGAAATAAACTGACAATAGTCAGACATGTCAAACTCCTTTTCACCGGGGGCCACATCAGCCTCGCGGCTGCCTTCAAAGGGCCGAATGTCACTTCAGGACTGTATAAATGTAACTACTCCTTAACTAGGGGCAAGGAGCTCGGTGCTGCCGCCAGGTAGAAACAAGGTGCCGGGCCGGATGAAACAAGGCGGAGGGCCGGATTTGGGCCGTGGGCCTTGTGTCTGCCACCTGTGCCATAGAACAGAAGAAGAGGCAGGCGACTTTATTTGAGGTTAAATGATGTGTTACAGGGAACGGGGGAACTTCACAGAAAGGAGGGAAAACCCTCAAGGAAACAGCGTGGCTTGGGGGGCCGCTGTGCGGTCTGGACAGCAGAGGTCAGGTTGACTGAGGCGGGTCTCCCTCAGTGACAAACACACTGCCCCGAGGCCCAGCTCTGAGGTCCAGCCCCCCCGCCTGGCACACACAGATCTGCAGCCACATTTGGGGGAGGTGCCTGTGCAGGAAGGACTTTGCAGGTAGGCCAGAAGCCCTCTGATGTGCCTGTCACATCGGTGTTTCCCCGGGAACCGTGGGCAGGACGGTGAGAGTGAAGCGCGGTTACGTGCAATGTTACGTGGAGGAAGGTGGGCAAGAGGGCTGAAGCTCTCCGTCCTAATTTTTTGCAATTTCTTGTGGTCTGAAATTTTTAAATAGAAGGTATTTTTAAATGAATAGAATGAGACATGTTTTAATCAGACAAAAACAAAAACAAAAAAACTGTGGGCGGGCTGGCGAGTGTTGAGCCGGGAGTGGGACCCTGGAGTTTTCAGGCGAGGTGCAGCCGCTGGAAAGGCACTCCGGAATCTTGGAAAGCAAGCCATAGATCTTGCTTGACTACAAGCTTCTCAGGGGCAAAAACATGCGTTTAGCAGGGAAATAACACCTAGCACAGCATGTTTGAATTTAGGGCCACAAATTCCAGCATGCAAGAAATGTCATTTTAGTCATCTACTGCTAGATCGAATTTGCCCCCAGACGGGATGGCCTTCAACGGGAAGTATCTGCTCTCCCTGGGGGCCAGGACTCCAAGTGCAGCCTTGCTGGGCTTCTGGCTTCAGGTGCCCCACAGGCTGCCATCAAGGTGTGGGTTGGGCTGAGGTCTTGCCTGAAGGCTCAGCTGGGGGGGCGGTTCCCTGTCAAGATCACACACGTGATTGGCAGGGAGCACTTCCTCTGGGGCAGGAAGCCCAGTTTTTTGCTGACCATTAGCCTAGGCCTCCCTGCATCCTTGGCCCTTCAGGGGCAGCTCTTGGCATGGCAGCCGGCTCCTATCTGAGCGAGCAGGAGAGAGGCTGGAGAAGGCGAGTACGCTGAGAATGAACACGGACAAGACACCCCACTGCTCTTGCGGTATTCTTAGGGTCATGCGCAAGGGGGCAGATGACAGACGTCAGAATGACGGGGCCTCCCTAGGGTCTGTCCGCCGGAGTCTACCCTTCAATGCCCAGGAATTCTGCCCTGACATTGGTAAGACACAGTCACCCTCCAAAGGTTGAATCCCATGCAGGCATGGACTCCAAGCCCCAAATCTTATCATCGAAATGAAGTTCAGATCACACGCAGCCCCCGAGGCTCATTTAGTGCCATTGATCTGCGGACCAGGGAACAGAAGACGAGAGTCGTCTGCCCCGTCACAGCCCACGTGCAATGGCAGGCCAGGCACAGGGGGCAGCTGCACACAGCCAGGCGAGGGCCAGGAGTGTCCTGACTTTCCAAGTCCCTGTGGCTTGTGGCTGTGCCCTCAGAACTTTGGGTTCTGCCCGAGCCATCCTTCCATTTTCCTGGAAAATATTTGCAGGTGAGGAGCTCTATCAGCCTGTTTCCGGCCAGAGGATTGGGGCGGGTCTGACAGGTGCCTTGCATTGTCACTCTCCTCACTTGTCCCTGGTGGCCTGAGCCGACAGTGTCTGCCATGTCAGTTTTCTGAAAGACTCCACGGGCTTCCTGTGGATTTCCTGGGTCCACGTCACCGGATGAGTGTCGCCTACAGCCTTTGGAGACCGCCCTTCCTGGCTGAGCAGCGCCCTTGAGCTTCCTAGAGGTGCCGTTTCAGCGAGAGTCTGTTTGAAATTTTCACCCTTTTGATGGTTTGCCAAAAGGTTGTCTAGTCACACCCTCTGCTTTCCCCCAAGACACATCTTCCTGACAATAAATCTCTTAATTTGAGTAGGCATTAAAAGCACCTTATTTCTCCAATTACTACCCAGGAAACCTCATCTACCGCTTGAAGAAAAACAGATGAGAACAGGGGACGAGGGGGAGAAGGAAGAGGGCAAGGAAGGAAAAAACGCGTTTTAACTATATGAGCACGTCCCTGGTATTTCCAAATACACGTTTCTCGTGTGCTCCTTGTTGATTTTCAGGAAATGCTGTCCCCAGGAAAAATAAAACACGGGCCATTGGGAAGAGGCAGCATGACGATTCTGACCTCCAGCCCCTAGAATTCCACGCAGAGCAGGGCACACGGAGTCCACAGCCGTGCACATGGAAAATGAGACTATAGGAAACAGCCTTTTGGCGCACTCGCCTGGCCCTGCGTTTTACCCCGGAAATGCCTGCCCGGTGTCCCTGGGCCTGCACAGGCTTCTCTGGTTGCCCCGTCCCATGTGCTGGGCTTTCCCCACGCAGAACGCAGCTCTGTCCATTCAGCATGCTGCCTCCCGCTTCAAGGTGATAGCTGATTTCGAGGAGCTCACGAGGTTGATAGCATGATTTACCGAGCTGGCAGGGAATTGGTTTCCCTGTTTTAAAGTCTTGTTTTCTCTACAATATTACGAAGTGTGTACTGTGTTCTACGTAACGCATTTAATGCTATAAAGGAAACACTACACCGAATTCTCCAGTTTTTAGAAGAGGCATTTATGACGTGACCCTCACCTTGGGTAGGATAAAAGTGTACGCTGAGCTCCCCTTGCCAGCCCACCTGCTGCGTGTGTGCATAGGCCGCAAGACACAGCCCTGCTGGTTACTTAGTGACATTGCTCAATACCCCGATTACCGAGGCGGAAGGTGTCACAGCCTCGAGGTGCGCGGGTGGGGCTGGTGACCAGTCGCCCATCTATCTGGCAGCGATGCCATTCCACTAACACACTTGTCGTTAAATGAAAATATGGGCCCTGGTGACCAACCAAAGGAGACTCACTTGATCCAAAGGGAGTGTGTGAGCTCCACTTGGTGGCGAGCAACTTGGCGGCTTAGGGGCGCACCTGGCACAGGAGGCGCACAACAGGTCACACAGCAGAACCGAGAGCATCTTTGGCCTTAATTGGAGCAGGGTTCGGTTTTTCTGAAGTACTAAAGCAACTCATGAGAACCACTTTTCGTCATTCCTGTGCAATTGCAGAACGGCCGCTGTGTGCGTCTCCCACTCTAATTTACACGTAGACCGGCTGAAAGGAATAATGAAATGCATTTATTTTGCATCTACTAAGCTTGTCCATTAAAAGAGATTTATCTGCACCATTTCCCTTCAATTGCAATCATGCCCTAGTTTTACAGCAATTTTCTGTATTTTGTGAAATTATGTGTCCAGATTATCCTCCATTCGGGTCTCAGCATCCCACTGGGTCCGAAGCATGTGCTTGGCCAGGCCGCTTCCCCCAGGTGGGAGAGGTCAGCGTCACCTGCACCCCAGGCCCCGGGAAAACGGAAGCTGTCCAGTCCTGTGGGGGCTGCGGGGGAGCGCCCCTCAGGCACGCCACCTGCTCAGTTCCTTTGTGAAGTGGGCTCTGACCACTCGGTTCCCTGAAATGAGGAGGGGGTCTGCATGTGCCCCCCCGCCACGTTCAAGCAATCCTGAGAGCATGGGCCAATTTGGAGCTGGATGAACGACTTTGCTAAGGCTTCTGATTCTGAGAAGGTTACTTCTAAATACAGTCTCAGACGTGTAAAACACGTACAAAAAGCCCGTTTTTCACTGACTTACTTACTGTTGGTCACCGCTCTTCCAGTTCCATCTCCACGTGTGATGCACCTGTTCTGAGGAATGGGCCATGGGGCTTTATTCTTACCCCTTGCCTCTACCTCGTACTAACAAAACTCAGCGCACACACACACAAACCAACCAAAAAGCCCAGTTTACTCAACAACTGTTACATTCCATACTTTGAAAATACCATTTGTTTACAAAAAAAAAGTCAATGAGTGAACCAAAAAATTACAAAAAGCGTACCGTAGAGTCAAAAACAACACTGTGCATGGAAAGTCAGCTGTGGGACAACCCCCCCCCCCCCCCCCCCGGTTGGCTCCCAGGACAGCAGCGGACATGTCACCGGGAGCTCTCTGTGCACCCTCCCTGCCCCCCCAGCCCCATGCGAACTGCATGCAGCCTTTTTGTTTAAGGGGTGCCCGGGGCCCCCTCCCCACTGATGGGCATCAATGACGTGCACTGGACTTTTAAGAACCATCTGTAAAACCCCATGAACAGACTCAACAAATCTCCGTTGATGGATACTTGGGTTCTGTGCTTTTTCATGAATTTACATTTTTCATGTAAATGTTTCAGTGACCTTGCCCATGTAACACCGACCTCTGGCAGCGACATTTTTTGGTAGATATGATCAAGCTGCCTCCTAGAAAGGCCGGACTTACCACATGCGCAGCAGGGTGTGGCCAGGGCCTGCCCCCCGAGTCCTCACTAACACTGTGAACTGCCAGCATCACCCCCTTTTCCTGGTGTTTTAAGTTTCTAGTACTTAGTTCTGGCTCCATGTGCCGTGGCAAGGCTGGCGGCTGCTAGGAAAGGCAGTAGTAGACCAAGGCACTGCGCATGCTCTTGTTTGCAGCAAGCACAAGGTGAGCAAGCCGGCGCCCTGCTCCGCATGCCCCCACAGGCTGACTTGGTCAGCCCGTGCACACGATAGAGCCGGCGGCCGTGTGAGGGAAGGTGCTGTCCAGTCTGTCCACACGGGAACAGCGACGACACTTCGAGAACCACCTGGCCACCACAGTGAGGGGGACACCCCATCCTTAACACACCACCTGGGAGAACTGACTCTCGGATGTTTATAACGCCTTCCCAGAGGGGTGAGGTATCAGGGATTTTTATTTCCTTCCTTTCGTTCCTCTCTACCGCCCACTGTCCCCACAATGAACACGCATAATTTAGAGACCCACAAACATTTACTTTTGAAAAACGCCAGCACTGCAGCTGTCAGGGGCTGTCACATGGGTGCTGTTAAACATCACCGCCCCAGCAAAACGTTCTCCGCCTCCCGATCCCACGGTGCATCTCGGGCACGAGACTACACTTCACTCTCCAAACACGCTTTGTTGGTCAGTCCTGGTGAGACAAGAATAGCACGAGGCTACAAACCACAGTGAACACCAGCACTGGCAGCGTCGTGTCTGGTGAGACCCGAGATGCTCGACAGCAGGCAGTGCGCCGTCTCGAACGTAAACCACCACACCAGCAACGACAGGCGCACAGAAATCGCACGTCCCACACACAAGGAAGACAGGGTTTCGATGTGAGCCCACGAGTCGCCCATCACCCACCCTGAAAAGACCTGTTAGAGGAAAAACAAAGAAGTCCCTCTGTGTGTGGAACGAACAGGCGCACACATCGGTGACAACTGGGAGAGAGCCCAGCTTCCATTGCACCAGGCCATCAGCTGCAGAACCAGGCTGTCACAATCCATGTTAGTGGTAGCACCGGATTCGGCACGCACACTCCAAGTACCATGAACAAGCCTGTTTCCTGCACTGAATGGGAGAGACTGCGCCGCAAAGATGCCCTCTTTCAATCTGAACGTCCGTTCATTTCCCACAGCCAAAAGTTCTGTCCCAGTTTTCATAAAGCTCTAAGTCTTTGGGAGACACGCTGGGCCGCACAGCGCGAAAGGCGTTTTCAAAGTCCTCGTAAGCTATGGGGGGGACTTGGTCCGCCGTTATGGTGGCGATGTCGGCGGCCTGGAGGCTGCGGATGGGGCCGAGGGACGCCTCCCTGCACAGCTGGGTCATGTCGGCACCCGAGAACCCTTCCGAGCGCTGTACCACCAGCTCCAGCTCCTCCTCGTGGAGGCAGCACCGCTCCCTGGACATCAGACGGGTCACGATCTGTCGCCGGGCGGGCGCGTCGGGGAGGGGGATGTAGAGCCTTTTCACCAACCTCCTCCGGGCAGCCTCGTCGATCTCCTGAGGCCGATTGGTTGCCCCCACGACAAGAATTCGGTCTTCCGAAGACGTGCTCGCTCCGTCCAACTGCACCAAGAACTCAGTTTTCATCCTCCTAGAAGACTCGTGCTCACCATCTCCCCGCTGGGAGAGCAAGGAGTCAATCTCATCAATGAATATCACAGCTGGCTGCTGGCACCTGGCGACTGCGAACAGGGCCCGGACCATTTTCTCCCCCTCGCCCACCCACTTGGAGGTCAATGAAGAGGCAGAGATGCTGAAGAAAGTTGCCCCGGACTGGCTGGCGATGCACTTGCCAATCAGGGTCTTCCCGGTCCCGGGAGGACCAAAGAGCAGGATCCCCTTTGGCGGCCCTCGTAGCCCAGTGAAGATGTCGGGCCGCATCATGGGCCACACGACGATCTCCTTCACCGTGGCTTTGGCGAACTCTACCCCTGCAACATCCTCCCAGTGCACTGGGGGCCCATGGTCCACGATCTCACTCATGATCAGTTCGATCATCTTGGGCTCCAAACCCTTCAGACGCTCATCAAGCGGGTGTGCTGGTCCTGTGGGTCCAGCGTCATCAGGCTTGTACTGCAAGCCCCCACTGAGGTCACTCCCATCGGGCTTAGGTACAGGAGGGACAAACTTCCCCAAAATCCCTCGGGACCTACTGGCACCCAGAGACTTTTTCACACCACCATAGGAAGACCCCGGTGCACGCGGGGGTTGGTGGTGCTTTTTCTGCTGCTCCACCCATAACTGCTCTTTCGCAGTTTTAAAGGTCGGCAGGCTGCTCTCCTCTCTTTGGCCATCATCTTCTGTTTTACTAAAAGCTTTGCTCAGGATTGGGGCCGGAAGTGCATCAGCGGGGCGGGCACCGTAAAAAATGGTCCTCTCACAGGGGCTGTCACTGCCAGAAGGAAAATGGGACTGATTGGGTAAGAACATATTCAGTCCTACGCTGGCTTTTGGGGAGTTGTTACTGTCCTTTCTCACACTTCCAAATAATGGAGTGGCATGAAACTTTGCAGTGGCTAAGTCACCAAAAGGTGCTGAGAACGTGGGACACATCTTTGGGGTGTCCGTCACCATGGGTGGATGGGCATTCCGAGGGCCCAACGCACTGCCCTCTGGGATGTCTTGGGTCCTGTCTGCACCATGAGCAGGGTTAGGCAATGGGTCACTCTTGCCAGAACCACCACGAACACCAGATTTCGGGGGATCGAAGACCACGGCCTCCTTATGGATTACCACCGAAGCATCAGCAGGTGCCAACAGGGAGTCTCGGGCCTTCGTGCCAGCCCGCATCATCTCCTGCACGCTGCTCATTTGGAAAACATTAGTGACTGACAACCCAGACTGCCACTTGTCACTGTCAGTGTGCTGAGATCTTGCTAAAGTTAAAATGTTTTCTGCATAGTTATTCAGGCCAGTTTCAGCATTGTCAGAATCGATAATTGCAGAATATTTCTCTGCGTATTTTTTGAACAGTTTGGAAGCACAGGCCTGGGAGATCTCGGAGTTCACCCACGCATACTGGATGCGCAAGATCTGGGCTCGGTAGGCGTCTGCCTTCTGACCTGCCGTGCACGTGCCAGATGTAATGGCGAAGTAGCTCTTCTGCCACTCACTCAGGTGCACAGATCGAGAGCTGGAGGCCTGCATTCTAGGGGTTCTGGAACAGAGACCAAAATGAAGAGGGCTAAGGAGATGAGTACAGACTTAAATCTCCACTCATCTGAAAGAAGGCATACTGGATCTTTTACTCACGAGGTAAATGTATAAAGAGAGACCACTGAAGGGAAATGCTAGTTACTCACAAATTTGAAACATTCAAGATACAAAAGATTAAAGACCTGACTTAATATTGCTTCATTATGGGTTGAACTATTTCAGTTATTTAATAATTTTCCCTGCAAAGAGGGAAAGCATTCATAAGGAAAGAATTTAAAATTAATCAGCAAAAGAAAGGTAACACAGAAGATGCACAGAACTACAGACAAGCCAAGCAAAGCAAACCTCGCCTGGGGTTCGCGTCTGGTCTCCGAGAAAATCTCAACGGACGATCTCAAGCAAGCCTCTGATCACCGCCGCCGAGTCTCCAGTTTCATCTGCGGAGAGAAACCGCTGTGAGAGCCGAGCCAAACAACCGACACAAACTCGCTCTGAGAGCCGCCGCCAGACCCACTGCACGAAGCAGACCCGGAGGCTGAGCCTGTGAAGGGACTTCCTGTGCCAGGAGTCGCGCCTGCGCAGTCTTACCCCCGCGGCGTGCACAGCCCGTGTGCCAATGCCTCTGACAAAGGTCAGAGTGGCACGCACCACGCAGATGAATGGTTGTCACTGTTTTTAAGGACTTATGCGTGAATGGGCACTGAAAACAGGGAGGCTCTCACCACAGCCCAATTTCTCACGAAGTATTAAAAAGCGAAACTGTCACAATCCATGAATTACAAGGACAAGCCACAGTCTGCTAGTAAAGTGCTTAGATTTTAGATTTCTTCTCTCGAGTTATTTTCCTAAGCCTCCTTACATTAAGTTCAAGTTATCTGAACACAATCACAGATGAATGTACCATGTTGCTGGAGGTGTGCAATTTACCTGCTGCCCCACTAGGAAGATTTGTAAAAAAACTTTAAGTTTCTTAATAGTATTGCAATACAGGAAAAACCAAGAACTCATGCATTTTAAAGTGTACCTTCTGAATTACCTGTAAATATAGCTTAATAATCATATTTTATAGTTTTTTTAATCTCGCATAATACCACCCTACAAAGATTCTGTCACATTGTGGGCAGGTGTTCATCAATCTTTGTCTAGAAAATAAACGTAAGACTCGGGGATTCTAATTTGCTTGAAGTTATAAAGGTAAAAAGAATCAAAACTAGAACTGACGTCTCCTCACCCTCTCTCTGTCTGCTCCACCATTTTCACTTCCTTTGTGCAACGCTGGAAACGGGAAACCGAGAGAGCGCCCTCTTCCTCTGCCGGGCTCCGGGGTTCCCAGCACACCGTCTCTTCCCTGTCCAACGGCTCAGAGTTCTCCAGAATTCACCTCCCAAGTCTTACTGCTTCCTTTGAACTCAGCCACTTGTCCAACGGCTGAGGCCGCGGATGACAAACACCTGTTATAGCAAACACCTGGTCGATGACACAGCCCTCAGTGTCCCCGGTGCCCCCCTGTGCCATTCCCAAGTCCCTTCCATCTTTATGGCCTTTTTAGATCTTCACGGGAACTGACCTATGAACTGCATGCCCCTCTTTTTTATTTGGATAACCGCCCGCTTGTGGAATGTGCTGTCTGTACACCGGGACAGATGGCTTCTGCAGGTAGGAGCGCCTCTGTTACTCTCGGCCTCCCAGCTGCGGAGCCGGGTGTCGGCCGGGACCAGAGCGCAGCGAGCACGGCCCCGCCTGCGCGGACCACCCCGACCTCTGTCTCAGGGTCGCAGCGCCTCGCTCCGCCCGCGGGGGCCGCTCATTCCGCGCAGGGCTCAGAAAGCTCGCCCGCTCCCGAAGGGCGGCACCGAACGTGGCCATTCCCCGCGGCAGCGCCCCCGCCCGGCGCCCCGAGGGCACCGCCTCCTGTCTCAGCCGCTGTGACCGCGGCCTCGGGCCACCGGTCGGGCTGGGGGTCGGTCCACACAAGGCTCCGCCGTCAGAAACACCGGGCACCGGGGCCCGAGACGCCCCCTCCCCGAAAAGGCAAGTCCCCGGAAGGGACAGGTGTGGAGGGCACGCCCACTGCGAGAAACGCTGCAGGGCCCCGGCCGTTCCCCCAGCAGCCCCGGGAGCCCCTCACCCCGTCGGCCGCCCCGGCAGGGGCTGCGGGGGCCGAGCTAGCCCCTTCCCGCCTCTCGCTCCCGCCCCGGCCCGGCTCCTCCAGGCCGCCCGGGTCCCTGCCAACCTGGGGCTTCCGAAAAGCGCGCCGTCCGATGTGCGCCTGCGCGCTGCGGCCGTGCTCGACCCGTGCCTTGCGTGCGTCGTGCGTACCGGGCGCGCTCCTCAGGGGCGGGGCCGCGCGGCGGGGGCGGGGCCGCACGGCGGAGGGGCGGAGCGCTGGCCTGGGGTCTGTGCCTCGGGTTGCAGGAGGCTATTCTGCTAAACGGGATGCGCTAGCTGTGCAGCCGGCGGATTTCCGTAGCGGGACGAGCTCTGCGTCTCATTGAGAATGTACTTCATTCGTAAACTCCGAAATAAAGACGCGCAGGCCCCGAGGTAACAACGTTCAGAGAGTTCCCACAGGAGGCGCTCATCCGGACTCACCTGGCCCGCGGTCCTTGCAGATGGTCCCCGCGGTTCCGGGGGTCAGGCCCCTTCCCTCCACACAGCACGTCAGTGGGTAGCTACTGTTCCTCACTGGCGGGCATTGGGTAGAGTGGTGAGTGAAGTCCACGTCCACGTGTGTTTTTAAGAAGAGGGGAATTGAAATGCCCGCTCTGAGTCCTTGCAGCTCAGCCCCACCCCTCAGCCAGCACACCCCTTACCCCCAGCCTGGACTCCTTAGGGACCCTTCCCTGGAAAGCTGAAAAATGCTTCATCACTGCCTTGAACTGTGGCTTCAGAGAACCACGTTCACATTAGTTTACTAAATTGCTTTTCAGACTAAGTAACAGAATAGCCACTAACAGCCACCTACTCGGTAATTAATGTCACTATGTCACATACAAAGTCTGGAGGTTGGTCGTTCCAGGTCTGATGACACAACCTAAGGATGTCATAAAGGGCCATCTCTTGGAAACAGGGAGAATCCAGTCCCAGGAAGCCGGAGGAGCCTTTCTGTCCCTCTCTGGGCTCAGCGGGTCCCTTGGTTGTCCCTTCCTGAGAAAGTAGCTATCTGGAGGTGAGGGGTAGAGAAAATGATGGCTGAGTAGCAACTAAAACATGTGACACATGGATGACTGAAAATAACCCACCCTGTGGTGACATGTCTGCTTCTCATGCTCCTTAATCTTGCTATGTGTGTGTGGAGGTTGGAGTCATCTCCAGGTAAAAATAGATTTTGTCAAAGCATCTGAATCCACACCGGACGTGTCGCACACACTCAATAAACATTGCCGAACAAATGGATGCTGGTTAAGAAGTACCCGAGGATTCCCTGTCTTTGGCCACATTATAACAATCAGTTGGGTACAAAATAGAACAGAACGCTCACCAGACACAACTGCCATTGCACTTCAGATGATTTATTAAGTACTGACCGCGCGACAGAGTGACTGAAAGGCCACAGGGACAATCTCCTACCCTGTGACCCCAAACTGCCCTGGGAAAGAGTTCAATAAGCTTTCCCACCACTGACAATGTCAGGATCAGGAACCACTGATTGTTCTAGTCAGCAAAACTCACAGCCAAATGATGAGTAAAACCTATATCCACTAGGATTAACTCCTGACACACAGGACGAAATGTCTTCACTGATGGGAGATGAGATACATAATCACAAGCTTCTGGGTAGCTTTGGAGAAAGAGGCATGAAGCCACGCGCAGGCGCGCTTCTGTGGGGCTGGGATGGTGTTTCTTCTCATGGCCATTTTCAGACATACTTCTTTTCGAGTTTAGATCTCTGCAGGGAAAAAAATAACATGAAACCATAGCTTCATTCAAAAAAATTCCAGAATCAGACATTTCTGTGCTTCTCGTGACACGTGGGCTTGATATGGCAGCCTCGGCCGTGCACAAGGAACCCGAGGCGCTGCGATGTGTGTCTTTCCGGCTAATCTGGCCCGGGTGGCGTGGGTGCGCTGAGGTTCACTGTTACACTCAACGTCGAGGAGCAGACCCTACTTTTACCTTTTGATCTGAGGGCAAGTTTAATGAGTCCCCAGTAACTGTGACTTCTCTCAGAAATGTGGCTCTGTTTCCCATAATTTTTCAGAGCGACAGCCTTTCCCTGTGTGGCTGTGGGCACGTGGGAACACGATCGCAACACAGCCCATCCACCTGGGAGCTGTGCAAACACAGGGCTGCGGGGATGTGCATCAGGGATGTTCACCTGACACGGTTCTGTTTTGTATGTGTCTTATAGCAGTTGCCTCCCACCCCACCTACTCACACACATGCGTCTTGTCTTAGAGCAACAGAATAATGAAACTCTGAGCCTCTGCCCAGCACCTTCCAGAGATGCTCCAGTTATGACTCACTTTGAAGTTGCACTGGGCGTGGCAGTCCCCTCAGCCCAGGAGCAGTGCACCTGCGCAGGGTGGCCCCTCAACTTACAAGCAGTGCACCTTGGAGAAAAGTCCTTTTTGTGCCGGGAAAAGGGTCAGGTAGCTCAGGACCAGCCTTGACCGCACACAGGGGTCTTTGACCTCATGGGTCAGGAGGCATGCATAGGTCTCATATACACGAAACTCAAGTTTTAACTTGTTTTTTGAGCACTATAATATCCCAGGTATTCACAGTGAAAATTAAGAGCAAAGAAGGTGACGTCCGACGCAATCAGTGGAGCCTCACACACTTAGCTGCTGCGCTCCCCACAGGTCAGACAAATGGACAATGGGGGACAGAAGGGAGACACAGAGAAGCAGGAGACGGTCATGGAGGCACGTCCACCACCCACCTCCCCCAAAATGGGGTGAAAAGATTAAGAAGACAGAAACGAAGACAGTAGACAAACTCCAATGGACCGACATTCTTAAAATAATCTAAAGAAAAGGCTTTTACAATTGCCAGGGCTCCCACAGACAGGCTTTGCACACCCTCCCCATGGCCAACCCTGCATTTGTGTGCACGTGTTCCTTACATGTTAACCACATGCTGTCTTCGGGGTGTCTTTCACCAGCTCAGCGCAAACCCTGCACATGGCAAGAAACCCTGGAGCCCAAGCATTTCCTTCCTCTGAACCATCCACCATTTGGTTCTCCAGGCAGTAAATCATTAGTCATGCCAAAGTCCCTTTGCACTGTTCTCATTAACTTTCATGTGTCCAGAGTTTGCCAGTTTAATGTGTAAGCTTGTTGTGACACTGGGTTGCCTCCATGAACAGGGAGAAATCGGGGTGAACATCCCAGAAACACAGCACTGAGAGTTTCACATAAGAATGCGAAGGAAGCATCTAAATCTATAAAGCATTGAGGTTGCACCTCGGTCCTCCCACTCCCCCCTTCTCACGGCGGAGGACGCTGGCCCCCAGGGCAGGACGCAGCTCACCTGCAGCGCTGGCCTGCAGCGCTGACCCATGTTCCTGCCAGGCTCGCAGCAGCGAGGCCGCCAGCGCCCGGATGTGCTCCCAGGCCGACTGCACATGCACAGACTCCACCGTGCGGGAGCAGATGGCAAAACGCAGCACGAACTTGTCTCTCAGGCGACAGGGCACCAGGTGGATTTTCCTGGCACTGTTTATTCTGTCCAGGAGAGCTTCGTTCAATTTGTTGGAGCCCTGCAGAGATCGAGGGACAGGGGTCAGGTCTCAGAGAAAGAAAAAATTCAACCAAATAATAGTTCCCTGGCCTCAAAAGACTGCCACCGGCCCCTGTGTGACAATGTGTTAATGTTTGATGTGGACCAAGTTAAACACGAAGGCCCAAAGATGACCTTCCGTGGTCCAGGGCTTGTAAGAAAAACTGAAGGCTCCCAGGTGTGTTCCCCACACACTGATGAGCTTACGCAGCAGACTGGATTCTCACGTCCTCAGGGAAAGGGTCTGTCCAAACGGAGAGAAGAAAGTCTGGCCGACTAGAGAAAGGAGCGTGATAGTCAACTTCTTGCTGGAATCAGGGGAAGTTGCCTGGGAACTGGACGCCCCTCTGGTAGGAAGCAGCCACCGGCTGGGGCAGGGAAGCCGGAGCCCAGCCTCCCCCACTGACGGCACCAGAAGGCACCAGGCTGCACAGTTGGACTGCATAGGCCCTGAGGGGCCAGCGAGCTCTTGCCTGGGTGCTGCTCCCTCTGCCAAGTCTTGCTGCTTCTCCCGTCCCCCCGTCCCCCAGCCTTTCTCCTATTTCCCAGCAGCACCTCCAGCCCCTCTAAGCCCGAGAGGCTGCTAGAAGGGGCTGGGCATGGGCCTGTATCCTTGGTCACATGGCCCTCACAGGACTGGGCTGTTTGTGTCCTCGCTCTGTGTGGAGAGTGAGGGTGCAGAAGGGACAGTGAGAGGACAAGAGCGTAGTTCTGCCAGGTGGGGAATGCCTGCAGTACCCTGGCCACCAGTGGGGCTCCCACTGGGGCCCAAATGGGCAGCAGACGGGCCAAGGCCATTCCGAAATATCAGTAAACTGGGGCTGGACGAGCTTGTCCCGCTGGAGCGTGAGGATGGGGAGAGATGGTCCACAAGACGGAGTGGCATTTTACCAGGAAGACTTACAGGAAGAGCAAACATGTGAAGATGATCTCAGGCTAAGACTATTTAAACAAGTTACTTAGGACAAATTTGCTTGACATTTTCAACTGGATGGGACAAGATATGTTTTGAATGAAATAATGTTTTTAAATTAGAACGAGCCAAAGGGAGAGGCAGCCTGAGATGGAGTGGCGGCAGAAGCAGAGGGAGAGGTGCAGATGGGGGTGTGGAGGGCAGGTGGGGAGGCCTTGGTCAGAGGACGCAATTCCGTTTCGCAGCCCAGCTGCTTCAAGCACTGTGAAGACCACATGGGCGCTGCCACAGTCGTGGTGGGTGGGCCCGAGATGGGCCTTTGTCACCAACTCCCAGCTGACAATGATGCCGGCTCAGGGCTGACACCAAGGGAGCCTGGGCACAGGGGAGTCCTCGGTGTGTGCCAGGGGCCAAGAGGCCTGGCTGGCAGGAATGGTGAGCATCCCAGGACAAGGGCCTCCATGAGCATGAGGTGTCCAAATGTGTGCCAGGGAGAGTGGGCAGCCCCTGAGGGGGCTGTGGGGGGTGCAGTGGGCAGGTAGGTGGCACCGGGGCTGGGACGAGCCACAGCGGCCTGGAAACCGGGGCTGGGTTGGGTGGTTCGGGGAGCGAATGCGAGGGTTTGCTCACAGAAGGAAGAAGTGATACCTTGTCCTCGTCACACTGAAAGGAAATGAAGACTAAGAGGGACTTGAACGTACCTTTAGCCGGAAACAGACCAGTCCCAGAGTGACTTCTGCGCAGATCTCAAAGCAAGGGTCCTGGGTTACCAAAGACTTGAACTCGTGAGCCAGCTGCACGTGCTGGGAAGGGCAGGGACCTGTCTGAGTGTCCGGGTTCCCAGTCCAGAGCCCAGCCCCGTCCCCGGCCCTCTGCCCTGAGCCGCTTGGGACAGCATGTCTGCAACTTAGTGGTGGGCGTTCAGACATTTTCTTCAGGCGCTCGCATCCCCCGCTCACCCGCTGTTCCTGCACAGTCCGAGGAACAGCTCAAGTCCCCGCGGGAAAGGGTAGTGTCTTCAGGAAAACGCCACCAAACAATCATTTGTGATCTTAGGGGAAACGTGACGAAGAGGTATTTGAGCACAGGTGGTGCCCCTGTGCAGGTGAGGAAACCGAGGCTGGCCCTAACGCAGCCGCCTCCTGGCCCAGCCCTGGTTCAGCATGATGGCTGCGTGTCATGTGACAGTGCTCGCCACCACTGACAGATGGAGAGATGAGAACCACGTCGGCCCCAGCATGTGCAAACACTGCCTTCCTGTCATTGAGCAGTGTCACCTGATTGGACGTCCAGGAGCTGCTAATGGCACTTGATCTGGGGACAGGGTCTTGGGGCAAGTCTTGCTTATTCTAAACCCAGACATCCAGCATGGCGCCCACCCCAGGAGGGACTCAGGGAGCAGCCAAGCCCAAGTCCTTCTCTCAGTGTGGCTGGGGCCCAGACACCGTGCAGAGGAATGGCTCCCAGTCACGTGAGAAAGCTGGTGCCACCAGAGGGCGCCAAAGCCCCAGGCCTGCAGCTGGGCTCTCACCACAGGGGGGCGTTCGGCCACAGGCCTCACCAGGGGCCAGCTTGGCCATCCCCTCTCCTGTCTGGCTGGTGGGACCCTCTCAGAGGGAGGCCCTGAGCATGTTTAACACGAGGCAGCATAATCACACCCAGATGCCCCTGAACTTCAAGCTGCCATCATTACAGAGACATAGTCCCCTACTTTCCACGTCTGTCCCCAATGAAGCAGAATGCTTGTCATACTCAAGAACATGCTCGCAAACGGGGGGCCACCTCTCACCCATGAACCCACACACTCCTTGCGAGGCCAACAGGGCCAGTGTGTGATGTGTGATGTGTGCCGAGTACTGAGAAGGGGACGCTCGGCCACAGGCCCAGTCCCAGAGCATGGGCCCAGGACCCCTGCCCAGCCCACAGGGGCTAAGCCTCAGCCCCAGGGCTTCTGATAGATGGCCATGTCGCCACACTAGCGTCAGGAGCTGCAGGTGAGCTCCGTTTCCATGGAGGTAGAGGCCCTGTGTCCTCTCGGGTCAGGGGACACGGCCGAGGATGGATGTCAGGATGGGAGGGCCAGCTAAATGGAGCAGGGGATACTTGGGCACGCCCTAGCATGTACTTAGGCCTCAGTTTCCTCAACTGTTAAAAAGAGAAAGCAGGTGACGGGCTTGCCTCAGATGGGTGTCTGTCACACTGGAGGGCTCATTGCAGCTGAGACCCCACCCGAGAGCCGGGTTCTGTGCAAATGGGAGCGTGTCTGGGGACCACTGGGCCAGGGCACTCCACCCCCACCCCACCTCTAACTTCTCCTTTCCGGAATGTTCTTCAAGCAAAACACTGTGCTCTCCCTGTTGCCCTCCTTGACGGTACCGCGCCGTCGGCCACACGGGGCTCAGTGCACTTTGAGTCCCCTGGAGCTGGTTGCCTGCGGTCCTGATGGAAGTGTCTTAAAAGATCCCTAGCACGCACAGACCATCTTGTGCACACCCCGATGTCACCTGTGTGCCGACCCTGACGTCTCAGCCCGCTCCCGAAGCCCCCAGACCTCCATGAGAACCCCGACGGCGATGAGAAGTCACCTTGCGGATGTAGGCCTGCAGCCCCGTGACTCCGTACATCCGGAAGACAAACCACATCTTCAGGGAGCGGAACCTGCGGCCCAGCGGCAGCTGCCAGTGCTGCAGAGAACACAGCAGGTCTCAGGGGCCCCATGGGGACTCTGTGGCTCTGCCTGCTTCCCTTGGAGGCAGGTCATCCCCCCTCCCAACCCCCGCCATCCCTCCGCTGCCCCGTGTGTGGGGATGGCCCAGCCCTCCTCGGAGGGGGCTGGTCTCACAGCTACAGGCAGGTGAGGATAGACCAGGCTGGTGACTTGGGAGGCACTGTGGTCACTGTGTGCTCTTGGACATGAGAGGCTGGGCTCACAGTGCATTGCCAGAATTCCCCCTCAAGGCAGAAACCATAAAAGAGCCCAGAGGCAGCTATGAGCCCATGAGGAAGGGAAGCTGGCACTGGGCTCTCAGTAAGAGCCACAGAGCTGCCAGAAACGTGGCCGGCAGAGGGCTCAGGCCAGGCAGCTGGCAGGGGACACCCATGCCTGTGAGGAGGGGGTGGAAGGAACAAGACCCAGGGTGTGGGTAAGACTATACCCCAGGTCCTTTGCACGTCAGGGGCCCAAAGACAGGCCCCCACACCTTGGCCCCTGCCTTGCGTTCTGGGTCAGCATGGCCCCGGAACACCATGAGACAAATCTCCCACTTACCCTGTAGTCAGTGATCAGCCCTAGGAAAGAGGAGGGAAGAAGAAAGAAACCATCAGACTCGTGGGTCAGTTACACGCCTGATCCTTCACATGTTCACCATCAGTCTGCCACCTCCCGAACCAGACCTAAGGCAGGTGAGCGGGGACTGCATGGGCTTCGTTGCGCCTCCCCGGGTACCCAGAACGTGCACAGAAATGCTGGGCGGCATGGGCTCCCATCCACATCACCTTCTGCAGTGACAGGAGTGCAGAGCCGCGAGATTCCCCTGGGACCCAGGGCAACACCGGCATCAGGCTCACATTGGGCCCCATCACCCACCCACCCACTCACTCACTCATGCATGGGAAGATGGGATAAGAGCAATTAGAACATAGCAAAGGAATCGCCCTCAGTGGGCGATCAGCTCCACATCCTCGGGTCTCAGTCCAGTGCCTGGCACAGGGCAGACCCCGGCAAGGGTCCCCTGAGTCAGTTTCACTGTCCTGGATGCCATGGCTTCTCTGTGGTCACACTAAAGGCCAGCTTGCCTTTCCCAAGATCAGATGGGGAAAGGACACTGGACCAGACTCTCACGGACGGGACTTCCTACATGGAAATCCAGGCAAGGAACTGGGGGAAATTTGGGATATGCAGCTGTCCTGCGGTGGACCCTGACCCTCTCCTGCCACCCAGACCAGGCACACTGGGGCCCTCCAGGGGCCCCCATTCCCAGGTAAGAGTGGCCGCGGCATAGTCATTGCAGCCCTGACCATGGTCAGCCAGGACACACCGTCCACCTTATGCGGCCCTCTACCACCCTGCTCTCGGTCCGCAGTGCAGGCGGGCGGGTTTGCACGGTATTGACCAGGAAACCGAGAGTCACAGCTTATTATGACTCCCCACCTGCCACCTGGCTGGGGCAGATCAGGCATTTCCTCCCCCGGGGTCTGAAATGGCAGAGATGGAGACCCGCAATGCCACTTTGTGAGGCTCGACCTCCTTTTTTCTGAGGGACCCTGGGACGAAGCCACACAGCTGTGGGACTCCTGACCAGCACGGTCTGTGGCACAGCCGGTGGGGCAGGGCTGTTAAACACACATCCCCCCCCAGTGGGCAGGAGGCAGAGCCAATGTGAACCCCCCGAAGCGCGTGCCCACGTGGGAGCGGCACTCAGAGAGGATGGGTTGGAGACCCAGATGGCCTTGTGACCCTCCATTTGTTGTATTCACTGTGCTGACCACGGAGCCACAAGCCGTGAGTGGCTGTTTAAACTAGTGAAAAGCAAATGCCGGTGAACACTGAGTTCTCCATTCAGACCAGCCACGTCTCCAGTGCTCAGTGGCCGCCTGTGGCTTGGAGGTGCCCTGAGGACAGACCTGTCCATTTGGAGTGTCCTCTACAGGTGCCCGCTGTCACATAAAGGGCGCCATGGCCCTCTGGGCCAGCCACTTCCTGTGGTGAAGGTTTGAGTCACCCTGCGGACTATTCAATATGTTCTGTTCCCCCACCCAAGGCACTTGTGGGGTGAGCAGCTCCTACACGTGTGGACAGTGGTTCGATGGAACCCCACGCAACAGCGAAACTCAGCCACGTGGAACAGCGTCTGCACAGCGGCGGGTTACGGGAACTTTCTGGCTCGCTGCTCACACGCTTCTGTTTTCCAAATGCACAGTTTCTATACCGGAAGAATCTCTCTGAAAAGTCTATGTCCCACGTGTGACCCCTCATCCCTGTCACCAGCATTGTGAAAGCATTTTCTGTTATCAAAACAAAATCCCCACTCACCTTGGTCCCAGGTCCCCATCTCCCACTGGCTGCCGTGCATCCAATGAGACCGCATGTAAATGCGCAGAACCGACATGGATGTCGTGAGCAGAATCCCTCCCGCTGCTGCCTCCCCGGGGCAGCAGGCGCTGTCCCAGCCTGGAGCAGCGGGGCCACGGTCCCCACCCCAGGACCACACTTGTGAGAAAGAATGGTAAACGAGCGACCCGTGATTGAGGGTGTGTGTGGAGTCACAGCCCCAGAGGAGCCACCAGGGGAAGTGACAGATGGGAAGACATCCCTGTCAGGGACACTTTGGTCCTGGATCCCCACAACGGAAGGAAGGCATCCCGATGACCTACTGGCGGGACAGCGGGTTGGGGCCTGGGGAGCTGAGAAGGGCGAGGCCAGGGCCCCATGGCCGGGCTTGAATGGGGGTTAGGTGCTCCTTGCTTCCCAATCAGATGTTGCGGGTGGGCTCTGGGTCTTGTTCACAGCCCCACCACCAGGGCTGAGCGGAGAGCAGGTATGCAGAAACAGGCAAGGTAGCATCAGGCTGCCCATCCTGCCCAGGCCTGCCACCTTCTCTTCAGTCCACACCACCCCCAGTGCTCCTCCTTTCCTTTCTTCTCCTGCAGGTCCCAGCACACGCGGGTACCCACGTCACAGAGAGGCGGGCTATCTCTGTCCTAAAGACTAGTGCAGGAGGGTCCACAGCCGTCCTGGGAGCCGCTGTGTGTTCTCCATGCCTGGCCCTCTGGGCCCCGGCTCCTGCCCTGAGCAGCTCCGGCCTGTGGGGCCCAGGGCCTCATCACCACCAGCCCCTGGGGAGGTGCGTCATCTTGGCTCCACTCCCAGCACCCCTGGGAGCCATCTGTGGTCAGGAACCTCCCTCCCAAGCCCCAGGGTACTGGGATCACAGCTCTGGTGGAAGCAGACCGCTTACTCGAGGCCGTCGCTTACCTGAGTCCTGGTGGGTGTGCTTCAGGTACACAGGGTCCATTTTGAAGGTGCCTATCAGGTCCACCTTCCGCTTCACCCTGGTTTCAGAGGACAGGTGATAGGCTCAGGGGAGGCGGCTCAGAAGGGACTCCGTGCCGCAGCCTCCTGCCCCTCCTCCACCTGGCCCAGCACAGGCCCACCTGCTCTGGGACCCCTTCCCTGGCCCCGCCCTCAGCCCAGGCCCCACACCTGTGCCTCCACCACCCTGGGCTTCACAGTGGCACCGCCTGCATCTGCAGAGCTCTGAGCACCTTGGGCAGGCGTTACAACGAGGAACAAACAGTTGGTCCCTGTCCCCAGTTCTTAGCGCTGCAGCACTGAAATGCCCTGGAGTCTGCGCAGTGATAAGAGCACCCTTTACGTGCTGAGGAGCTGGCAGGTGGCCGGGGCCCCTGGCTTCAGGACGGGGCTGGCTGCCAGGAAGACCCAGTGGTGGGAAGAAGGGCGGAGCTGTGAGCCCCACTGTCTCTAGGGAGAGTGAGGGCCTGCAGGTCGAGCTCCTAGCCAGTGGCCAATGAGTCCGTCATCCCGTCATGGTGTCCTGTGCAATGACACCTCCATCAAACCCCACATGATGCACCCAGAGGGGAAGCTGCACCTCACTGCACCCCACTGCACCTCCTCCCTGGAGTCCCTTCCGCGTGGCCCTTCATTTCTGTTCTTTCTGATGAACTGGTCCATGTAAGGACAGCGCTTTCCTGTGTCGTTAGGACAGGGGACAAGGAGAGCGGAGGGGCGGAAAGACCCGTCACTCCCAGGGAACTCTGAACTTGGCCATGAGGGTTACTCAGCCCGGAAATCCGAGCTGGTTTTCTTTTTAAATTTAAAAATATTATGCGGTGTTCACAGTATGTGAGAAGGGTGCAAATAATAATACTGCTTCTGAAGAAGACCTGAATACACAGTCCAATCCGTGTGACCCTCCCCTCGCCGCCCTCAGAGGACGCCACACGGCTGTTGCGTGGGCTTGTCACACCCACGGGGTTCTGCATTTTCTGCACAAATCCCTAAGTCATCCATAGTGCTGTTTTGCATGTTTCTAAACATAACACAAATACAAGATATTTAAACCTAAGTGGCATCATTTTTGCGTAATTTTCTGCAATTTGCCTTTTCTCGCAAACACACACGCATGCCTTTCCCGTGTGCTCATCCACGGGGCCCTGTCTGCTCTTGCTCACAGCCTCAGACTGCTGCCCATTTGTGGTTAGACACACTCCTGGTGCGAGCACAGAGCAACCGTGGGACCGTCGAGCACGGAGGGCTCGCCCGAGGTCGTCCTCAAGTTTGTTCCGCCCGCAGGCTCTGCCAGTATTCGTCCTGGACAGGCTTCCTTCACCATCCACGTTGTTTCCTGGGGACTTTAAGGTGCATTTCTGCTGCCAATGAGGTGGAGGAGCCTGGAGGGTAGACAGAGGCCAGTGGCTTCCTCTCGGGGGAGGAAATTTCTGCTCACGTCTCTGTGGGCTGTTTGCCTCTGTAGGCATGCAAGGTGGACGCCTCTGCAGACACCTGAGTGCTGCTCCTGGGCCCGCTCCTGGCCTCAGCCCTCTGTGCTCCCTGAGGTTGGAGGGGCCAGCCCCACCGTGTTTGTCTTTGCTGCTCCCTGGGCTGGCCCAGGCCCGGGGAAATGGTGGGTTCAGCTTTATCAAGTTCCACAAGATGCCGGCCAGGGTCTGTCTCAGCCCCGCACTGAGTTCTGACGCTGAGGCTTCCCCTCCAGACAGGTGACAAGCCACGCCATTTGTGAGGACTTCTGGTGGACTTCCAAAAGTTCCATTGTTTTCTTCATAAAAATCTACAGCAGTTTTGCTATGTGGATTCATAGTAGCCTTATATCTCTCAGGGCTACTATAAGTAGTATTTCTTTTTGAAAAAGAATTACATGAGCTGTGTTGCATACGTAAAAAATGCAACCTTAAAAAAAAACGTTGTGTATCTAGAACTCTTGCTGTGTCTCATTAATAATACTTTCCTTGGAGGCTTTTCTGTTCATTGCAGACAGCCCTACCACCTCAGAATAATGCATTTTGTGGCTTCCTGTCAATGGTCACGGTTTCACTTCTGTCTCTCCCCTGCCATGTGGCTGGGACAGCACAATGCCAGGGACAGGTGGGGATCGCAGAAATCCCTTTTTTTCCTGACTTTAAGAAAGTGCTTCTAACATCTCACTGTTAAGAATAGGTTTACTGCAGTTTTCTGGTAAATTTTTAAAAAGCAGATTAAGAATGTTCTCTCCTGTTCCGATTTTACTAAGAGCTTTGCCCTGAATGGGCGTTAAATTTTATCTACGCTGCTTTTTCTGTGTCTAATATGATGCAAACTTCTTCATTCTTTACTGTGAATGTGGCAAATGACACTTTAAAGTCCTTGTGCAGTTTAGACTCACCTGGGTGTCTCTGGACACACACTTTGGCCATGACGGAGCTTGTTTTTAATCGGCTTCTATTGGCTGATGCCTGAGTAATTGCTACACTCGAGCTGGTCCCGTGGGTTCTTGCTCAGCCCCTCCTCTGGTTTGGGGATGAGAGTCACGCTGGCTTCCTGACACGAGAAGGGGGTGTCCTGCAGTCCCCTAAAGATGACGAATGTCAGGGTGGACACGTGCCTGGGCGCTCGGCAGCACTCGCTGTAAAATGCTGGGCGTTCCCGTCATGTGCAGATTTAAGCCCGGGCACCATGTCTCCGAGGGCTGTAAGCTTTTCCAGGCCTCCTGCTCGCAGGCCTCGGTCGTGGAAAGGTATCTCTGCGGTTGTGGAGTGTGTGTGTCCGGAGCAGTCTCGGCACGCCGCCACGCTGTCCCCCCAACAAGTTTCTGAAGTCTCTGTCCCCCGACTTTCCAGGGCAGGCTACTGTGCCCTCCCCTCTGCTCTGACCCGTCTTCTCGGGGCCGCCTCCTTTCAGGCCAGCCAATGACCACCCGTGCCACTGGGCCCTGACTCTCCGTTTCATGAGCGCCCCCCACCATGTGGTTTCCCTCCAGCTAGTTTTTGGGGGCTGTTCTGTCACCGTTTCCTTACTCTGTGTCCCCGTGGGCGTCCGTCTCCAGGTCCTGCCTGGGCGTGTGGCACAAGCTCAGTCTGAACTGCGTGTCCTCCGGCTCTTCAAGGCCCTGGATCCCTCCGACCTGTGCTCACTGATACGTGAGCCCAGAGGGTCAGGCTGACTGCCCATTGTCTGTGAATATTTGGGCACCAGCTTTGTTGCTCCTCGTGAAGGGGACCCATGCCTCAAAGGAGACCTCAGTCGAACAGATGTGTGTGTGTGCATGTGAGTGTGTACCCACACGGAGACGTCTCTCTTCCGCGTCAGTCTCACTGGGAAAGGGCCACGGTGAGCAAAATCTTCTCATCACCTGACACACTCCTGTCAGACGAGGAAGGGGACTCCTGGGTAGTGGTGAACACGGCGGGGCTGCTGAGGTCACCTTAAAAACCTGCACCTGTGCCCTGGCTGGTGTGGCTCAGTGAATGCATTGAGCCCTGGCTGAGAACCAAAGGTTCACCAGTTCGATTCCCAGTCAGGGCACATGCCTGGGTTGCAGGCCGGGTCTCCAGTAGGGGGCACGTGAGAAGCAACCACACACTGATGTTGCTCTCCCTTTCTTTCTCTCTCCCTTCTCCTCTGCAAAAATAAATAAATAAATATTTAAAAAAAAAAACATACACTTTTAAAAATAAAAAATAAGCCCAGGCTCATGTAGCTCAGTGGATTGAGCGTGGGCCTGCAAACCAAAGGGTTGCTGGTTTGATTCCCAGTCAGAGCACGTGCCTGAGTTTCAGGCCAGCTCCCCAGCAGGGGGCATGAGAGAGGCAGCCACACACTGATGTTTCTCTCCCTTTCTCCTTCCCTTCTCCTCTCTCTAAAGATAGCGAAATAAAATCTTAAAAAAATAATAATAAAATTAAAAACCTACACTCTGAATAAGTCTCTCTGAATGAGGGCTCAGGTTATCAGCTTAAAGGATCCAAAACACTACCAGCACCAGGACCAAGGCTCAAAGAAACCAAAAACATAAAGCAAAAAATTGTGTGCAAACAGCCCAAGAACAGGTCTACAGTCAAGTCTTCCCATAACTACAGCGCTTAAAAATCTTCCAAAGTAACTGAATTAAAAAAAAAAACCTCCATGGAACAGAAGTGTACCAAAGCTATGAAACTTTCCATGATAAAATCTAATTTTTTAAAAGATTATTTATTTATCTTTAGACGGAGGGGAAGGGAGAGAGAGAAGGAGAGAAACATCCATGTGTGGTTGTCTCTCACACGCCCCCCACTGGGGACCTGGCCCGCCACCCAGGCCTGTGCCCTGAATGGGAATAAAAAAAATTTAATTTCATTTGGAAAAAAATCAAGCCTCTTTGTAAAGGCAGATAAAACATGCCCTCGGTGTGTATGGAATTAGAGGGTTTCTTTGGAGAGTGTCTGGTACTAAAGCGACATTAACGTCTGAGAAGAACGTTCCCTACTTCCTTATAGAAGATTCAAAAAGCCAAAGGAGCCACAAAAGCTCCTGAACGGAGCGACAGGATCTTTGTGTTTATGGTGATTGTGACGGTCATGAGTTTCGGGAACTCCGACTGCCTCGAGCATGGTGATGCTTAGAAAACACTCGTTCACTTTGAATTATGGACTCGCCGCTGGTGAGATTTCATCAAACAAGAGAGACACGCCTCGCACTGGAAGGAATGCTGTAGAGAGAGAAACCCCCGTGCAGCTTGCTCGTTGGGTTAGTAGCGTCTTTAAGCACCTCTGTAGAAAAGCCGCCACTCCGCCTTGCTGGCTTGTCTCTGACTCAGGCCTGCAGAGGTCATGGGCCCTTTTCTGAAAGGGGCTTCCCAAGTGTCCTTACCCGTCAGGGCACCTCCTCTTCCTGCAGTGACGTCCTAGAGCGGCGAGTCTACATATGTTGTGAGGTGTGGACACCCAGGACATGCATCTGCACTCTCCCGACTCACCGTCACCACGCTGGCGGGTGCGGCCTGTCCTCTCCTTCACAGACCCACCGGCCGTCCCCCCAGCCTGCCCCTCCCTGCACCAGGGGCCAGGAGAGAGCTGCCGTGTCCGGCCGTTTGCTGGTGGCCATGGGCCTGTGCCCTCCTGACCTCTGGTCTGGGGCGGTGAGGTTTTGGAGAGAGAGCAGAGGCAAAAGGGACAGCTTGAACAGGAGCAGAGGTGGGCCGGGGCCTGAATCAGCCTCGTTCACACCAGAAAACAGCTCTCGCTTTCCCGTTTCTCTGGCTCCGTCGTCACCGTTCCGGTGTGCTCCACGCGCATTGTTTCGTGTACACAAGTGCGTGTGTTCCTGGTGTGCGTCCTGTGAGGTGTACGATTCTCTCATCTTACGCAGGACTGGCTGCTAACCCTTCGCCTCAGCTGCTGCGGGACATGGTCGGTGGCTCTGGCGAAGACTGTGAGCCACAAAAGGAACCATCTCAGCCGTCCAGTGGACCCTTGTGAAGAGCAGGGACGGCAACGCGACCCTGGGGAAGCTGGGGCGATGGGAGGAGCTGGGAGCACAGAGAGGCAAGAGCCCCTAAGAGCAGACGTCACTTCCAGCGTGAACGTTGTGTGCATGTTCCCGCGGTTGGTGAGCGCAGCAGGGAGAGGAGGCAGGCACCCTGGACGAGGGTCCTTATAAGAACACACTGGGAGACAGTCTTTTAAAAGATGATTGAATTAAAATAAGGTCCTATGTCTGTCTCATAAGGACTAGTGTGTCCTCATAAGACTAATTACTCTCTAGCAACCCTCAAAGAACTAGCTTCGAGTGTTTCGTACGCCTCCCAATAGCTGTTTCTTTAAGCACCGTGTGTGATGGCCTGCCATCCACTACGTCCAAGCTCTTGTTCTCGCTGTGAATACAGCCTCCTGAGTGTGGCACAGCTGCCGTGACCGTGCAGCGGGGTCCCGGGAAAGAGCAGTCCTTCCCCATTCCTTAGCACGTGCTTGTAGGTCTCTAGACTTCGATCCACTCGACAGCCAAGAACAGAACCGCAGAAGCAGCTGGGCTAGAGCTGCGTTCCGGGGCTCCTGGCACTGGTTTTCTGGGTAAGTCAGACCCCAGATTTTCCAGGGCAGCTTCTCTTCCTGCTTGCTCTGGGTAACAATGCCCCCACCAGGGCCGTTTACCACTGGTGGGGCGGGGGGGGGGGGGGGGGGGGGGGGGGGGGGGGGGGGGGGGGGGGGGGGGGGGGGGAGAAGGGGGGCAGGGGTATGGGGTGAGAAAAGGAAGCAAGTGTGTGTAGGAGCCCTGGGTCCCGCAACACCAGCCGCTGTTCTAAAGAGCCCTGGGCACAGGGCCCTGGTCAGCGAACGCACGGGGAACTCACCACATAGCAGAGCAGTCGAAATGCACCAGGAGCCATTTGTGAGGGTTAAAATTAAAGGAATCTGCAAACTGCCAAGAAATAGAAACAAAAGGACATGTGAGTGACTAATGCTGAGGTACAAGGCAGGACCCACAGGCCATGACGAGCAGTGTGTCTTCTTGAGTAAAAACAGGGAGGCCCTGCGGGGGGAGGGGGGGCATGAAGCCACTGCAGCCCGGAGCCTGGGCTCTGGGAGGCGCAGGGGCAGCCATGGACCCTCAGAGCCTCTTTTTATTCACTTTCAAGTGGCCACAACAAAGCATGGCTCGTGAAACATGAAGCTGACACCCGTCCCATCCTGGGCTGGGTGGGACTCGTGAGGAGGTGGGGAGCAGGAGCAGGTCGGGTCAGTGAATCTGGTTCCGGCCCCAGCGGGTCCCAGCTGCAAACAACCGGCTCTGGGACCACTCACCCATGGTAGGCGCCACCTGGCCTTCCAGCAGAAAATGAGAGATTTCAGCAGCCAGGGGGCCAAGGAGAGCACGCTGCATTTCCGCAGGGCTGTCCTAAGTGCTGAGTTCTTGTGCTTTTCAAAGCGGATGCCTGGATTCTTCCCTCCACCCCCGACCCCTGACTGGTGAACAGGACCTGGTCCCCCTGGAGGCCTAGGGACAGGGCCACAGGCCACGGGGCTAATCCGAAATCGGGGCAGAAATGATCCTCTGGCCAAACCTCCTAATGGGGGGGTGCCGGGGGGTTTGGCACTCTTCCCAAGTCTCCTCTGCTTGTTGCAGGCATAAGCCCTGAGGAGGCAGGAGGGACCAGGGGCCAGGTGTGCATCAGCGGGGACATGGGGACAGCTGAGGGGCCCGCTCTGGGGGTGCAGGTTCATTTCCTGTCAGGCTTCAATCGAAGTCATTTTGAGAAAGAGGCAGGAAATTACAAAGTTTCATTTGTTGATCAAAGGTAACAAAAGGTGAGAGAAAGGCTTTGTTTGCTGGGAGTGTTATTAGCTCGCTCCTGGCGGCTGATCTGTTCAAGCTTCTTTCATTACCCAACTGCCATATTTTCATCTTCCTGTTGACAGAGAGAAGGCTGTTGTCTCCGGGGAGGACCGGGGCAGGATATTGCAGCCCCTTATCTGAGCGGCTGAGCTGAGCTGAGCGCAAGGCGGGCCCACCAGCCAGGAAAGGGTCCCAGGAAGATGCAGACCTCATCGCTGGACCCGACATCCTGTCTGCTGCTGATAGAACCCTCTCCCCGCCCCCAGCCAGAGTGCCCTCCCTCCCCCGCTGCGCTGGTCTGACCAGGAGGCACCCCTGTGAAAGCTGAAACCTCAAGTTCATGGGGAAGAGAAAAGCGTGGCAGGAAAAGGTCTGAAATCCTAAACCTGGTGGTTAGAGAGGACTCGTCCTGGGAGAGGCACACAGAGCCCCAGGAATGCCTAGGGGCCCTTCTTCCCCTGACCTGCGGGGGGAGGTCAGTCCTAGGGAGGTGCCTGTGCCGCCCCCATAACAAAAGGCATTTCTGTGCCAGAGGGACTAAGCCTTCATTTCCCAGCACCAAAAACACCAGCAATCAGCAGTGACCTGCAGAGGGCCAGGGGTCAGCACCCCGACATCAGCGCCTCTCACATAGCCTCCTGTTCACAGGGGGCTTCGGGAGCTCTGTTCACACCCTGAGGATCGATCTGAGCCCTCATGTGTTCTGTGGCCAATAAATCATCACCGAATGAACGAGGGAATGAGCGAACGCGATAGGGACCAGAAACGACTGACTCATCGGTGCCACAGGGACCGGTCCTTTCAGAAAGGGGACATTTGTATCCTGCCCCTCTGACCTCCTCTGCCTGGCGTGACAGCATTCTCAGGCCCGGATTGGTAATTAGACGGGCGGCGGATGGGCGGTGGGACATGGGAGTGGAGGCAGGCTCTGAGGGCCGCTCTCCCCAGGCCGTGGTGACAATTAATAACAGCATCCAAGGCAGGCACAGCTCTCACTGTGCGCCAGACGTGGCTCGTAACCCATTAAAACAGGACTAACTCCACAACCCTTCAAAGGAGGTGATGGCTGAATCCATGTGGGAGATGTGGAGAGGACACCTCACCTGCCCGAGGGCACACAGCGCCTCCTGGAGTGAAGCTGGGCTCTGAACAGGCCGCCTGGGCCCTCACCCCTGCACCCACGCAGGGCGAGGTCTCAGGAAGCCCCTGCCTCTGAGCACAGAACTGGGGCCTGGCTGCTCCAACACGTCTCCTTCCCCGACTCGCCGCCCGAGTGGCCCCTCCAGACATCTGAGTTCCAGGCAGGGGTTGGAGCATGTCCTCAGCTGAGGATTAAAATAAAAAGCCTCTGCCTCTCCAAAGTGATCGTACTGAAGCACGCACCCACCTCCACGCCGTTGAGAAGGTGCCGGAACTCGGGGCAGATGAAGGCGCTGCCCGCGTAGGCAGCGTCGACGTGCAGCCACAGCTCTTCCTCATTACCTGGAAGCCAGAGGTGACCGTGAGTCGTCCAGCAGACACCCTCCTCGCGCGGGCCTCACAGCTGGCCTCGCCCCTGGGTCCCTGAAGGCCTCCCCACCTGGAGGGCAGCGGCGAAGCGGAGGGCTGGGGGCGTGGGCGGCTGGAGTAGCACTGTGACAGTCAGAGTTCATCACGTCACATTTACGGTCCTATCACATTTGTTAGAATAGTGTGATGATGTCACAGAGGAGAGCCCAGAGGAAGGTCTCTCCAATCCTCACATGAAAACAGCGTCAGAGACAATGCACTCAGTACTCACAGACGGGCCCCAGTTCCGGGAGGCAGTCGAAGGAGCAGCAGGACGTGGTCCCCAGGGTTGCCACCACCTGGAGAGTACAAAGCAGACGTCTGTTGGGGCCCACACGTCCGGGTCACAGTGCCCACCCTGAGCCTGGAACGTGGTGCTCGGCCACGCCGCTGCATGGAGATGTGACTCCGAACGCACCTTAGCCTTTGCTGGAAGCATTTCCGCATCTCTCCCATTGCCTCCCCTTTCCTGCGACACGCTGTGGCTCAGTTCTGTGCAATGACTTCTGTTTGTGCGTCATGTGAACAGGAAAGAGCCCCTTGTGGAAATCATTTTGTCTGTTCGTGTGCCCCCAGCAGGGTGCCTAGGATGAGGCCGACCAAATAGTAACTGTTTGACTCGAAGGACGAGGTGCGGGTTGGTACACATTTAATATAAACCTGCGTCCATGTGTTGTTCTGAGCATGGAGCGTTTTGTAAAGACGACAAGCAGCCCCTGCCCCGGAACAGCCTCAGCTGAGAGGAGCTAGCTAGTGTGTCTGCTCTGCAGACAGAGTGTCCAGGCGCCAGCACAGCCTCCTCTCCTGGACGCGGCTGTGGGCCCCAGTGACCCTGACCTACAGGAGACTCCAGAGGTGGGTCAGGGACCCGCAGAGAAGGGGCTCAGGTGTGGTCAACTCTCCTTGTCCATCCAGTTAAAGGGCCTGGTGCCCTGGGCCAGGTCAGAGTCCCTGACAGCCAACCCGAGCCCATGTGCCCCGGCAGGTGGGAGGCTGGGGGTGCTGGTGGGGACCAGACTCTCGGGGGACGGCCCTGCCTGTTCAGTGTTCTTGCAGTGCGCCCTGATTCTCAGAAGCTACTCCAGTGCCCAGCACCTGCTTGGCCCCAGGCCCTGACGAGCTCCGCTCAGCTCGGTGACATTAACCTGATTTAAGCAGAGGCATAATCACATTTGGGCAAGAGGAGGGAGGGAGCCCAGGACACAGTCCCTTCCAGAGCCTTCTCTCCTGCCTTAGCCATCGACCTGCCGCTGTGCTCGGGTGTGTGCCCCATGGACACTGTCCTCTGCCCCTGCCTAACCTTGACAGGTGCGGAGCTCAAGCCCCCATGAGGCAGCCAGGGGAGCCACCACAAGCCCCAGGCGTCCCCCAGGGGCAGAGGTTTGGCCTGCCGGACCCCCACCTGCCAAATGCGTCCCTGGCTCTCAGCTGGGGGTCGTGAACTTTGAGGGGTGTGCAACCTCTCGAGCATATGATGAAGCTAGAGGCACTGAGTTATTAGGCACCTGGAACATTGTAAGCACCAGATTTGTAAGTCATGGCTCTGCCCTACCGTCTGGGCTGCCTCTCCCACCCACGTCACAGGCCCTCGCCTGCTGGTTTAGGATAACAGATCGGCTGGGTTTGCTCGCACATCCTGTGATCATTCACATTGCTGTACCTTTGCTGTCTATGGAGCCAGGGCGGCTCTGGGGACTGGGAGATGCCCAGACAGCAGGAGCATCCACGGAGCAGCACTTCCTGTCCTGGGTGCACATGAGGACCTTCCGCGGCTGCAAACTGTGCCCAGTGCCCAGCTCTGCCCTCAAGATTCTGGTAAAACGGAACCATCACCACCCTTCAGGGCTGCCCCAGTGTGGCTGCTGTGCCACCAGTTCTGATCAGGCAGGACACCCCGCCCCCACCCTGTTGCCATGGCCATGTTGGGGGCGACAGTTCCCAGGCTCCAGTGGCCACACCCGCTGTGCCTTCCCCATCAGAATACACCCTTCTGTGCTCAGGGAAACCTGGGGCAGCTTGGCTGGCCAATGTTTCACTCACAGCACTGCTCACCAGTGGCATTGCTCACCCGGGTCACAGCTCAGCGTCTGATGACCACACTGAGCAGCACAGCGTGGCCTCTGCGCTTTAGCTGTAACTCAGTTCACCTGCCCGTCACGCATACGCCCGTCAAGCACACCTCAGGGCGGAGCCGTGACACAAAGACCCTTCAAACTGTGACCATGTGGTGTCACTTCCCAGGAAGCAGGAGCTAGGTGTCTCGCTACCTAGCAGGGCCCTCCACGCTGGGGTTCTCTGCCCACTCCTTTCTGAGATTTACGTGGGGAAGGCAGATACACGCGCCCTCCTTCAGCCTCACTCAAGGACTGGCCCAAGTGCCACCTGGCCTGGGACCTCCCTGGTCCTAACCCCAGACCCAGGCCAGGCTCAGGGGTTTGCATCCGGCTCGCTGAACTTACAAAGAAAGGGATCA
Source organism: Macrotus californicus (assembly GCA_007922815.1). Lineage (NCBI taxonomy): Eukaryota > Metazoa > Chordata > Mammalia > Chiroptera > Phyllostomidae > Macrotus > Macrotus californicus. Next base: position 234,689 of record VMDR010000035.1, read on the forward strand.
GACCGGCTGCCTTGTCCCTCTCCAGTGCCTCCTGCAGGGCTGATGCACGCATGGTGAACTTGTCATCCGAAGGGATGGCTTTGAATTTCACGCCTCCGATTAACGCAGCTCTTTCCACGGAGCTGTGGGCCTGCAGAGAAAGCAGCAGTTAGACCCATGCAGCCCGCATTGGCCCCGTGTACCCCGCTCTGCAGAGCACGCCGACAGGCCAGGCTGCAGCTCAACCTGCCCAGGGAACCCACCCTTGCCAGCTCCCCCCATGACCTGCCCACCTGCTGCCCTGGCCCTGAGGGCTGCCCAGAGCACATCTCCGGGATCAGCGGTGAACACCTTCAGCCCTGCCCCTCAGAAACAGGCAGGAGCATCATGTGGGAATGATGCCCAGGGCCCCCAGTCCTCACTGGTGCAGTGAATTCACCTGACTCCCAGCACCTGGAATGGTGCTCACCATGCAGCACTCTTGGGAGAATCAAGAAGCCACCAGTGTCTTTGTGGAAGGGCTGAACTCCCTCACGACCCCCCCGGGAAAGGCCACACCCCTACACTCACAGCAACTTCAGATGCATTTATCAAGTGCCTACACATGCATGTTCTCAAGTTTCCTCTTGGCCTCCTGGGAGGCCAGGGAGACACGAACACTGATGAACAATGTGCTTCGAGTGCCGACACCTCTGATGTGTGGAGTCAGATTCCACACTCAGGGACCGTCCCCCACCTAAGCGGCGAAAGACGGGCATCGATGCGGTCTCAGCCACCTGTGTTTGCTAACCTGGACAAAGCTGTCCCCGTGGAAACGCCTGGCTGAAAACCGCGTTCCAGGTAAAACCCGGCAGCAGCTCTAGCTCCGAGGTTCTGCGTGGGGCCCTGACTCTCCAGGGCGCTGCTGCTGAGTCCTTTTGGTGAAAGCTTCTGACCACAGTCTCCCTCCTGGAGTCACCTCCCACAGCTCCAGTCTCCTCCTGTTCGCCCACTATTCTGTTTCCAATCCTGTTTCTCTCCAAAGAGCCGGTCAGTGGAACCACTCCAGGTGCTCCAGTTTGCCTAGTTCCCTAACCTGGGTCCCTTATCTCAGGTCAGCTACTGACGGAAGAGCCTCGACCCCCAGGACAGGTGTGTTTGTCCCCGTTGACGGTGAAAGAAGCTCAGAGGATTTACATGATCTGCCAGAGATCACGGGACTTAAAATAGCGGAGCTGTACTAAATTCCCGCCTGCGGCCCACGCCTTCTTGTTAGTACAGGCGTCCACTGCTATGCCCCCGGACGGGGCTGTTCTTTGAGGTCGGAGGGTGCTGCCTGCTCTTGTCTCAACATGAACCAAAGCAGAGCTCACAGATCTTAGCGGCCCCATGGAGCTTCGGGATGACACGCTTACCTGGTCTGAGAAGTAGGCCACCAGCTTCTCCAGTATGGCGGTGTCCGTCAGCCCCGGGCGGGCAGCCTGCAGGCGGCGCATCACTTTGCTCCGAGCGGCCAGCAGGGCCACCAGCGTGGCCTCGCTGGCACTGCCCTAAAGCAAAGGGAAGTGGAAATGTGCCTCAGAGCCCAGCACAGGGGTCGGGGGCCAAACTGTGGGAGACACAGGGTCAAATCTGTTCTTCTTAGAAGGTGAGTCTGAGACCACAGAGGTTGCTCTCCTTCACATGGGAGACTCTGGACCCCGGTGACTGCCTTAGATTTTATTCTCTCAGAGGAGCCGTCAGGCCAGGGACCAGCACTAAGCCTGGCTCTGCGAGCCTGGCCACTCGGACAGAGACGTTTGTATTCGCTGGTAAATGGGGGATGGTTTCCCAGAGACTCAGAAATCACCATGGAGCAATAGCCCCCAACCCCTGGGTATCAGTCTGCAGCCTGTTGGGGACCAGGCCACATCCCACCTCCTGCTGCCCACCCCCTTCTTCCACAAGCCAGTCCCCAGTGCCAAAATGTTTGGGGATCGTTCCTTGGGGGGTTTCCCCCAGTGCCTCGTGTTAGGGGCTGAACGCTGTCCTCCTGGGTCCTCATCCAAAGTGGCCGGTGTGCTCAGCAGAAGAGGACAGGGGCACACAGACGTGGATGCACATGAAGGGGTGACCATGTGAGGACACCAGGAGAACACCGTCCGCCGACTGCTGAGGAGAGGCCTCAGGGTCAGCCGGCCCCGCCGCCACCTTGGGCTCGGACTGCCAGCCTCCAGGACTGTGAGCCAGCGCCCCTCTGCTGTTGGGGGCGCCTGGTCTGCGGCACTTTGCTGTGGCCCCTTAACAAAGGAACACAGCGAACGCCAACAGCCAATTCTGGGAAAGTGGTAGAGCAGGGGCAAACTTCACTCGTCCGAGGCTGGGCTCAGCGCCCGCCATGCTATCCCGTGTAATTGGAAGACAATCCTGTTCTCAAGTCCCGTCACCTTCGGGTGGGAAATTGAAGCTCAGAGAGGTGAGGAACTCGCCCTAGCCAGCAGCGCGTGGGGGCCTGGCGCACACGCGCCCCACCTATCCTGCCCGGGCTGGCGGGGCCTTCCCATGCATCTGAGCAGCTTCCCCCAGGCGGGCTGCTCATGACCTCTGAGCCTTAAGGAAATCGTACAAGAAACCCAGGAGCCGAATGGGACCAAGGTTAGAAAGGTGAAAAGTAAGAGGTGGGTTTTTGTTGACTGTGAGAGAGGGATTTATAAGATTTTAGATTTTACAAAGACAAATTCAATAGAAAAAATAAAGGTCAGCCTCTCTGCTCACACTTGATCTGCATTTGTCTCGCTTGCCTATTTTTATTGCCGATTTAAGGTTTTCATCTCCTTTAAGCGGGCTCGTGTCCCTGGGGAGGACGGGTGGGATCGGAAGAGAAATGTGTTCTCGTGGCTCTAACGCACGGACTCATCCACAGGTACGTCGCCTCCTTAACTCTGCCCCCCAAAATGGGTTCCCCTGTCCTTCAGGTTGCACCCCCATTGGCAAGGGCTGCAGGTGCGGTGTCAACCTCCCGTTCTACATGTGGTTGGAAAAGCGGCTGGCACAGCTGAGTTGGCTGCAGCAGGGCATCCAAGCTCCCTGGGGAGGGCTTGGGGACACTGCTCTCCAATGGCCACTGTCCTCTTGTACCTCCACATTCCGCGTGTCCTGGACCCTCACTCATCCTCACTGCCGGCGGAAAACCTCTCTGAAGGCCCAGCTGCTGGATGGGTGTCCTTTCCCCCAGCCCTCCAGTGGAGCTGCACCCTCTCTCAGGACCCAGGTGACCCCACAGCGTGCCCTGCACTGAGCTACATTTTAAGGAAAGGCTGTGAACCACCATCCATGGTGGTTCCTCAGGGGTTTCTCCCTGGGCTCTGTCTGGGTCCTGAGAGAAGATTCCCCTCCTTCAGGCAACAAAAAGTGATTCTAAAAAAGCCGATGACATGACTCTCCATGTCACCAGTACCCTGGCTTGGGGGTGGCACTGGGCTCATGGCCCCTCACTGGAAGTGGGTTCCTGCAGAGGGTGCAGTAGGGTGCCTGCCCTGGTGCTGACAGCTGAGGACACCTCTGCTGTGTCACAGCAGACAAAGGTTGCCATGGCGAAGCTGCCCAGAGGCAGAGGAGAGGCTAGGGGTGCAGGCTGGCTGCTGAGCTGGGAGCGGAAAGGGCCCCCCACCTCCTGGGTGTTCAAGTGCCTCCCACGCACACACGGGAAATGGCTTTTCTCCCACCAGCACTTCCAAACCCAATTAAGAGATGATTTGCAGCCCTGCCCGTCCTGCTCCGAGAAGGCTTTGACATTTGACTCAAGCCCCCGCCACTGCTCCGGTGCCAGCAGCTGTGATTATGGCTCCGAGGAGCTCAGTGTCCCCTGCAGCGGCGGCCTGAGGGCTGTCACCAAGCTCAGGCTCTCTGGAGCCTCGCAAATTACCACAATCAGCTCATCAGCCGGGAAGGGCGAGGGCGAGCTTCCTGCCGCAAACAGCTCCCACTGATGTGCTCTCGTCCAGCCACTGGAGCAGGTCGGGCTCCAGCAGGGTGGGTGGGGGTGTTGAATCCTGGCCCGAGAGCTGCCAGCACCCATCCCCAGCAAATGGTGGGGCTTCCACTGATTCTGGGAAATTGAGTGGACTTTCGGGAAAAGACCACTGAGAGGTACCCAAGGCAGCACACAGGGCTCCGGACCCCGTAAGCGAGAGAATGGTCAGGCGAGCGGGGAGACACTGGGAATAGCCTCACCTCTCACGGGCTCGTGCTCTGGGCAGGACACACTGCCTGCCGGAGCCCCGTGTCCTCTCCTACAGAAAAGGTGGTCGATCGTGCAACCAGTGGCCGTACCTACTAGGAGGCTGCGAGTGGCCACAGGAAGCCCAGGCAGTCAGCTCACACCGGGCTCACTCACAGCAGGCGGGCGGTACAAAGCAGCTATTATTTTAACAGGTGGCCCGAGAGTCAAGGATATTGAGAAGATCTTTTGAGCAGCATCCAATTAAAAGTAGCCTCTTGGGCTGCTGAAAGGAACTGGAGGTGACACTGTCAAGGATCAGAGACCCAGAAACACCGCTGATCCCTGTTGTGTGTGGGTGTTGAGTGGATGCTAATCCCTGTTGTGTGTGGGTGTTGAGTGGGGCATGACCATGGACACAAACTCAGCCAGGCAGCCTGCAGGGGGCTGGTGGCCGTCTTCAAAGACTGTGGTACCTGGGCCAAGGGTGTCCTTTGAAATGTTATCTACAACAGTGAAAATATTGATACAATGTGTCTCGTGTGTTCTTTATATGAATTGCCACACATGACAGGAAGCCATGCATCACACCTTTCCCAGAGAGCACTTACCAACAGGAAAGGCTCACGGAGGGTGAGAGAGAAGTGCCACTCCGAGAACCGGTGCGTCCGTGTCGCATGTCCATGTGGTACGATCTGTGTTATTTATGCACCACATGCATGGTCATGGACATAGCACTGCAAGGAAATGTCCCAAATGCCCCTGTGTGTCTTCCATTTTAACAATGGGTGTCCATTTTTCACAGGTAGAGAGGGGCAGTGCTATTTTTTGGAGTGAAATAGGAGAACCAAAGTGGACACTGAGGGCAATAGAGTGGTGAGGCGGAAAGTTAAAACACCGATGTAGAGAAAACCGTGAGAAACTCCCCCAAACTAAGGACGAGGAAATGACAAAGAAGGGAAACAACAAGAGACACTAGAAATTAGGAACAGGTGCCCTGCCGTGGAAAGGGGACACTCCTGAGAGCCAGGTAAGAAAGAGCAAGGCTCAGATGGCTGGGCTTCACCCAGTGCTGGGCCAGGGCCTCCAAGTGAGAGGACACCTGCAAAAGGGGTATGAGGGCAAAATATGTGGACTCCTAAAGAGGAAGTGAGTCTGCAGCGAGCTTCCGGGCCACACCGAGGTGTGAGGTGTCCCCTAGGGCCCAGAGTGGGGTCACCTGGACTTCACAACCAAAGCTGCCACCACCTCAGAGTTCCCCTCGCCCTCCACTGCCTTTGTTCACCCTGACTCTGTTCGTCATCAGAGGAGGACAGCCCTGTGTCCCCTGGAGGGTCTCGGCCCATTGACCAGGACTGGAGGCTCCCTGTCCCCACTGGGGGAGGAGCAGCCAAGGAAGCACGGGGGGCGACGTCTCGGCCGGGGAGGCCGGCTGGTGGCAGGACGCCTGACGAGGAGCAGACTGTCCCGTCCAGGAGCTGAGACCTGCGCATTGGCGAGGGAGCCCCGCCTGCCACTCCGTGCGGGCTGCCGCTGGCTCCGCAGCGTCGTGAAAGCCATGCTCCACCTCAGTTACTTCCCCTCAGCACCCACTCAGAGTCCCTGACACCACAGGTAATGCCACGAGGCAGGAGAGGACAGAGGGAAGGGGTCTGAGCCTGCCACGTGGGCCTGTGGGTCCCAAAGACGTCCCACCATCACGGCACAGGGCCCATTGAGCAAAGTGGGCCTGGGCTCTCTGTGTCAGCGTGACACGAGGTGCATGTTGGAACACTTATCCCCGGGCTCATCTCTAGGGACAGAGCCCAGGTCAGTGGCAGGCTGGATGTGGTCCATGCAAGGAGGACTTCCCAAAGGTGCCTCTGTCTTCATCCTGGAACCTGAGCCTTCCATGGCAAAGGGATCTTGCTGATGAGATTAAGCTAAGAACCTTGACCTGAGGGACTATCTCGGATTATCTGGGTGGATCCAGTCTAATCCCAAGGGTCCTTGAGCAGGAGCCATCTGTGGTCTGAGGGGGCGTGAGGGAAGGGCGGGCCTGCAAGACGCGGCCTGGCTGGCTTTGGAGATGGAGGTGGGGCCATGGGCAAGGACGTGGGCATTGTCTAGAAACCAGAAGCACCCGGGGAAGGTTCTCCAAAGCGCTTGGTCAGGCCTGTGCCAGATGTGCCTGGGGAGACCTGCGCTGGGCGCAGCCTCAGGACGAGGGACCGAGCCGCCTGCCTTGCTCCCTTCGGCCACAGCAGCTGGGAGGCCGCGTGTGGTCTGGCCCGGACAGGCCGCTGCCTGCACTGTTCTCAGAGCCTTGGCGAAGACAGTGTTCCAGAGAAGTCCCTTCGTCCAAGGGCTCGGGGCTTTCCCGATGTGATGGGAGAGAGGTGGCATCAGAGAGGGAGGGGGTGGGCTTCCATAGAGCACCCCTTCCTTGCTTGGAAATGAAGCAGCGCCGAGTGCCATTCTGCACAGTGACCTTGGCCCTGCGAACCCCACTGAGGCAGATGTCCCACCGTGACTGTCCCTCGTGCGCTGTGCCCCCATGTGTGTTCTGACCCACAGTCTCTGTGGGTGGTACTTGTCGAGTGAAGGAAGGGTTAACTCATCCCACAGAAAAGGCGGCCTCTCTCGGGGAGCCAAGGCTCCCACAGACACAGAGCGCCATCGGAGCCCTCGCAGGCCAGGGCCCTGCGGCCATGCAGTGGCACCTGCTGAGTGGCTTGCCCTGTGAGCGGGGCCTGGGGAGTGAAGGAGAGGCAGCGGCACGGGGACCCAAGTCCAGGCCCACTGTTCCCAGAGTCAGCTTTGCCATTTCCAGGAGAAATGCGAGGACACCCCCAGAGCACCCGTCTCTCCCCACTGCGGCTGGAGTCCCCAGTGGACCCGTGTCCTAGGAACAGGACGCCCCGCCCACCTCACCTGGATCACGCCACCCCCTTCGCCACCGTTCTCGGTCAGGAAGGGCTCCGGCAGCCACAGCATCTTCCCAAGCCAGTCCAGCATCACCGTCTCCAGCTCCGTGCATACCGGGCTCGCGGCCTGCGGGAGGAGAGGTCTGAATCCCAGCCCGCCCCTCCGGTCAGCCTTGGATGAAGAGGTGTATGGACAGGACAACTCCATCCATTCATGTAACAGGAGGGTTTAGACATTTTCAGAAGGCCCAACCTGAGGGGCAGCTCAGGGGAGGATATGCCTCCTATGTTGGAGTTTCAGGGAGAAAGTGACAGAGGCAGGCCCGGGGACCCGGTGGCAGCAGGCTCCTGCCCACAGCCACTCTGAGGCATCACTGGGCCATTCTGGGCCAGCCCAGTGCTGGAAGCCTGGCCCGCAAGTGTCCTGTACCCCCTGCACCTGGGGGTGGAGGAAGCCTCACCACCCAGATCCCAGGCCTGCCACAGGGAGCCCTGTGGGGTGGGGGGAGGGTCTGCGTGTATCTCTGCGACCTCATCGCCTTCCACCACAGACTCCGTTCCTGAGGATGTCACCATCCCCCCCCATGCCCACCCTTCTCTGCCACAATTTTCCGGGTGCTGGTGTCAGGACAAGGGGCCAGGATTTGCAGGATTTCGAGATCAGCAACAGGGGTGAATCTTCCGCTGGGCCTGGGTGAGAGCCCAGAAGCCCTGGGTGAGAGCCCTGGGTCCACTCCCAGAAGCTATGCCAATGCCAGAAACGCGGTGGACGGGGCTCTCTAGCCAAGACTCGTGCAGAATGGCCGGGAGGCCTGAGTGCCCACGGTGACGGCCCTGCGGCAGGGTGCCGGCACCGTGCCCTGGCTCGGCCCGCCATCTGTTTCGTCACAGAAGGACCCAGAAAGGCTCCCTGGAGGACTCTCCTCCACAGTCACAGCAAGTGGAGTGGGGCTGAGTCAGGAGCTGGGTCCGGGAGCCTTGGGTGAGTCTCTGAACTGCCTGTGACCCTCCCAGCTGGGGTTCTGAAGCTTTCCTGTCTCTGCACATGGGGGCAGGGCGGGGGCGGGAGGGGGGCTTGGCTGCACCTGAGATGGACTGAGCCTCCCCCCTCAATGGGTCCTCCTGGCAGGGTCACAGGCCTGCTTGGGAGTTCCATCCAGAGTGCCCACCCCCTCGTGGCGAAACCCACTGCCAGCACAGGACCCACCCTCGCTATCAGGAACCCATGCCTCAGGGCACAGCAGCCTGGGGATGGCCCTGGAGACCTCAGGCTGACCTCAGGAAGTACGCACACAGGAGGGGGCAGGGGGCAGGGGAAGGGACAGGAAGGCTCTGGACTCTCAGAACAGACACTTGCAAACAAAATGGCCTGGCTTCAGAGGGGAATGAGCTCAGCATGGATAAAGGAAGATCATCCAGGCCATGTGGCTGTGCCCAGGCTGCTGCCCCAGCAGGTCTGAGAGCTGGGCTGGGCGCTGGGGGACCCTCCAACCCTCCTGTTGGGGTGAGGCTGTGACACCACCTCCAGTGCCTCTGACACGTGGGGGTGGGGTCAGGCCGATGTGGGGTTCTGGCCCAGGTGTACGCGCGCTCATGCGCCAGACCTGACTCAGCGTAACTCAGTATCAGCAGCCCACTCTGCTCCATGGCCCGGGCACGCGGACACAGCAGGCCCCAAGGGCCACAGACAGACCTGGCTTTGACATCCTAAGAACATCGTCCGCGCTCCGTGTTGGGGAGGCAGAGGCCTTCCCTATAGGGCTGTGGCAGGAGCAGAGAGCTAGGAGGAGGGGACGGCCTGCCTGCTCTCTGAACGGGGTCTTCCTGTCATTGCGCCCCCAGGAGAAGTGGGCCTGGGCTGGCGGGTGGACACAGAAGCTGGCCCCAGGAGCCTAGCACTCCCAGTGGGGGACCCTCTCTTGGGACAGCCGCCCCGGTGGAGAGCAGAAGGGTGGGACATGGGCAGGGAACTTCTCCAGCTGGAGGCCCCATGAAGCCTCTCCCTCTGGGTTGTGCAGTGGACACGCAGGTTCCCAGGCCAGGGCTGAGGCTCTCATCCGTGCCCAGAGTGGCTCTAAGGAAGCCCAGCTGTGCAGAACTGCCTTGTGAGTGCAGATAAGTGTTCCAGAACGGTTTCTAGCACTAGTCCTCTGTGTTCACTCCCCTGAGAGGCACCTTCTCCAGGGCTGAGTTCCCATCCTGTCCCACAGGAGCATGGCCATGTGCTCACACCACGTCCTCAGGGCAGGGTCCCCTGCTCTCCCGTCACTCACCCAGGAGAAGCCGATGCAACCGATGGCCCCGCTCAGCATGTCGCCGAGGAGGGACGGGAAGGAGTTGGCCGTGGGGAAGTAGGCGAAGAAGTGAGGGCTGTGCCAGTGGGTCACCTGCGGGGAGACAGTGGTCATGCGGGGGGCGCAAGGCCCAGGCCCCGGCTCTGCGTGTGAGAAGCCTGGTTTTTTAAAGCTGCTCCATGAAAATAAAAAGTCTGTACCAGGAAAATGTGGAAAAGGGCGTGCCTTCGGAGGTTTCTTCAGCTGGTCTTGCTGCCAGTCCCCCACTTCCTTTCCATTCTTCTCGCCGCCCCCCCCCCCATTCATCCCTCTGTCCTTCTGTCTCCAGAAGCCATCAGGAGGTGACAACGGGCAGGGTGCTCCATGGTGGTGACAGCCTGGCTGGGACAGTCTCTGAGTTTGGGGAAAAGGTGGGGGAGGAGGGAAAATGGAGGGTTGTCCCCCAGGTTTTGTTTCTTTAATTAGTCCTTGTCCATGACACGTGTGAGCAGAGTAGAGCCCCGAGGATGCTGTGGGGCTCAGGGAGGAGGGAAGGCACAGGGTGGTCACTCAGGCCTCCAGGAGACAGGACTCAGCAGGCCACCCACCTTAGCCTGGCCCTGCCTCTCACTGCCCCAGGCTGTGCGAGTGTCCGCCTACGTTGGTCACTTCCGGCCTGGGCCCAAATGCAAACGCTGCCTCGATAACTCCAGGGATGCACTGCTCAGTGTCTCAGACGAGGCACGAGAGCCCCCAGGACAGGAAGGTGGCCAGAACTGGGAGTGGTCAGCAGGACTCTTGTGGTCACAGCAGCTCTAGTGAGACTGAGAGGCCAGGAGGAGCCACAGGCTCCGGCCCAAGTCCCCTGCTCTTTCAGGGACCTGGGAGACATTTTCATTTCTTTTTAAACCAAAAGAAAAAACTATGCTTTCAGGTCAAAACCGAAAGTTGACTCCGTAACATTCACGTATTCATCTTCATGCCAGTGCACTCCTAAATCATAATTTTCTCCATGTTTCCATGGAGGAAGGGCCCATGGCAGTGAGGGTATGGCCTGGGCACCAGAGGCCCTCCACGGTGGCCCTCCTCCTGTCCTGATGCCCAGGACAGGACGCGAGTGAGTCTCTCCTGGGGACACAGGCAGGCCTGCTCCGACTTGCCTAACACCCACACAGCACTGGAGACATGAGTTCCTGCGTGGCCCTCCAGCTGTCCAGGGGCTGGCAGACCTGCAGCTAGCGAGAGGTGGGGCTCACTTCCTCCCCGGGGACAGGGCTGTGCATGGGGAAAGCCCCGCCGAACCTTGAGGGAAGAATTCCACAGCTCCCCAAATCACCCTGTTATGGACGGCACAGCTGTGTCCCCCATAGTCTGGTGTGGAAGTCCTCCTGCTCCAATGTGACAGCACTGGAGGATGGCGTTACAGTAGATCCTGAGGGAGGGAAGGCCTTGCGAGGCGCAGTGAGGAGATGGCCATTTGCAAGCCAGGAGGAGAGAACCCTCACTGGGAACTGGATCTGTGGGCACCATGACCTGGGACCCTGGCCTCAGAGCCCCGACTAGGGAGTGTCTGCTGTCTGAGCCACCACCCCCTCCCCTGAGTGGTATCCTGCATGGCAACCCCTGAGCCTGACATTTAACTGCACGTCCCCCACAGGGCTTAGTGTGTTTGTGGCACCTCTGGGTGAGAACCAGGATTTGCACTCGACTCAGAGCGCAAATGTCAGGGCCCCTCCTGGGATGAGAGTCCAGTCCTGAGCAGCTGAGGTCAGGAGAGGAGCCCAGGCCACTGGTCTCAGGGTCTCTTTGGGGACCAGTCTGACTGTGGGGGGTGGGGCGGGGAATCTGAGAACCCTGTGGCCACACTGTGGCTTCTGGCGACTTCCCGGGCAGGGACAACTGACTGTGGAGACAAAGCACAAGGGTGCTCCTTCCACCCCCTCTGAGGCACTCTCGGGGTGACGCCAGGCCCTGGGTCCTGCCCACACCTGTGCCGGGCCCCGTGAGCACTGCACGAGCTGCCACTCCACGCAGAACCAGCCCCTGTTGCCAGTTCTCCAATGAATCAGTGAGGCCTCCCTTGGGCGTATGCGATGGATTCACCTTCTGCTCAACACAGGACGGTAGCAGGAGGCTTCGTTTTGAGGGACGGACTTACTGGGAACCAGCCACCAGGGGCTCTCGACCTCCAGCTGTCAGGTTCACTGGCTCCCAGAGCAGGGTCTCGGGCAGGGGCAGGGCTGGAGGGGCTCGGCAAAGCCACTCCCAGCCCTCGGAGCCCACAGACCTGGGTTGCAATCCTGCCTCTGTCACTCACTAGCTGTGCAGCCACAGTCTGATCGCCTAACCTCTCTGGACCTCAGCTGCCTCGGCCGTGAACTGGAAATGACAAGGGTTTCTGTCCAACAGGATGGCTGTGATCAGGTGCGTGCACCGCCTTGGGGGCCAGGAGCCGCTCCGCTGGCTAACCAGAGTCCTCTGACCCGACCTCGATCCACTCACCCCTGGCATGATGATCTTCTCCACGTCCTTCATGATGTCCTCGAATGTGTCTGGCTCCTGGGGGGCACAGCTGGGGATCAGGGAGCGCAGGTAGCCGGGCTGCACGTCGGGGAAGACCTGACGTCCCTCGATGCCCTCTAAGTAGTCAGCTATGTAATCCACCATCTCCCTCCCTCTCCTCCTGAACTCGCTCGTGTTCATGGTGACGGGACTTCCTCGGAGGAGAGAACTGCAGGGACACAGGAGAGACACCGTCTGGCCACCATGGATGGAGCAACCACTGCCTACTGCTCTGGGAGAGACGCAGAGATGGTCCCCACGCGCCCATGGAACGTTCGTAACAACTAGTCAATACCTCGTGAATGTGATCCCTTTTAGACGTTGTTTGACACAGACTGATTCATTCGCTTTGACCTCACGCCTGTGTGGGCAGCTGCACCTGCGCTTTCTGCACACCCCGCATTCTGGTTCCCAGACAGCGGCCAGCCCTGAACCTTCAAGTCATTTTAAACAGGGACATCCCCCGGAGTAACACCCACATGGGAACAGTGTGTCCCCAAACAGGCCACTTGTGGAAACAGCAATGCAGAGGTTGCCTGATGGGGCGACTCCAAGTTTTCATCCCACTGAATGTGTATGTATGCACGCGTGTTCACGCGTGTCCACGCGTGCCCACACCAGCACCTCCAGCGCCGACAGTGGGGCTGCACGGAGATTTTGGCTGGGAGGTGAAAGTGCATTTGGGGAACCTGTGGATGGTAAGAATTGCCCGTTTTCCAGACAGGAAACCTGGACGCCACCCACAAAACTAGCCACCTGGCACTGAGAGTCCTCACACATGGGCTTCCAGAATGTTCTCTCTCCGTGTGCACGACAGGATCGCAGGCTAAACTCGGGGTGCATTCCTTAGTGCCTGACATAGTTCCAAGCTTCCTAAGTCAGGACTGGCTTCCCTGCGGGGGACGGCTCTCCACAGACACCCTTGGTAGTGGTTCTCAGCACCGTTGCCCATTGTCTGCGCTGTTCTGGGGGGGAGCGGGGAGTTTAGGAGGCCAAGGCATTAAAGAGAAACTGTTCGCAGGGCAGGACGCGTGTTCATCAGCGAGACAGAGTCTACCCCAGACTGCTGTGGGACAGGGCAGCAGGTGTAGAGGGGAAGCTTTTAGGTTTTTCGAGGCCCATTATCTGTCCAGGTTCTGGGTACATTTTTCATCTGGCAAAGGCAGATGACGGCGATTAGGGTATTCGCTATTTTAGTTAGTAGATTTTCTAGAAGACACCCAGGTGGGCAACCTCGCATTAACATTTCCGAATGCTGTTTTGCATTAAAAATTTGTAAAAGGAAGAGCATTTATCTTATAATTTCTTCAGAACGATTTTTTTAAAGGTTCTATTTATTTAATTTTAGACAGAGGGGAAGGGAGAGAGGGAGAGAAACATCGATATGTGGTTGCCTCTCTCACGCGGCCCCTATTGGGGATCCGGCCTGCACACCCAGGCATGTGCCCTGACTGGGAATTGAACCAGCGACCCGTCGGTTTGCAGGCCGGCGCTCAATCCACTGAGCCACACCGGCCAGGGCTAGAACAAATTTTTATAGAGATGCATATTTTTAGTGTTTTAAAATTATATGGCCAAATTTCTCCTCAAAACTTTGTTGTTTTTAACCAAAGCCCTGTCCTACAGGGAGGGCCCAAGGGTCATCACTTTGCCACGTAATCCTCAACACTGGCTTCACGCCTCCTTTTAGGGCTTGCCCTGGTAGGCACTCCTGATCTTGCTCTACTTTGATTGATGCTTGTGACAGTCTCCCCCACCTCCTGGTCACCTGGAGTTCCTTTGCCACCTGCTTGGCCCCTGAGCACTTTCCCATCACTCAGACTTCACCGCAGCACGGACACCTTCACGCTGTGTCTGCGGTGTGTCGTGCGGACACTGCCTTCATGTTCTGTTCCACCTGACCTTGCTCGCACTTTCATTCTGACCTGTGAGAATTTCCATCTTTCTGTAGTCCAGTCTCACGGTCTTTCCCTTTGTGACCAGCGCCTTCTGACTGATAACCATGCCTTTAAATACCCAAGCGGCCTCTCTTAGCTTGACCGAGGGGCTGCTGACGCCACACGCAGGTGAGGCGGAGTGCGGGGTGTGTGGAGCTCAGGAGGGTGCCGGTTCTCAGGGCACCAGCTGCCTCGGAAGGAACAAATGCACACTCACTGCCCACCCCTTCCCTCAGCGCGGTGTCCCAGTCAAGTGCAAGACAAGCCCCGGTCACTCTGTCAGCACCACTGTCATGGCTTTGCTGGTTATTTTCCACAAAGAGCTTCCTGGGAGGCTCTTTGTCCGGACCACTGAGAGTTTTGTACTTGTTTGATGTCCATGCCTGAGATGGGTGGACATTGGCTGGGAGACGGGGACGCTGACAGAGGCCACCACGGTGCTGCCTCCCCAGGCCCCAGAGCAGCCTCTGTCGACATCATCTGGTCATCATCATCATCATCAGGACAGCGCCTGCCCGTGCTGCGTGGGGTGGGAGTCAGTCATGTCCTTGGACTCCTGGCCCAGCATCCTGTCACATCAGGGCGGGCACAGCCCAGCTCCCCATGCCCGTTTACAAAGGGGCGGAGGGGGGCCACAGAAAGTTTCAAGGACATGCCGCTGTGGTCCGGGCCCCTTTGGGAGTGGCCACCAGGCCTCTCATGGGCTTGTTTTAATCCTCACCCGAGGATATGTTTATTGACTTTAGAAAAAGAGAAAGGGAGGGCTCGAGAGAGAAAACATCCATGTGAAAGAGAAACACTGGTTGCCTCCCGCACACACCGACCGGGGACCGAGACGGCAACCTTCCGGGACAACGCTCCAACCCACTGAGCCAGCAGGCCAGGGCTCGTGGGCCGCTCTCGATTACTGCGCTTGCCGATCACCGACAAATGCTGAATTACGTAACACAGAGTTTCTAAAGAACTCCGTGCTAGCCAGCGTCTAAGGAGTTAGAAAAGGTCTTGGAGGATTTACTTTCTTCTTGAGGCAAGTTAACAGACAGCTGTCCTTATCATGAGAAACATCTCATTGCTAGAAACTTCCTTATAGTCTTAGCTGGTAGCTTGAGTCCTGTTGGGCTCGTTACAATCCCACACCCACACAGAACATGCTCATTGAGGGACCAGCTGATGCTGGGGGAAGCATCCGGATTAGCTCGGTGCGAGGCTGACATCTCTGAGCTCCAGAAACAAAAGGGAGGCTCGGCCTCCCAGTCCCAGGGGGAGGTGGGCTTTTTGACTCCTAGACTATGGCTCATTTTCCCTGGAATAGTGTAAAAGGAATGAAAACACTTTCCTTCTATCCAGGTAGAACAGGAAAGCCAGGAGGGGCCGGAGGCCGTCTGCGGTGTCTCAGGGACTGAAGTCAGACTGCCGCGTGAGAGCCGACTCAGGTTTGCAGGACACACAGGCTGGCGTGTGGGCCAGCTGAGGCAGAAGCTCTTTCTCTGTCCTCAAGGCCAAGGTGGCCCTACACGAGCCTCTACTAATGAAGCCAGGGACCTCACCCTGCCTTAATTTTTAGGCCTCACCTTTACCACTTTCTTCCTGTCCTGCAATTTGGGGTAAATCAAGATGTTCTTGTTGAAATAGGGATCTTCCGACTGGTTTAGGAAAGGGCTAACGTTTGCACAAACCGGCACGTGCCAAGCGCGGTGCCCAGCTCTCTGCCTGAGTTCTCTCATGTAATCTGTGTGATAACGCGCCCGGGGTGTTCCTCCTTTCCCCATCCTGGAGGCCGAAGCACAGACTGAGCAACCTGCCCAGGAGCACATGACCCACCGGTGAGGTCGGGGCCCCAGATGAACCCTGCACTCCGACCGCGGATGCCCTGGACTCCAGCACAGGTGCAGGGCCTGTCCGGGGTTGGCAGAGTGCAGGTGGCACACTCAAGAAACCAGTTTCTCCTGGGGCCTTGCTCTCTTTAGACCCTGTCCGACAGACAGGAAGACTCAGCCTCTGGCCGCTCTCGCTGGGGTGTGTCCAGGCTGCAGCTGCTGACTTCCCCAAGCCTCTGTCTCCAACCTGGGTGACAGCCACCATACCCAGCAGCACAGGGAATCCTAACCGGGGCTCGAGATTGTTTATCTGTGGGGGTGCCCTGCATGTAAGTTCTCTCTGCATGCTCCAAGCTGAGCCGGCACCGAGGCCGCTATCTAGGTGGGAGGTCCCACAAAGGCCCAAGCCGGCGGGCAGTAGCTTCTGCCTGGTCACGGGGAGACCCCAGGGAGCCTCCTGTTGTCCAGCTGGCCTGCTCTGGATCGGAGGGCCCCCCACACCTCATGGCACCCTCAGGACTGTAATCCAGCAGGACACCGTCCTCTGTCGTAATGGCCCCAGGGTGCAGAGGTCAGCGGATCCGGGTTCAGAGTGAAGGGGTTGCGTCCTAACAGTGGGAAGTGGGGGTCCGGCTGCCAGTCGCCTTTGTGGCCACTCCCAGCTTCTGTTTCCTTCCTCGTAAACGGGCAGCAAGGTGCTGCAGACAGGAGGCCTGCTGGCCCGAGGCACCGTCTGTGCCTGTGGTCATTATCACCCACATTAAAAAGGAGCAAGGCAGGCACTGCTCCTTAGCGGCCGGGCCCCTGGGAGTGGTCAGGCATCAGGGGTGTGTGATAGATGCACCAGGGATCCAGATTCAGGGGAGGCCTGGCCCCTCTGGCCGCAGAGGACAGAGTCGCTGGCTCTCCCTTGTCCCCGCCTCACACGCAGCCTGCAGCCTCGGCTGAGCCTTTTGTCAGCCGACAGCTGTGGGTGTGGACAGGGCCCCTCAGGAGGTGATGTCGTGCTCTCTGCTGTAACATAGTAACCAGTTTCCCACCGGAAACACCCCTGTTTCCATCCCATCCCTGGAGCTGGCTGGAACGGCTGACTGAGAAATTCCTACTTAAGCAATATTGCAACACTACACTCGCTATCCCACGATTGACTCCTGATTTCAAGCAATCTACACACCGGTCGTCGCCACGGCATGCATGTCGTCTGGAACCCTCCTTTGTTTCTGCCCCCACGGGCTTAATTCCTATGCCCACAGTGGTGTTCACACCATGTGCATGCTGTTTAACCCGAGGGCAGGGATGTCCCAGTGAGCCTGGGACGTGGTCCAGGTTTTACAAGGTGTGCCTGGGGTGCCATGGTACACCGCATGGCCTCGAGGAAGCCTGTTCTGTGCGCCCCTCGGAGACACAAACTCCCCAGGGGAACCATGGCGTGTGTCGCTCAGTGCCTTTGTTTGTCTGTTGCCCAATTTCTTCCCACGAGAATGCGCGTGATATGAAAATGTCACCCCCCTCAGGCAAGGTGAGCCTTAATACCCCGCCTTCGCGAGCTTTTATCATTCATCACACTGTGAGTGTCAATTAAACTGAAATCTTAATTAAGTTGGTTACATTGAGAATTAATTTAAAATGATTCGAACTTACCCTTGTCCTTCACCCTTGCACAGAAACCGCCCAGCAGTCTTGGTTTTAACTCCCCCCACTGTCTCCGTCCGCTCCGGCGCTCCTCCGGGGGGCGCTTCTCTCAGAAGGAGAGCGTTGCTCCTCCCCTTCACGTTTTTTCCCTCGACTCCTGGCCCCTTTCTCCTCCTCTTGAAGTCACATTGGCAGTCCCTGGAAGGTCCCAGCCCACCTGCCTTTTCCGGAGACCGGAAACTATAGCTGTGTGTTCCAGTTGGTTGCATCTTTTCGTGTCAGTGGCACCTCGCCGAGGCCGAGCTGCAGGCTGATTTACGGTCTGTTGGGACAGCTGCTGCAGGGAGACTGTGCCCTGGGCCCTACACACTCTTTGGGAGTGGCTGAATTTTGCACAAATCGGTCCCATGGTGAATACCAGCTCCTGGACTCACTGTGACTCTTCACTGCTCCTTGGACACAGGGCTGGCCTATCACCATGTGGGTCCCCCCCCAAGTCAAATCCTGACACCACATGGGAGCCCTGGGCTGTCACAGTCTGTGCCCCCCAAACTAAATGACCCGGTGTTGCCCGACCCACACACTCACACAGGCTGCGCCTTAGTTGTGCTCCCAACGCTGCACCAGCTGTGCATGTGCATCTGCAGCCCACACGGGCTCGGGGGCTGCTGCTGACCCGGCCGCACAGCCAGGCCCAGGAACAGAGCTACGGGCCTTTCCGATGCTGCGACCAACCACCTCCCTGCACACTTGCAGCCAGGTGCCTACCTGTACCTCTGTCCTCACGTGACCTGAGGACTCAGAGCCCACAGACCCCAGAGGGGCTCCAGCTTGGGCCGGGGTGGAGGGCATCGCCTGCCACCAAGAGTGTGGTGGGGGTCCTGCCCCTTCACCACATGCAGAGGAGGGCTCTGGGGAGGGAGGCCCTGATCCCAACAGAAACAGAAACAGCATAGCTGGGTAACACTGGCGGTGCCCCTGTCCCCCTACCCCCAAATCCAACAAATACTGAGAAGTCACTGCACATCTCAGTACGCACAGCAGCTCTGCAAAGCAGCAGAGCGAGCCCACTCAGGAAATGGGTGACAGGCTCGGGAGGCAGGGGACGTGCCAGGCCACACAGTTCACAGGGGCTCCACACGGGGCTCTGGGTCCCTGCACGGCCAGGTCGGTTCCCTCTGGCCGGGTGCCATGTCTGCCGCTCCCTGGACCCAGCCCCGGCGGAGAACACAGGAGGACACAAGCCTTTCCTCTAAGTCTGTGTCTGCTCCGAGACCCCCTCCTCCAGGAATGCCTGCCCACGAGCCCCCACAGGCAGAGACTTCAGACCGCTGTCCTAGAATATAGTGGGAGCCGCGTTTCCGCAGAGCCCTGCCCAACCACCAGACCCAGATGCAGTGCCCAAGGGGACAGGGCACACCCTCCATGAAGATCATCTTGAAGAGGGGCAGCAGATGTAAATGCACCTCCCGGCTAGGTCCTTGCACTGGGTGGGGGGCAGGGGCTTGGTCTCGGTTGCTCTCTCTACCTGGCTGCCTGCACAGGCGCCTCCCACTGTGTGCCCCAGAGGGGAGGCAGGGGGAGGCAGGGTTCTGTCTCTCCCAAAAACATGCAGGCAGCCCCCCACCCTCACCTACATCTTAATTGTTCCAGGATGTCCACTGACCCCACTGGGGACCTAGCGGGCCATCCCCACTCAGAAAGAGTCTGCTTCTCTCTGGTCCCCTGGAAGCCTACAGGGGGCCACCTTTTAAGCTGCCATGGTCCCCTTGGCTGCTGTTCTGTTTCCGAGGGAATCATGTCTGATGGGAACGACAAGCTGATCGCAAGGAGTCCAGCCCTTGGATCATTTGAGAGAGAAATAGGATTAAGGGGAAAACCCAGGTCAGCTGTTTGAATGTCCCCTGGAGACAGAGAAAACAGAAACTCCCAGGCGTCAGGGCCACCAAGCAGCCCTCAGCCCCTCCTGCTCCCCGACCTGTAGGACCATCACCCCCGGTTCTACCAGCACCCTGTGGGAGGCTGCCCCGGGGCTCTCCACTGGGTGGAGGGCAGGGGCCGGGGTGGCCAGGCTGCACCCCACACAAACCCCACCTCCTTCACCTTCCGGCCTGTGTCCTGGCCCCCGCCCTCCATTACCACGGGCACCAGAAAGCAGCCGGAGAACAGCATCCACTCCTTATGTCTTCTCACAGCTCTGAGAGCACGCACTCAACACCATCCCAAGACCCTGACTCTACCTGAAGTGTCACTTAGAGGGGACATGCAAAAGCAGCCGACTTAGGGGCGCACCTGTTTTCTCAGAAAGTTCCCACAGCCCCCCCCATCACCACGGAAGCCACCCTGGCCGGTAGCAACAGGCAGCCTCCCTCCATCCCCAAACCGAGGAACAGCACCTCCGGGCAGGACCCAGTCGGGCCCCCGGGGCACAGGGACAAAGAGCAGCACTCACGCTGGCTGGCCGGCTGTGTCCTCCCGCCCTCCTCTCCTTGGTGACAGCTCGAATGCACAGAGGCTGTGAGTCTCTGCCATCTATGCAGACAGTGTCCGCAGCCCAGAGCCAATCAGCGCAGCCTGTGTCTGCTACTGCTTACTTACCGGCAGCATCTCCCCTTGCTGCTTCCTGCCCCCCACCCCGCCCCCCAGGACATGAGGGCCAGGAAGGGCTGGGCAGCACCGAGGGGGCAGCATGACCTGCAGGCACTGGGGGGCAAGAGGCCACGGGGAAGGGGTCCTAGGCTTCCAGCTCCCTGAGCGAGACCCAGACTTGGGCTCGTCTCCCAGAGACTCTGGGCAACCTCTGAGCAAGCCCAGCTCCCGGGCTCTGCTCCAGGGGTGACAAAGGGCCAGCCGAGCATGGGAAGACAGGAGCGCCCGCTTTGTGACGGTGCTGGGCCACACGCCGGGCCACACGCTAGGCCTGCTCCTCTCTCCTCCCTCCGGGGGCTACTGGGACCTCGGCCAGGAGGGATGGAAGTGAAGGGCACCGCTCTTGTTCCAGGTCAGAGAGGAGCAGAGGCAGGCGAAGGGTCAGACCCACGTTCATCCAGCTCAGCCCTGACCCTTCGCCCTGGAAGCCACCAGCATTCAGAACACAGGGCCTCAAAGAGCGGGGTGGGCTTTCCCTGCCCTCCGCCCCCCGGGGAAGGCTGCTTGGGGTAGGAAGGCAGGGCGCCTCCCCCCTCCAAGGTGAGCACTGAGCCTTGTGCACCTGGAATGGGGGCCCAGGGGGAGCTCCTCAGGCCAGGAGGGGCAGGTGGGGTCCTGCGTCCCCACCACATGTACCCACATGCATACCATGTACACACATACACACCCACGTACACGCTAGAGTCTCAGGGTGGGGGCTGTGGGGGCTGAGCAGGCCAGGGGCCGTGGCCATGGGGCGGGGCTACTCCTCAGCGAGGGGTGCTGGTGGCAAGGGGCATGTGCACAGGGCCTTGGTGGTGGCTGGGCATGCACCAAGGGGCAGTGAGGTGACTGGGCCCCATGTGTGTGGGGATAGGGACCAGCTCTGGCAGGGGAGCAACCCAGCCGGGAGGAGGCTCCACCTCTGACCCTGTGAGGTGGGCAGATGGCAGGGAGAGGCAGGATGGGCTGCACCCCGCACACACGGCAGGGTAGGTGGGCCACATGCGGGTGGCCGGGACTGCGGTCAGCCGCCACACTGAGGGCATGACAGGACTCACGCCAGGACCGGACGGCAGGGCCGAGCCTGACCGAAGATGTGCTAGACTTCCAGGACACTTGCAAAGCATGGCAGGCCCTGCAGACCCCAGTCCGTGAACATGAACGCCCGCCGGCGGGCGGCACACACGCCATTGCAAACATTCTCCTCAAACCCGTGACCGGAGTCAAAACTTGGTCATCAAAATCCCAACAGACACTTGACTCCAAAGCAAATATGAATGGAAGAGCAGGTCTCCAGGAAGGACGACATGGCAGGGGTCTTGCTCTGCACTTATCAAGACAGAAGAAGCAGTAAAAATGTAATGTGTTTTTAAGATGTTATTTATTTTAGAGAGAGGAGAAGGGAGGGAGAAAGAGCGGGACAGAAACATCGATGGGGAGAGGAACATCAATTGGCTGCCCTTCGTACGCCCTGAGGGGAAACTGAACCTGCAACCCAGGCATGTGCCCTGACCAGGAATGGAACCTGAGACCTTTCGCTCGGTGAGGTGACGTCCAACCCCCCCAAACCACGCCAGCCAGGGCAAAATGTAATGTTTTTGGTGCAAGGGTACACACCGGACCAATGACGCAGAACAGAGAGCCCAGAAAAAAAATTCCACAAAGAAAGGAAAACCAGTGTGCACGGAACATCAGTGAAGAAAGATGGACGAGTTAATGGTGTTGGGCAGCTGGTCAGCCCTCAGGAAATGACAGTTCTCCTTCCTGCTGTTCTCCCTCCTGCTGGGTTAAATCCTCAACTGAAAGGCAGACCTTCCAGGACAACAGAGAGGCATGTGTGTGCGGCCTTGGAGGGGAAAGATTTCTTCCATGAAATCTCTCCCTCACCAGCAAACCACGGGAGACCGGCCCATGTGGCCGCGTTGCTGGTGAGAATGCCTGTCCTCTGAGCAATGCAAACTGGGAAGACAAGCCACAAGCAGGGGAAGCCATTTAAAATGCATAGTGCCAATTATGGGGTAGACGATTATACAAAAGGACCTTTTTCATAAGAAAAAAGGCATCTTAATAGAAATACAAGCATTGATCAGAAATGGAAACAAAATGTCCCCTAAATATGTGACCAAAGGTAAGTGTTAACGTTTATTAATCATCTCCCATATGCCAGACACTGTCCAGACACCAGTGATGAGCTGCGGTGAAGCCTCATTTTACAGAGGAAGGGACGGAGGCTTGGGGGCGCCAGCGCCCAGCCAGCGGTGGCGGAGAGGGGTAGAGAGGAGCAGAGTGCGGTCTGACCCTCTGGGCCGTCACTCCTGCACCCACCTGGTCAGTTGGACGGGTGATAGGCAGGCCTGCCGCTCCGCCAGCTGGCAGCATGAGAGACGGCAGGAAACACCCACGTAGCCTCCAGCACCCAAGTGAATCAACCTTTATGCGAAGGTTCTGTGTTGTGCAGTGACAGGTTAAGGTGTAGGTGTTGCCAACAATTCTCTGATGAAATAACAAAAGCAGAGACTTACCTGTCGGGACTGGTGGTTCCTCAATGTCGGTGGAGGACCTTTGGCTTCTGGGGGTGGAGACGGGGAGTGGAAGTGGCCAGGGTCACTACCCAGGCAGCCAGGCAGCTTCAGACCCAGGTGTTTCCAAGGCTTTGGGCCTTCACCCCATGTGCTGGTTAAACATTAATTTCTGACAGTGGTAAGTCCCCCCCACTACACCTCGCCACTCCCATGAGCTATGTGCCCATCTGCTCTGACCAGTGTCTTGCAGAAGGTCGGAGCCACATCCTCGGCTGTGGGGACCGTACCTGGACTCCCATGACCCTGCTTTGTAAAGACCTGAGACTCTGTGACCCAGACTGACAGCCCATGAGAGACCCATAGGAGGCGCTGTGCCAGCTCAGCCTTCTCAGCCCTTGGTGCCTGTGAGGGTGGTGCGCTTTCAAACGCGCAGCGTCTCCCTGGTGCCTTCAAAACCGGCAGACACCTAAGGGAACATGCCACTGAGGAGGGGCGGCCTGTGCGGTCAGCAGCCAGTGGGGGCTGGCCCAGGGTCTGGTCTGGTGGGCCACGTGGCGCTGCGGTCACTGACAGCCACCTGCAGCCGAGACACTGGCCTCAGCATCATCCAACCAAGGTCGTGGACTGGTCCCATCTCAGCAAGAACCTGCTAGCAGTCGTGGAGACTCACGCACAGCATCTGCTTGCCGCAGCCATGGTGGCCGCGGGGCCTTCACTCCCACTGCCAGTGGAGCCTGGCGTGACCCTCCACCCGGGCAGCACCGCAGCGACGGTTTACTGCCCTTCGAGCCCGAGAGAGTGCAGACACGACCCTTGGACTCCACGCCCCGAAGTGCCTGAGTTACAGGGCCAAGGCTAACTGGCTGCTGCCTCCTGCACAGACAGGGCAGCCGAGCCCCTCGGGACCCGCGCACAGTCGCTCGTGCCTGGTGCGGGGCCCGTGGAGTCTGGGTCATCCCTGCCGGGGTCCCCGGTGGTCCCTACAGGGGGAAACCCCACAGTCAGGCCAGGACCAAAGCCACTTAACCTTGCAGGATGTCACCTGCAATGCTTTGCAGTTCCTCGTCTGCAAATCCCGATATTCTCCTGTCTGGTGCAAAGTGAAGCTGTCACAAGAGCTCAGGGGTACAGAGGGTCTTCCTCCAGCATGTGGAACTCACCACTCTCTCCAGGTCTGACGTTGACCCCAGAGGTCAAATTCAGCCCAGGTCAGACCAGTACCTGCCAGGAGCTGAGCTTGCACTGGGCCGTGACTGGCAAATGGTGGCTTAGGGCCGCCAGAGGGGCAGGGTGAGAAACAGCTTACCAGGCAGGTTGTTATCAGGGACGGGCCCACAGTGGCCTCCGTGCAAAGTCCCACCAGGCACACTTCAGAGGTGTCTCAGGGCAGTAAAGTGTGTCCCCCTGGCATGGATGTCTGGCTTTCTTTCACTTCAGTGATACCGTGTCTCTTCCAGCCAATTAGGTTGCCTCCTCGTTTTGGCCACTGAAAGCGGAGGCAGTTTCCGTGGCCCACGCCTCGAGGCCGCGGGGACACACTTTGTCAATCACTCAGTTTACTCATCTAGATCACACAGGTTTTGCTCAATGACCCTGGGCTTCTCCTTGAACGGGTGAGGTCTGAATGTTGTTGAGGGAGCAGCGCTCTATTGAAATGAAGGCCCCTCCTCACCCAGGCCTGTCAGGGAGATGGCCGGGACCAGGGGATGCTGAACAGCGGAGGCAGTGAGCATGCAAACTGCTGTCCGGGGTGAGAGGTGCTGCTGTGGGCGGGAGACCAGCTCTGCCTCGGGACAGGACCAGGGCAGAGGGGCTAGCCTTGGGGAGGGCGACAGAGGCTCGGCCTGGGCGCCAGTTGGGGCCACCACCGGGGGAGGTCCCAGACACCGACAACTCCCCTGAAAACAAGTGACAGGAGAGCCCAGAGTGTCACTGGGGAGCTCCTGCTGGTGGGCGTGGTCTGCCTGCCTGCGTGGGGCATGGCTGGAGGCACAGCAGGCCCCCAGGCGATGTCCTCCGGAGACACGGGGTGGGGGTGGGGCAGTCTCCTAACCTTTCTGCCACTTTCTTGACTAGAAAACCCACGTTCTTGCTGCCGCTGCCCCGCTGGAGCAGGAAAAACACCACTGGACTCGTCAATGTGCACTTTTATAGGTTTCTCGGGGCGTCTGCTCTTCCCGAGTGGGGACCTGCCCCTCTGAGGCCTCCTGCAGCCCACGTCCCTGTGCGGGGGCTGCGGTGGGCCAGGCCCGCTGGGGCCATCTGGCTCCAGCACGGAGCCTACCCACCTGGTGCCCGACCAGGGAACTGGGCGAGCTGCACATCCCACTGTTTTCTCCAGCGCAAAGCAACTCGCTATCACACTCCACACCGTTGCAAAGGCTTCCTTTTAAAAATGCGTCTATTGACTTTGAAGAGAGACATGGGTTGGCTGCCTCCCACACACACCCCGACCTGGGACTGAACCCACAACCTAGGCATGTGCCCTGACTGGACATCGAACCACCTTTTGACGTGAGGGATGCTGACGCTCTGGCCAGTGGGGCTGCCCGGCCAGGGCGATTTCAAAGGGTTTTAGCTGCTGACCACTGGAGGATTTCAAAGTATAGAAACAGATACGACAAGCCATAGAAAATGAAGAACACTGTAGTAATGTTTATTTCAAATTACAAGAAACAGATTATCAGTCCCTTATTGGTACAAAAATACCTGAAAGTTCACGATTAGGGTCATGAGCCAAGGAGCTATATACAAAGAGGAGCAAAGCACGAGGAAGAGAGTTTTGTCTCGTAAGTGAGCCATTTCTGCACTCCCGGGAAACACACACACACACACGTCGGCCACTGCGCGGGCCACTGCGCTCTTGGTGACATCACACTCTACCATGAACAAGCCCCGCCCCCAAACCGTGAGCCGACTGGTCAAGCTGTCGGGTGTGCAGAAGCAAGCAGACAAAACTTCTATACTGAGGCACATGTTTCTTCGAGGTGCAGCAGACAGAAAAGCGTCCTGGAGGTCCAACCCTCAGGAACATAGCTCGCCTGGGAAACTGGTGTCTTCCTTCTCAATTCGGTCCAGGCTGCTGCACGGAGTTGTCGTTTAGACAGAGTCACAGGCAGAGATAATAAGTCAACAGGCTCCAAAACGACCCTGAGCTGTCCCGTTTACATTCATGTCATTTAAATACAAAAATAAAAGTTGCATGTCCCTCAGCCCCGGCTGGCGGGTGGACGCCTGCCTCCTCTGGGGACCGACGGCTGCTGGGCGGCCCTCCCCAGGCCTGGGCAGGGCCTACACGTGCCGACGGTTCACTGCTGCCGGGAAGGTACAAAAGGCCAGGTCACACTAGCTACGTATGAAAAGGATTTGAGCTTTTGCCATCCTTTAAATAAAATGCATGCTCATAAATGCGAACACTGCCAATGCTAGGTGTCTGCTGGGCAGGGCCTGAGGGCTCCTCTCACCGGGCAGGGGGGGCTGGCCTATGTAAACAGAGAGAGCACAGGCGTCCGGTGGTGGTGGTGGTAAGGTTTCTACATCCGACCGGTGGAGAGAAGAATGTGTAAGTGTCAAGAAGGGTCAGTCCCTTCCATGAATTCGGGGCAGCTGGCCGCCAAGGAGGATGACTTGAGACTCGCCTAACGGTCAATGGCTTGAAAAGGGAGCTGGGTTCAAGGGAAGAACGCCTAACTGAGCGTTGCTGGCTAAGCATATACCACTGAGGCTGCTTCATCACTATATCGAAGCAGTCCGTGGGAAATGGCCAGGAAAATGGCCAGGACGCAGCCCGGAGAGTGAGTATAGGGGCTGGTCCCACCCGGGCCTGACTGGCGGGGGGTGGCCCCCGCGGCCCATTGGGTCTAAGCTATGTCTCAGGGGAGCCCTGTGGCGGGCGGGCGCAGGCCGGCGGTGGCAGGGGCAGAGGGGCGTGCCAGGCGGCACGGGCACCGGGCTGTCACTTTGGACGAGAGAATCACGTTTGCCACAGTGGTCTGTGTGCTCGTCAGGGACCAAAGGTGAAGGCGCGGTGCTCGTGGGCCTGGGAGCGCAGTCCGGGCCGCAGGGCCCGTGGGGGCGGGCTCCCGAGTGGGGAGTGCATCCTGCTGACAAACTTGTCTGGGCCCACGGCCGCTGTGAGGTTTGAGCTGGTAGGGGGAAGCCTCGGGCCGCCTCCTATGCTGGCCTCAGGGTGTCAGCAGGATGGGGTCGCCACGCCCAGACCTCAAGTTCCAGGCTCCCTTTCAATGTTTCCATCATCACTGTGGAAACTGGTGGCTCCTGCGGGACACCAAGCAGGAGGCATTTTCTCATCAGAGCCTGGAGCCCCCGAGGGAGAGCAGGCCCGACGGGACGCACGTCGCTGGGGGGTCAGGCAGCGGTCATGGCAGAGCAGGCTGCCAGCACCCCAGGGGGCAGGCGGACAGCTGGTGGACATGGTTCCCAGGCCTGTCTCAGGAAGCCTGCCTGTCTCCAGCCGGTGGCGGGGCCACCCCGCCCTGCTGGGTGAGGGACAGCGAGTGTCCGAGGGAATCAAGGCTTCTGAGCTGTGGAAGACGTGACTCCCTAAAAGCGTGGCGTGGACACCGTGTCCAGAGAGGTGACTGAGGCCATGGCTGCCTGACTGGTCCGCAAATAGGCCCAACGCGGAGCACAGGCAACACCTTCTAAGTAAAATGCGCTTCCAGCATCTGAGAAGGGCGGAGGCCGTGGTTGTTTGGAAGCCGACTCCGCCCATGCTGATCTGAAGAAGGTGGGACGCCTCAGCCACCTCTGGGGGCCGTGCTTAGTCTCTGCCGTCTGCCCACGCGAGACTGCCTGCCCACCCACTGCCTGCACTGCGGGGTGCACCCCTGCCACCAAAGGCCGAGCAGACCGTGGAGGACAGAGGAGCACAGAACATGGCCCACGCAGAGCAAATGAATGTCTCAGTTTCAATTGTTCTCAGTCTCAACTGTCAGGGTCACTCAGGGAGGAGTTCACTGCCAATCACTCATCCGAGGCACACGCAGCCCGGCATCTGAGGCCGTCTTCCAGTGCGCGCTCGCCCTGTCGTGCCCGGGTCTGGCCGCGAGAGACGCGGCCACACAGCATCATAAAGCCAGAAACCAGTCAACCGCAGAGAATGCACCGCAGGGACGACCACGCCCCCACGGGACAGAATCCAAACCTATACTCAACCATGCACAGACCTCCCACTCGCTCCGGCGCCGACCCCTGCTGGGCGCCGGCGCAGACGGCCGGGGAGTTACAAGGCCACGCGGATGCAGTGGTGCTTCAGCTTGCAGGGCAGGACCCCCTTGTTGAGCTGGTAGAAATCGACAAGCTGGATCAGGTCAGAGAACTTGGTGTTCCCGTCGTCCAGACTGAAGAACACCTGCCCGTCGTCCTCGCACTGGGGAGACAAAGGACACCGGCCGGTCAGAGGCCACAGCTCTGCCAGCAGCGCAGGGCCGGGCAGGGGTGGTGCGAGCACTGCCCACCCGCGACTCAGCTCCAGAAGGATGCGCATGGGCTCTGCAGGACAGGCTGGGGGATGCTGGGCAGGCGGTGGGGCATGGGGACCGGGGACTGCCCGGTCCCTGGGGGGCGCCCTGACCCTGAGGTGGTCGTGGAGAAGCACTCTGAGCTCCTTAGCTTGCCCGTGAGCAGGGTGCAGCTGGCCAGGTAGCCTGGGGTGTTCGCAGGCCACCCCTGAAGCCCCCCAACACTCACTGTGCCCCACTGGGGGGCAGCTGTGGGACCACGGACGTGGGGTGGGGGGCCGCCCTTCAGGCGTCTCTGGCCTGTGCTGGAAGACGACCGCCGGCTTGGGTCAAACATTAAACACACAGACACTAGTGAAAACTGATGAGCAAAAAAAAGGTTTTAAGTAAACTTAGAGTTTTCTGTTGGGCCATGGGTTGGGCACCCCTGCAGCATTAGCGAGATCTCGTAGGATCAGCAACTCTCCCAGAAAGAACCATGCAGTCGGCCTTCACAGACTGCGGCAGGGAGGGGCAGACACTGTTCAAAACCCGTGTGTAACTTCTGACTGCCCCCAGACTACTAGTCGGGTAGCACGTCACTGTGTGAGCTGTGCACATGTCACATATGGTTTTCTTTCAATAAAGTCATCTAGAGAGAAGAAAAGGTTATTAAGAAAACCTCTTTTGTTGTTCCCTATAATCTTAGTTTTAATTTTTTAAAAGATTTTACTTGTTTTTAGAGAGAAGGAAAAGAGAAAGAAGAGAGAGACATCCATGTGCAGCCGCCTCTCCAGCGCCCCCTACTGGGGACCTGGCCCGCAACCCAGGCACGTGCCCTGACTGGGAATCGAACCGGCGACCCTGTGTTCGCAGGCCCACACTCAATCCACTGAGCCACGACAGCCCGAGCTGTTATGAAGAATCCACCTATAAGTGGACCCTTAAGTTCAAGCCCATGTTGGCCAAGGGTCAGCTGTATTACTGACACTGATTTTAACCCAACGTGTGCAAAGGACAACGACTAACACGACGTGGGCTGCCAGGCCCCCGCCCCTTCAGGACTCCTGGGATCAAACCAGCTTAAAAACCAGCAGGTTCAAGTGCGAGAACCGTGGACACAGGGCTGGCCGACAGAGTACCAGAGGGAGGGTCCTGCAGGCCCCTCCGGGCAGAGTGCGGCCTGTGGGGTCCACAGCAGACGGTCCATGACCATTGGCAGCACCAACTCAGAGTATGGGGCAGCTGACGGTCTTTCGTGCACCTTGTCCCCAGCTGGACCGGGAGCTCCAGGGGGTGTGACAACTGCTTCCCACCTCACCTCCGAGGCAGAGCCGAGAGTCCGAGCTGCAGCCTGGCACAGATAGGGCTGCCGATGTCACGCTGGATGAGGCCGCCGGCGCCGTGCAAGCCAGCAGTGCTCGCTGACACACTCGCTGACCCCGGGGCCGAGCGGACAGAGCAAGGTAGCTCCTCTGTGGGCCCTGGGCCCTGAATGTCCCTACTGCCCTGTGACACCCTGCCACATGCCTGCACAAAGCAGGCAGCCTTGGGCTCCTGTGGCTGCAACAGAACACGCCGGGGGCCACCTGCCTGTGCTGCCCCCCGGCTCCCATCCCAGGCCTGGCTGTCGACCTGCGACCTGCCCTTGCTCTGCCGTCCCCATGGCGGTGAGCCAGAGAGGCGTGGGGCCTCCTTGCAGGGCACTGTTCAAAGCCCCCGATCAAAGAAACTACCGAGAGTATCTCGCCTGTGAGCTTGGGACTGCCCGATCGTTAGTGGTCTGCAGCCTGCTCCATTTACAACTGAAACTGAACTAGGAACGAAGCCAGACGTCCCCCTAATGAGCCCAACGGAAACGTGACAGAGCCAGGAAGTGAGGCAGGGAGGGCGGGCATGGGGATGCCAGAACTCACCGGCAGGATCTGGAAGTTCTTGATCTTCTGGTGGTGGCACAAGGTGAGCACAAACGCCTTCGGGTTGCTCTGGCTGTCACGGAGCAGGAAAAGCCTGGGAGTGGACGACAGTCGACTGTCAATTTAAGGATCCAGACCGACGTGTGTGCACGATCACGCGCACGCGCCCACCCCCCCCCCCACTCTGGTTGGCGTGTCGGGCTTCCAGCCACGATGCTTCAGAGGCCTCAGCAGCTGAGGGGCCTCTGGTGGCGGCAGTGCCCCCCCACAGCCAGACCGTGGCTTCTGAGTGTCGCTCCTGCTGTCCCCCAGCCCCGGAAAGGAGCCAGGGCTTCCTGGGGACCCCGTGGGCCCCACACTCAGGAGGGAGCATGAGCGAGGAGGTGCTCAAGGGTGATGGCCCAGGGCAGCTTGGCCAAAGCTGGCCACCAAAGCAAATAGCAGAGGGGGGCATGAGCCACAGAACAGGGACTGGTGGGCCCACACTGGGGTCACACATCAGCAGGGGAGGAGTGTGGCCCCTCCTATGAGCAGAAGGCTGGGCTGGCAGCCAGCCTCGGTGACCATGCAGGCGCTGCTGACTGCAGTAGTGGCCTCCTGTGGACACTGACAATGGCAGAGCGTCCCCCATCTCAGAGCATTGACCCCTCACACGTGTTGTTCCGAGGAGGAGAGCAGTGGTTTCTGGGAGAGTGCCCTGCAGACACGCCTTCCCCAGGCATCCAGGGCACCTCTGCCAAGAGGGGGCAGTTCACCTTGGGTCCCGAGGGCAACTCAGTGGCTCTCTACCCCCAACTTCGGCACCTGAGCTGACCCTGAGCTAACAGACCTGCCCAAGCAGAGGCTCATTCTAGGATAATGGGCTTCAACTCATGGCCATTGTCAATGGGGACTAAGGGAGCCCAAGGAGATGTGCCAGCCTGGGAGAAGGTTTAGGGCAGAGTGCAGACGCCAGAGGACAGAACAGCACACCCTCGGCGGCGAGTGATCCCTGCAGGGCCGGTGGGGCGGAGGGCACACACACGGGGCACACAGGTACACGCAGATGTGCGCGCAGTCCCTGTGTGGGGGCGGCCTGTGTGCTGGGGCCCCAGCACCTCTGGGTGTATTCCTCCCCGTTTCCTCCTACAGGAGCACCCGGAGGCCACTACCGCATCGCCTTGTGCCATCGCTGTCCTCAGCCTCATCCCTTCTCTGCTGTCACAGTCTCCAAGCCCTTCCCTTCCTCAGCTCTGCAGGGATCAGCAAAGACCAGGAACCATGATGGAGGTGGCCTGATGCCCAGCACTCCCTCCCCAGACACAGGGCTTCTCTGCAGATGATGTGGAGTCACAGTGACATCGCCTGAGGGCCCATTGCTGTATCTCTGGTCTGGCCAGGGCGCCAGTGTGGGATGTCGGGACAGAGTTGTGACCCTGGTGACAACCAAGGCCCGGGGAGGATGCAGAGCTGGGGCCCCTGCCCCCCTACCACGCCTGGATGGTGGAATACCCGCCCCCGATGACACTACCCTGGGGACCGTCCACACACAGATAGGACTCACAAAGCAAGGAGCAGAGCTGGTACATGCTTCAGGGGGCCCAGGGGGCTGGGTCCCCCAGAGGGACAGCGAAGTGGCTGCCGGGTATGAGCCCAGGATCCCTGGGGAAGCACCTTCCAAACACACACATCCCCACCAGCTCTGAGAGGCCACCGCTCCTCAGGGACGCAGGGGCCACACTCATGGCCTACGGCCTGGGGCCTCTATGGCCACAGTGCGGGGTCACGGCTCCCTGAATCCGTGCTTCTCTGCAGTCCGACGTGGCCTGGCAAGCAGACCCCTCGGCTTCCTCAGGGACAGTCGGATCAGCAGTGTCACCTTGGGAACCAAGACTCTGGGCTCAGTCCTGATCCAGCGTGGGGCTGCCAAGGGGTGTGGGTGTATGCTAGGCACCCTGGGGACACACGCCGTGTCCATGAAGGGGGTGGCTCTGTGGCTGGGCAGCTCTCTCCCCACAGGCCAGCAGCCACAGGGAGACCCCCTGGTTACTGGTCAGGGAGAGTCATCTTTGGTGCTTTGGCAGGGACTGCTCTGTGACAAAGATGACATTGCAAATAAGCAGCTTTGGACTAGCTGTGTAGCCACCGGAGAAAGAAAACAGACCCACTCTTTACACGGTCCAGCAGGGTAAACCGGTTCTGAATGCGTCTGGGGCCTGAACAAGACAGACAGAGAGAGAACAGAAAAAGGAGAGAGAGAGAGAGAGAGAGAGAGAGAGAGAGAGAGAAAAGGAGGGAGGGAGGGAGAGAGGAAAAACAGGAAAAAAGGACAACGCGGGTTCTGGCAGATGGCACAAGGGAGCCCCTGTGTGATTAGAAGTGGGGAAGACTCAACTAGATGGCAAGGCAGTCAAAAGTCTGGAAGGCTTCAGGGCAGGAGTGACAAGTGTGACTCTACGAGAACATCTGCGTGACCGAAAACAGGAAGCACCTCCCCACTCCAGAACATAACCCAGGCTGGAAAGACCTGCCCGCTTCCCTCGGGGCTGGTGGAGGCCTAGGGTCAAGTGTCGCTCTCAGGCTTTCTGGGAGTCCCGGCAAGGTGCCCGCTGTGCTGAGGGACACCTGGCCACGCTGCACAGTGTGACATGAGCCCTCCGCCCTTCTGCTCACCACTCCCACTTTGAGACACCAGCAAACACAGGACATGACGGAGCCCGGTAGTGGCACTGGAGCCTCCCCTGCCCCAAGCACGGGGGCTTGGGGTCCCTAGTGAGCAAGGGGGGGCTGAAGAGGAAAGCAAACGCATCCCGCCTGTGTTTTTAACAAGGAACAGCAGAAGGGGAGACCACTGCTAGGAAAGCGGCTCCCTCTGTGGGCTGGGGTCGAGGGCACAGCCAGCAGAGAACACGCCCTGCTTCCCGGTTTTGACTTTGGAACCGGGGAACAGTTTCCAAAAATATAAAAAGCAGCCTCAAACTGAAGGGAAAAAACCTCAGATCCACTTAAGAAAATCGGCAAGGAGCTAAAACAAAGGAGCCTGACTGTTCCAGTTCAGGACTGCCGCTGAGGGTGACTTGCAGCACGGTAGTTTCAGGTTCCTTACAGATGAAAAGGACACAGAGGAAGGGGGCTTCGGGGGTCTCCTCGAGAGACAGACAGGAAAAAGCCAATCAGCGCAAGGCAAGGGGAGCCCAGTAGTGAGTTAACGACCTTAGTGAAATTTCCAGGGTAAGAGGAGGGAGACACAGTAAAGCTGGAGAAGCGCCCGCCCGTGGTCTTCCATCTGGACCCGCATGTGTTTCCCGGCTTAGAAAATCGTGTCTTCTAGCTCTGTCCCTGGGAAAGACCTACAGCTATGGTCTCCAAACACCCCTTGCCCACGAGAAAAAATGAGGAGAAATGTGGCGAGTGGGCTTAAGGAGCCTGGTCGCTACGGAAGCCCAACATAGCAGCGCTGGGTCAAAAGAACTCAGGGACCAACCAGAAAGACAGCATTTTCAGCATCAAGAGGAATACATTGTGTTTGATGTCAACCAAACACACGAGAATCTAAGTTCGGGTGGGTTAAAAAAACACAGATCTCGTCTGTCACTACCAAGGACAGCAGAGCACCAAGTCAGTGCTCGGAGCCTGGTGACCAAGCACTGCATCCCCACTGTCCCAGAAAGCCACACACGCAGGAGGGCAGCGGCTTCAGCTGAGAAACAAAGGGCGCGGTCAGAGCTCGAGGACTCTGTGCCTGAGGGGACGGCCGCAGATGGGGGGGCGCTGCAGGCTGCTGAACGGCGCAGCGAGTAGGGGGCACCTGTCAGGGAGGGCCAGGCCCACGCTGACCATGAGGACGGCTACCAGGCAGCCTCCGTGGGCAGTGGTGCGCCCCTCTGCGCCCCGTGGCCCCTCCCCCAGAGCCAAGTCAGCGTCTAGCCCTCGAAGGGGGGAGGGAGACGGAGGCGCAGGGCAGTCAGTCACCAGTGATCATGCAGCTGCTCCAGCAAAGGAGGGACAGGAAAAAGGAGGAAGAACAACGGAGGAGAGGGGACGGGAGACTGCAGCACTTGCAAAGACTTAACAGGCGTCTGGACCAAGTGCGATTGGTGGACCTGACCTACAGCAGCTAAAGTTACAGCCCTCTCGCCGATAGGGTGTCAGGCGACATTAAGGCGTGCTGCCTTTGTCAAGTGTCATGATGACCCTGGGTGGTGTCAGGAGAAAACGGTCTGGGAGTTTTAGAGCTGTGCACTGAAATATTTCACTGGTGAAAAATTAGAATGTCTTGGGTTCCCTTTAAGGTGCTCCGGAAGGAAGGAAGCAGGGGAGGAAGACACAGGGCCATCAGAAGGGGGCAGGCGCAACGAGACCAGCTGGTCACGGGAGGCCGCTGGGGGCAGTGAATGGGGTCTGCAAGGCCCCGTGGGCCACAGGGCTGCACCCACACCCTTGGCCTGTACCCCTCCCCACTGCAGGGGTGCCGAGTAAGGCCAGGCTTTGATTGGGGGGCATCACCCTGAGAAAGGGTGGCCCACTGGGATCAGGCCCATCAGCCTTGGGAACTGTGGGATGGCCACAACATGAATGAGCCCCGGAGAGCCTGCGGGAAATATGCACGGTCACTCATCATGGCCACCAGCCACCATGAGCCACCAGGCACGTGAGTGAAGCCACTGGGCCCCTGAGAGCTGGACCCAGCCAGAAGAACCGCTCACCTGACTCCAGACGTGAGAATGAGCTGCTTCTGCCGTGTTTTGGTTGTCCGCTCTCTGCAAATGCTGCCTGACATAACACATCCCTCAAAGTTGCGGGCAAAGTTCTTTTTCACATTTGACCGTGGCCTAATTAATTACCAGAAACCAGCTTGTGCTCTATCTCAGCAAAAGGTAGCCGAGCACGGAGAGAAATGGGGGACAAGCCCTCTCCTGACACCTGCCAGTGGGCGAGCCTTATGCAGCACGCACACCTCTGAGCACACCTGCTCCTCTGTAAAAGGAGGGCCTGCTGTCCAGGACGCTCCGAGCGACCAAGGAGTCGGCAGGCACCCGGCGCACAGTGCTGCTTACCCATCCACCAGCCCCTGCTGCTTGATGATCCGGTGGGACTCCTCCCGGGTGATCCTGCCGTGGAACCAGTGCTGTGTGCGGTGGATCACTGCGGGGGGTGAGGAGGGGGGTAGGGCAGTGGGTCCCGGCCCCTTGCAGGGGCTACCCCACAACAAGATGATCCCTTTCTGCGCCAAGCTTCCCGGTGCCCTCTGCTGGCAGGGGGTGGGGTTCTGTTTCATTTTCCTTACGTACAGATCGGCCGGCGTACCTGTACTGAGGTTGGAAGGGTGGAGGGGACTCTGGCTACCCAGGGCATTCATCCGGGTGCTTCGCTTCTGCCAAATCAACATCCATGTTAGTAGAATGTCAGCAGACGGACACCACCCACAGGCACCTGCACACACACCTTGGGGACCCCCCTGAGTGCCTGGGTGGCCAGGACTCAGCCCTGTGCAGTGCCAGCCCAAGCCCCACCTGCCCACAGAGAACAAAGAGCTTTCGGGGTGCGGTTGTTACAAACAAAGCGAGAGGTGCCTGCGTGGTGCTCCTGGTCGTGACCACAGAGCACCACGGGGCAGAGGCTCTCGTCTCTCACTCAGAGACAGCAGGGAGCTGGACATACCTCCGCAGCGTTGCAGGGCTCCCCACCACCCCCACCCGCCGGCCTGAGGGCCGGTGCTCAGGACAGGGAACTAGGGGGACACCTCCTTCCCCGCTCCCCGCACCCCCACACCCCACTGAAGTTCAGGGAGCACTGCTGAGCCAGAACTGCGGGCTCGTGCTCTGGGCGTTGTCTGTAAACCTCAGAACCACTGGGAAGCCGGGTGACACTGTTCCACCTGGAGATTAGGACCTCGAGCCTCAGAGGAAGGGCTGTTCCAGGCCACGGAGCAGTCCGCAGCTCCGTGCCTGGGCGAGGATGCCCCTGCCCCTGTGCTGCTCCATCCCAGGAGCCCAGGGGACAGGGAGCAGTGGGGTGGCCCGGTCCTGGGAGCCACCGCTTCCCGCTGTGGAGAGCTCAAGGCCACCTCCCCCTCCCCAGCACCTCGCCCCTTGCCTGCACCCCCAGTCACCGTCCTGGAGCGCAGCAGCGGCACCCACCCCGCGTGACCTCACCCTCCAGGCGTGCCCCTCCTCCAGGGCTGCGCTCTGGGCTTCGGCTGGGTTCTCGATCACTCTTCCTGTTTGCCCAGAGAAATCCATAGCCACCAGAGAATTCTCAGAGACGCTGCGCTGCAAGGGAAGCCACAGGTCCAGGAGTCAGGGGGCGGGCGGCCCCAGGCTGCGAAGGCGAAGGGCGCCCGCCGCCGGCCCGACTCTCTGAGTTTGGGAGGAAAGTCTGACAAAAGGGCCCTTGAGCTAAAAATAGCTCTGGTTCCTTTTGAGGGGAGTAAGGGACAGACTCCGAAGTTGAGGGTGAGGCCGCTGGTGCCGCAGGACCGGCCGGACCGGCACTCAAATGCCTCAGAGAAACTGCAACGTCCCTGGAGCCCTGTCCGCACAGCGACCGTCCCCCACCCACCGCGGGCACGCGAGCGCAGAGCGATGGAGGTCCTGGAGACAGACACCGAGGATCTTTAAGCTCGCCTCTGGGAAGCGCAGTGTGTCCCGAGAACCTGGAGGCTTGCTGTGCCCTCCGCTCTCACCAGGAGGCCCCGCCTGTCATGGCGCCCGAGGGCTCAGGGCCAGAGGGAAGGCGGAGGCAGGGAGCAGCTCCTCCGTGGAGCCTCACTGCTGCCTCCCATGCGAACCCTGAACAGAGCGTCTACCTACACGGCCTGGGGGCTGCAAGGATCGGCACAGGGTTGGCGGAGGAGCTGTCCTCAGCCGTCCCTCTGCTGCGAGAACTGAGCTGGACCCCTGGTCTGGGGCGCTGTGGGTCGGAATGGCGTCTCTGGAATGCACACGCTCGCTGCTCGCTCAGAGCTCCCCCCGGGTGGGCGGGCGCCAGTGCTGACGCAGCGGCTGGCTGGGCCCCTGGCTGGGGGAGGTGGCAGGCTCACTTACCACGGGCGTGGAGAAGGGGGACAGCGAGGCCTTCCTCTGCTGGGGGACCCGGTAGCTCTGGTAGAGGAGCATCCCATACTGAGGGGGAGCCAGAGTCAGTGACCAGCGCCAAGGAGCCCGAGCCCCAAGGAGCCAGCCACCCTTCCCTGTTCCATTTCGTCTCTTCCTTTTTCCAAAACAGATTATGCACATGCAGACCAGAAAAATCACACAAATATGCAAAGCTTGAAAGGTTTCCCAGCCACGTCCGCCCCCTTGGCAGGACTCCTCCACCCTCCCCAAACCGCTCCTTTCTCCCACACGGGACAGAAAAGACGCAGGCAGCGCACCCCCTCCACACTGCTCCACACTCGGCCCTTTAATTGCTGCTCCACCCACGTTCCCACAAGGGGCCCCCGAGAGCTGACTCATTCCTGGGACCCGACGTCCTGTCTCTCCTCGAACCGGCCCCACCGACGGACATTTAGACTTAAGGCTGGCTTGCCAGGGAGCAGCCCGTGATGTGGCACATGTCACCCCAGCACTGACACGTCCTCTCCCGTCATGAAACAGTGTAGTTGCAATGCCAGGCCCTTTCTGTTCTATCAGTGGCAAAAATGGCAGAGAACAAGCTTCTGGGACAAAGAGGCACAGGGCGCCCACACTTGGAAGCCTGTGGGGCGTGCATCCCCGGGGGGGCATCCAAGCTCAGCCCCCCACCCACCCGCCTGTTCCTCTCAGGGAGTCCACCTGCAGTCTCGGGCCAGCTGAGCGTCAGGAGGGCTGCGGGTTCTAGTGACGGAATTCCCAGGCTCTGTGTTGGCCCCAGGTGACTGAACAAACTTTGGCCAAGTTCCTCTTGACCAACTAGCTCGCAGCTCGAGTGGGCTTTATGAACAGAGGTGACTGCAGACACGTGGGGCACACAGAGCAGGAGGCAGTGTCTGGGGACCGGGCTCCGCCGTCCCGTGCCTACCGCAGAGTCGCGAGGACACGCCGAGCCATCATTACGAGACGGCTGTCTGGGGCGCTGCCCTGCACGGCACCCCCGCCATCAACTCCGTGAGCTCCTGCAGCCGGGAGACGCTTGCCTGCTGGGGTCACTGCACGGGCTGTGCAGCTCCTCACGCACCCTCAGGAAAGCCGGGAGGCTGACGGGCAGTCACGGAAACGATGAGCCCTCCTGTGCACTCCCTGCTGCCCCGTCTCCCAGGCCCGATGTTTCTATTCCGAGCCCTTTAACCCGGACTTTGTCCACGGGGCGTCTCCCCGGCCTGCGCCCTGGGGCGCACTTGGCCCTGTCTAGAGGCACCTTTGGTTGGCTCACCTGGTGGGGTTGCTGTGGCACCCAATGGGAGAGACCAGGGACGCTGCTGAGTGTCCCACAAGGCACAGGGACCACGTTGACCCCACGTGTCAACAGAGGCCAGGTCGGCAACAGGCTCCGACCTTCCCCCTTATGAAGCCTCCGTGAGAAGCTCTCGAGCCCTCTGAGAAAGGTAGGGACGCCCGACAACCACCCCCGGATGGAACGGGCCGCTACCTTGAGCAGCCGGAAGGCGGTCATCCAGCAGGTGCGGCTCTGCTCATCCTCCGCACACAGCAGCCGCAGCTCCTTCGGCTCGTGCAGGACTTTGTTTGGCTGGAGGGGTAAAGGAAGTGAGTGCCCGGGGTGGGGCAGAAGTGTGCCCGGGCCCAGGCAGGGTGACCGACCAGCTGGGCTTCCCGACGGGCCCGTTCTAACCACCACGCTTGCCTCTGGGCTTCTGAGCTCCTCAGGGATGACACAGCACAACAGACAGGACAGTTCTACTTGAGGGGGTGGGCCCAGTGTGAGAGCACAGCCCTGGCTGGTTTCTCCTTCGAAGCCCCAGCCAAGGGAGGTCTACGGTTTGAGCCCCGAGTCCCCAGGGGACGCTGAGCGGAAGAGTGCGGGCACGGGCTGGCAGGGTCCCCAGGCTGGGGACGCAGTACCTTTATGCAGAAGCCGAAGTCCGTGGGGGCGCTGTACTGCTTCCGGCCCGAGATCAGGGAGAAGACGCTGCAGTCCTCCAGGTCTGCCAGCAGCTGCAGGTGCCTGGGTTCCTGTGAAAAGCCACAGGCTCACTGGGGAGAATTCACCTGCGCGGCCAGGGCCAAGGACCCTCGTCCTTACTGACAGAGGGCTGTCTGCATGGGCGTTTCCCGTGGCCAGTCTGCCCGCCACGGCCACGCGTCAGAGAAGCGCTGAGTTAGACCACGTGCACCCTGCCCCCAGCAGGACCCTCTCAACTCTCGGACGGAAGGCTGTGCGAGCCTATCTGACACTCTGCCGAGTGAGAGCCCCACAACCCAACAGTCAGAGGGCAGACAGGAGAAAACTGAACCCGAAGGTCAAGGTTAACAGCACAGGCTCAGAAGCAGCTGCCATCCCACTTCCCTGTGTGGCATGTCAGATCCCATTGTGCCTGCTATGTTCCTGACAGCTCTCCCATCCTCCCCCAACCCCAGTTCACTCTCCAACCCTGCTCTGCCCCCTGCTCCGGGACACAGAGGTCCCTGGCTCCGGCATCTATGAGGCTGGTGGGTGAGCTACAAACCAGAGCTGGGAGGTGGGGAAGTGACCCACTGCACCCTGTGTCGGACGGAAGAGGCTCTCTCGGCAGTGGAAGGAGCCTTTCTCCCCCTTTCCGCACCTGCTGATTCCCTAGAACAGCAGGGAACAGGCCCGATGTTCAGCACCCTTGCCTGGGCTTCCCCCTGCTTCCCTCTTTCTGTAGGCCAGAGCAGAGACCTCAGCTCTTGTGGGAAACACATGGCCACGGTCAGCCGGGCATGGCTGCCACTGTCGGTGGTCATGGACAGGATGAGAAGAGTAGCTGAGACCCCCCAAGGAGACCCCAGCAGGAGATGCCAGCGAGCCCAGCTGCGGTCTCCACCTCTCTTCCCTTCTTCCCACCGGAGGAGCGCGCCGGCCTTTTACACCTCCAAACGCCTCCCATGGCAGACAGCAGGCAACCGCAGGACAGAGACAATCTGTCGCCCTTACGGCTGGCCATGTGCGGCCCCGGGGGGGAGGCATGCAGCCTGGAGGGTCCTAGGTCTGTGTGAGCTCCTGGTGTCTGAGTGAGACCAGCAGACAGGTGACACTGAGTTCCGCCTTCACACAGAGCTCAGGATTTTGGCGAGCTAGGAGCATCTGCACTGAATCCCCACCCATGCAGCGCCTTCCTGGCACTGTGGCCAGTAGCGAGGTTGGTGCTCACCTTTGAGGACCCCTTGGTGGAGCAGTAGAGGCCCGACCGCCGCAGACACAGGTACAGCTTCTTCCAGGACTTCCTGCCCATCTCCTTCACGTGCAGGAACCCCTGGATCTCAGGGCAGCTGCTGGAGTTGAGGAAATTCTGCGGGAGAGCAAACGTGGAGTCAGACACGCTAACGTATGATAAAGCAGCCAAGTCCTCAGCATCGCTGCCACTGCTACGTTTCCTGAATCACTAAGATACTCTTTTCTTTGGCCAAGCTGAGCATTTTCCAACGATGTGCTTCTTTTCAAAAGTCTTGTGAGGCCACCTTAACTTGAACTGCAGGACGCAGCTGACACCTGACAGGCCTCTGCATCCCTGAGAGGAGCACAGAGCACGCAGCTCCTTGTCAGAGGGCCTGGGGCAGGCCCCGCTCTCCCTTCCAGTTGCCCCTCAAACATCTTACCCTATCAGCAGGGCTCGGGCAAGGGGACGGGCTGGGAGTGGCCGACCAGAGGCGCCTGCGGTCACTCCCGTGAACCTGGGTCTGCCTGGCTGCACGCAACCTCTCCCGGACACCCTGAGACAGCCCAGAATCCCAGCTGGCTCCTCCTCTGGGCGGCCTTCTTCTTCCAGGGCAGACAGACTGGGAGGTGACCTGCCTGAGAGGGGGCATGCTCCTCCCACAGGTGAGACGGGCCACCTGGGCCGGACCTCCCAGAGCCTCAGCACCCTCACGACCACACGAGGACCTCAAGTCAGGCAGTGAAACCAGCCGCTGGCCGTTTCCCCATCCTTGCGAATGGACCACGACAGCTGCGCGCCCACAGCTCCTGATGCACGCAGGGGCTAGGAGGCTTAGGGAGAGCCCCCAGGGCCGAGTGCGGAAGCTCTTGTCTGTCAGGGCTAGAGACAAATGTGGGGACCGACCAGCAGAGAGCGGGGGCTACAGGCTGACCTTTGTGGGCCACAGGCTTTCGTGGCTTCTCCCACACTTGTTGGCTTCTGGGCTGTGGCTGCCTCTGTGCACTGTCTGTTCCGTCACTAACACATTGTAAACACGCATTTACGAGGAGAGACCCCCCAAACCCGGAGTATCTTCTGGAGGATGGGCCCCCTGTAGGACAGGCTTCCCCCCCAGATGTGTGTGCTAGGAACCCATGTGGATCAGTGCACCAGCTGGTGGTGTTGTGGGACGCTGAGTCCAACTTCCGTGCATTTTTTTGAAGCCTCTTTCAACAGGTTTGCCCCTTTCGTGACGGGTGACTGACAAACACATCTGCCCACACCACGCTGAGTGATCAGCAGTTCTGACCAAAAATGGCGTGAACCCTGTGGCTCTCCCTCCCTATTCACCCAACCTCGCCCTGAATGACATTTTTTGTTTTTCCAGATGAAAAAAGTCCTCAAAGGGCAACGTTTTGCCAATGTGGAAGAGGTGGAACGAAAATGGCAAAAGCACTAAAAGACATCAAAGTCGACAAGTTTCAATGCCGTTTGGAACAGTGGGGAAAAGTCTCACTAGGTGGGCTGCATCCAGGGGTGAGACCTCTGAAGGTGACCGGAGTCCACACCTGAAGCAGCGGTACACGGCTTTAGTCAGTACACGCTGCTTCTTGGGCCCCCGGGGAAAGCAGCAGCGGCATGACCCCTCTTCCGTTCCCGGCCTCCCTGGAACAGCATGAGTCAGTGGACAGCGCGCTGTGGTCTGGTGCGTCCCCAGCTGCAGGGCTGTGGGCAGAGGCCGGGTTTCCCAGGCACAGGCCTGCCAAGGCCGAGGGATGGTTAAGGCAAGGGTCCTTATCAGTGCTGAGATGAGCTCGGAGAAACCACAGCTTCTCCGTCCTGCCTTCTACCTGGAGGCTTCCAAGTCAGAGGAAGTTCTCCCTGTTTATAGGGGCTGTTTGCTCTGGGAGAACCTGGCTCCCCAGGAATTTCCCAAGCGAGCGTGTGTTTCTGGTTTCTCTGAACCCCACCAGCTGCCAAGGCTAATCTGTGAGTAAGAATGAAATCGCTCCCAGTTTTTGCAAGGCTGCCCGGCAGCTCCAGGGAGGCCTTCTGTCTGGGCCCGGAGGCCCATCGGCCCCGTACCTGCAGGAGCTGGGTCTGACCACCATTGGACTGCTGGCACCAGGTGACCATCTGCTCTGGGAAGAAATTCTACAGGAGAGGGAGAACAGACGTGTTAGAAGGTAGCTTCCAAGTGGGGAAAAGCACACTGACAGGTGAGCCAGTCTATAAACACTGCACAGCTACGGTCACGTGCCCTTGCACTGATGGACGGCGTGACGCCTGCCTCAGTCGGTCACGCTGCGTCCTGAGTGCCAAGAGCACACCTGGAACGTCTCTGGCCTGAACGTGCACTCACA
Source organism: Macrotus californicus (assembly GCA_007922815.1). NCBI lineage: Eukaryota > Metazoa > Chordata > Mammalia > Chiroptera > Phyllostomidae > Macrotus > Macrotus californicus. The sequence continues at coordinate 277,100 of VMDR010000035.1, forward strand.
CCTCCCCAAGGCAGCGGGCCACCTGCATCGTGGTTCCAGGCACGCCACAGCATGAGACAGAGGACTCTCGAAACTCAGAGAGGAGCACAGTCATGTGCAGAGGCTGGGCTGGTGCACCCCCCAAAACAGTTAGCAAATTTCTCACTTTGCAATAAAAAGCAATGAAACTCTCAGAGCCAGAGATGGCGTGGGTCTGGTTCCCAGGCGGCAGAAGCAAAGGCCACACAGGGCTGAGGTGCTTGTGCTGACAATTCACAAGACAAGCAACTCCCCTCACCCCCAGGTCCAAAGCAGGAAAGCTAAGAACAGTCCAGGAGACTCACTAACATGCCTGGATATTCATCTCCCTACTCAACCCTCCACAAACACCATGAGACGCTATCTGCTGGTTTTGGAGAATAAGCTCTCATTCTGACGAGCAGCAGACCGGTGTGCTCCATTTGAGGGCCCTGCTCTCTCTTCCCCTTTCCCACTGCGGCTGCTGGAGGAGGTGTGCCTATCTCTGCCCTCGCGCAGGCCTGCATTCCCATCGAGGACCGAGTTCTGAGGGAGGCACTTCGCTCAATAGCGACTACTAGTCTCCACCCGTCTGCTGCCCCTGGAATCTCACTTTGCAACCTGCTCCCAGGAACCCCGAGTGGCCACTGCAGGACTGTGAGGGCTCCCACCCAGACCTCCGGAGCTGAGACTCACGGTGGGGTTCTTGAAGAACTCGTATTTGGCATAATTCTTCCTGAACAGGAACTTGCTCTCGCTGGCCATGGTGGTCTGCACCTGCACCACCAGTTCGTGGTCTTCCAGGCACCTCTCTGGGGGGAAAGCATCGTGTGTGAGTAGGGCAGAGGGCACGGCAAGGCCTCCAAGCAGCTTTGCATGCAGTGCCACAGTCGGGCCGGCTCTCTGTGTCACAGGCCCCGGGGGCGCAGGTGGGGTCAGAGCTGGGACTGAATGACAGCCCCTAGGACGCTCGGCCAAACCCACGGAGGTGGGGACGTGGAATGCGAAGACTTCCAGACTTCCTCTCCACTTGGTGCAGCAGAGACTGAAGGGCAGGCAGTCAACGCTCCCAGCAAACGGCTGTGTCCTTCCACTGAGAAACGGTGGCTCCCGCGAAGCCCACCGACAATGACAACCACACCAGACGGAGCCAAGAGCAATGCTGGGCAAGGGGACAGGGAGCACGGCGCCAAGGCGTGTGCTTCCGGTCTCATGACACACGGTGCCTGAACACAGGACGGGCTGTGCCACAGCCACATCGTCTGTGGACACACTTGTCCCCAGCGCTGAAGCCCACGCTCCACACTGCCCACACCCTGAGGGCTCTCACCCACGGGCCGTGCTTCCAGAGAGAGAGAAAGTACACAGGACACGGCTCTCGTGCTCACAGGTGCTCCCGGGCACGTGTGCCGCCTGGCTGCATCCGTCCAGAGCCCTCCTCCGGACCGAATCCCCTCTGGGACTCTAACAGCCCTCTTCTCCAATGACCTCGGCAGACCCCACTAAATGACGACGTGGCTTTCTACAGACTCCGTGTTCGGAGCCACGGGAGAAAGCCTGCACACTGCCAAACGGTGCAGCTTTCGTCTGCCCCGAGTCAGGGGAGAGAGCTATGACCTAGAGGACACCCTCGTTTCACACACGGGCCTGTGATTTCGTGAGCACCGTGCACTGTCCACTAAGAACTGACGCAAGAACGTAAAAAGAGTCTTTCCTTAAAAAAACGTCACCTGAGGGGGGAAAACCAAAACACAAACCCTCGACAAGTTCTGCACTCCCGCGTGCATGCGCACCCACTCACACTCAGGCAAGCACGCTCTCACACCGCGTTCACTGCAGACCTCCACCCGCCATGGAGCTGCCGTGGGGTGTGCTGCGGCGGCCCCGGGGGCCTGCCTGCATGCTCCCACCATCAGCGGGGGTGCCGGCCCTCGCAGGCATGAGCTGCTCTGTGCAGTGACACCAGAACCCTACTGGTGTCAGGCCTGCCCTGGAGCATGTGTGTGCAGCACGCCCCCCACTTCTCCACAGTTCACACACAGGGAGCAGCTTCCCATTGGGTGAAGGCCCTGGGGAGTCATTGCTCCAACCAAGCAAGGGCCAGGTCCCAAGAGGACTGGGAGAGGGACAGGGGCTGGGGTACGTCTCAGGAGAAGGAAGAGGCAGGCGTGTGGAGGATGGCAGGAGGCGGCCTGCCGTGCAGGCAGGGCCATCGCAGCGACAGGGCTGGCACTCTGGCCACGCGGCTCCACCTGACTGCGCGAGGAGCGCCCCCGGCCGCTCCCTACCTAGCCCCAGGTGCAGGTGGTGCTCCACCAGGGCCCAGCTGTTGTCGTCCACGCAGTGGCTCCTGTGCACCAGCAGCTGGCACAGGTCCCTGGCGGTCATGTCCACGGGGATCTCCACCACTTTGCACGTCCCGTCCTCACTGAAGACTCTCACGTCCTGCAACACACAGGGGCACTCACAGATGAGTGGTGCAGGGTTAGAGGTAAAAATGGAGCCAAAAAAACCCAGAAAAGGTAAAGATCGAGGTGCCCCTACACATATAGCTGTCCCTGCAGCAGTGGGTGTGTGGAGGGTCACCTGTCCACTCCCCGCCCACCCCGCATGGGCAGGAGCACGACACAGCGTTCTCACGATGCCCAGGACGTTCAGGCTGAGACCAGGGCCAGACCTGAGGGTGTGCGAGGCTTCTCAACACCCTGTGTGAGGAAGTGGCTGGTGGCTGGGGTTCGGCACAGCGCAGGGGGGCACACTGCAAAATCCAGCGAAGCAGGAGAAACCCCACTGGCTCCCTAACCTCTGAGGGCTCACCTGCCCTCCCTGGCCAGGGCCCGGGGTGCAGTGGCCACAGCCCCATCCCCCTCTCCTGCCACGCCCCTGCCGTCTCCTGTTCACTAAGGCTTAGGAGGAGGCTAAGAAAGATTCGTATGAACATGCTGAAGTGTCAAACACTGAAAAGGAGGGCAGGGAAAGAACACAGTCACAAAACTCTGGCTGCTGCGCCCTCCGAGATGACAAGCTTCATTTTCCGGGCACCGTCCGAAGCCCTTCAAAGAAACAGCTCCTGGGAAAGGGAGGCCAGGAAGAGATCCAAAGGAACACACTCTGCCCCAGCAACACACCCTCGGGTGCAGCCCTCAGGGAACATGAGGTGCTGAAAGGCCCAACCTCCACAGCCTGGAAAAAGCGGTTGGAGGAACAAGATGGCATTTTACATCCCTGCTGCCTCTTGAAAGGGAGTTTGTCCCTGGCCTCTCCCACCGCCCCTGGTGGGCCAGGCCCCCGCCCTGGCCAACCCACCAATCCTGGCTGTGGGGACGGGGTGGGCAGGCTGTCTCCAGGCAGGCAGGGCAGCTGCTCCAGGCTGCCTTGTTCAGTCCTCTAGGTAGTGAATCAAGCCACCTGGGCAGACCAATCAGGTCCCTCCCTGGGCCTGATGCCACCACCCCCCTGGCTTCTGACTCCATGAAGCGCCAGCCCACCTGCCTGCTGCCTGCTGAACTGGAGGTACCCACAGCAGAACGCCTGTGCCAGGCTCAGCCGCAAATGCTCCCAAACGCCTGGAAAGTCCCTGTTAACGTCCCTGGCCCTGAGGCGACAAGCAGGGCGCTCACAGCATGTGTGCTCTCTGAGCTCTGCCTTCTGCCACATCTCTAGACACCTGCATCCCCTGTGACTTCTGCCTCCAGCAGCAACCTGGGGCTGGGGGTCCTGGGCCTGGCAGCACCAGGGGTGCCCCTGGATGGCTGCAGCTCTGGCACTCTCAGCCTCTGTGCTCCAGGTGTCCTGATCGGAAGCGCACTTAGTCTCAGGGTTATTTCTGCTGGGGTGGGGTTGGGGGGGTCTGGCAGGAGGGGACTGTGCTGGAAGGAAGCCCCGCTGTCCCCAAGTCTCCCAGAGCCCCTGGCCAGAAGGAATTAAGGCTCCCTCAGCCTTGAGTTCCTGGAGGAGGGGAGGCTGAGCTGACCTGGGGACCACCCTCCAGGAGGGTGGGTCCCTAAGGCTGCCTGCCACCTCTCAGCCACCCCCAACCTGCTTTCAGCTCACATTCTGTGTTAGGAAGTTCACCCATCTTTCTCCAGAATCCACATTTACTCAATGGAAGCGATACTTTTACAACACAAATTAAATTTTCAAATATAGCTGACGTGGCGCCATCTATAAAAATAAAATGTAATTTAAACAAAAAAAAATGTCTTTGGCCTCTAGTATAAAAGCTTTTCCTACAACTGTATTAATGTAAAAAAGCAAATTTAAGAACTACAAGTAGATTCATACCATCCCTTATGATGGTAACATGCTAACTGTACCACCAACCATGCCTTCCGTACCAGGGCATGCTTTCAACTACAAAATCGCTGTGTTCCTGATTGTTCTCCTTTCCTGCGTTTCTAAGCGAGTCTGTCTGTGACCACAATGGACATTACCTCCCCTGGAAATGCAAACGATGTGGAAGGGCGTTTCCCAGCTCTCTGGGTCCATTCATCACTTTTCCTGCCCCAAATTGACGGCAGAACCTGTTTTTAAATTTCCTTTCCTGCCACACTGCATTCCTCTTTCCACTCTCTCCTGATGCTCCATGGCCACCCCGAAGGTCTATACTCAGCATAAGCATTAAAGGCTGAGACATGCTTTGTCAAAGGCCCCCTCCTCTAACTCCCAGACATGGCTGGGCTGGGGGCACCTGCTGGGGCCAGGAAAGTGGGGCCACTGCCACAGGCCTGCGGCCCAGGGATGAAAAAACCTGACAGGAAGCTAGAGAACCACTGCATGTGCCGGCATGGGCACACGTCTGGGGTTGCATTTCTAGTGCAGAAACAAATGAAAATGTGACCGGAACAGCCTGCCACTGGCCACCATACCCCTTAAAGCCAACAGTTCCAGAGGGAGCATGTGTACCAGCAAATTAGGGTTTTGTGTCCCAGGCTCTGGTGTGCCAGCCCTAGGCCAGGGACTGCAGGGAGCAGTCGGAGACGCCCTGGGTGGAGACTCAGTGTCCTGCACAGGGCGGGACAGAGAAGCTCCTAGGGCAGGCGAAGAGGGCGGTGCAAGAGCCAGTCTCTGTCTGGGCCCGAATGGGAAGCCCAAAGCTCGGTGCGTGGGAGCTCCAGCAGCCTTTCTGACCGGCCCCACACAGGGTGGGGACCTGCTGAGGCTGGCACTCCGGGGCCCAACTGGGCTGTGGTCTGGTTTCACCGCTGACCGGCTTCGGGCACCCGGCTGCATGACCCAGCTCTCTGTGCCTTGGTTTCCTCACCAGCACAGTGGGCATCTGTAAGTGACACAGGCCCCATGGGGTCAGCCTGGCACAGGCCGAGGACAGTCGTCGGTGCCTGCCCCTGGCATGCACTCAGCTGCAACCTGGGAGCGCAGCTCTGGGAACGGGGCAGGGGAACTGGGAGAGGGGCCTTCAGGACCCTGACAGCCGCCCCGGCTCCAAGCTGGTTCATGATTCTGAGAACGCCAACCTTCCGACCCGTCTGACAGACCCTGGCCCGTAAGCCCAAGCAGGAGCAAGACAGCTGGTAACAGCCGACCGGAACCGTCACGTCCCTTTCCCCAGTGCAGAGGAAACCAAGCAGCTGACTGCCTTTCACACTGAGAGAGGTGACATTAAAGAGCATGTATTGTGTCAACAGTGCGAGGCTCTTTTCAGAGTTAGTCGGGGACGGAGGCTTCGCCAGCTCCCGCCCTCGGCTGGCTTGGCGCGGCGCCTGGTGCAAAACCCGGAGCCCTCAGGTAACAGGATGTCCGTCTTTCCAGAGCTCTGCTGTCCCTTTTTAGACGTTTCTCGTGCAGAGGGAGAAACAGAGCTTAAATCTGAGCAAACTGAAAGGAAGGAGCTCGGTAACAGTTAGGGTGGAAGGGCCATAATCAGCACGGACCCCACCGCGTCTGGGGAGCCTGGCTTTGCGTCTCAGGGTCCCCAGCAGGTGGACAGCAGCTTCACGCACGGATGCACGGCGCTGGCTGACCTGCAGGCCCCGAGTCCCGTGCTGGACCGAGAGGACTACTCGGCTTCGGCCCAGGTCCCCTTGTGGACACAGAAATGGGTCACACTCATCTCCTTGCCCCTCGGCACACTGCGCAGTGTAGGGTGGCCCTGCATGGACAGCTGCCACCGCTGGTGCGGGGACAGAGCTCAGCAGAAGGGCCCTGTGACCGGCTGAAGAGAAACAAGTCAGCCAGGAGGGTCTCAGCTGGGGCCTCTCTGGCCAGCTTTGTCTTCACTCTTCACCCTGGTCCAAAGCTCTCTTCGGTCCCATCTAAGTGCATTTTTCAGAGGGACGGACGGTGTGAGCTGGACATGCCAGGAACTGCCAGGGATGAGTGCCAGCCTGTGACCCACCTGCCAGGAGGGGGCGCCAGGGAGGGTCAATAGGGAGAGGGGAGCCAGAATGGCAGCTTGGAGGGGGTGAGGCCCAGCCAGCGGGAGCAGGAGGAAAGGCAGCTGCTGGGGCAGGTGGAGGGGAGGGGCCCCTGAGACTGCAGCTGTCACTGTCCCCCACCAGAGGAGGAAAGGAAGTCTGGGGAAGGCAGCATGGCTTATCCAGGCCCAGGAGATGAGTCTGCTGCAGGGGTCAGGATCTGAACCCAGGGCATAGGGCTGCAGGCCCGCCTGCCTGTCAGCGAGATGCTTCAGCGCTGGACCCTCCCCCCAGGCTGTTTGCTCTGGGGCCCTGAAGCCCCAGCCTGGGCGGGCCTAGCCAGTTGGGAGGAAATCAAATGCACGCCAGCCCAAGGCAGAAGTCAGGTTGGGCTCGGCTCGTCTTGGTGGAGAAAACGGAGCCGTGGTCCCCCCAGCTCTGCTCTACGCCAGAGAGGCTACTCGCAGACCTGAGGGCGGACTGGGGGCTGCCACGTGGCTCTCGGCTCAGCAACCAGCGTCTGGCTTCCTCAGGCTGACAGACACAGACTCAGAAAAGGAAACACCTGTCTGATGAGCTCTCCATTTCAAGGTTTCAGTGAGAATTAAAAATATATTAAGTCGTTGCAAACCCTCTCTAGAAAAGTTAAAGTTCTAAAAATTACCTGCAAAATCACTGCTGGAAGGTCCGCCACGACCCCAGAGCCCCCAGATGGCCGGGCCCGTGGAAGGGCTCTCACCAGCCAGGCTGGCTCCGGGGCCTCCATGCACCAAACAGGTCGGTTCCTGTGCAAGAACCAACTCTGATCTGCTAATCTACATTTTGTAACTTTTCTAGAAGGATATGTACAGCCTGTTATTTTGACAAAAGCAGTTTTTATCATGACATTCTATAGAAAATAAGAAAAAAGCATCTGAAAAAGGTCTCCTTGTGCGGATGGAAGAGGAGCAGAGCCCCACCTGATGGGCTGAGCGCAGCTGCACAGCCGTCCTCTGGGCCTCGGCCCCCCGCATAGGTGACGAGATGTGGCACCAGCCAGTCTTTCGAGGCCCTCCTGTGGGCTTCTGCCCGGGCCCCTGCCCCTCCGGTGGCCCATGCTGTGGTCACTGGGTCTCTTGTCTTCCTCCCGCAGGCCCTGGAAGGCGAGCTCACACCTGCTGCTCACGCTGGGTTCTGCTGGCTGCCCTTCACCCGCCCGCTCGGGAGGGAACCCTGCCTGGCAAGAGCTGCCTGCAGGCTCCTGCAGCACGTGCTTTCCTGCCCAGTCAGGAAAAGCGGGCCCGCAGACTCTGGGGCTCTGCAGCAGTGTCCTGCCGTAACACAGCCCACCGGCAAGGCCCGCACCCAGATGGTCTCCTCCACCAGGCTCCCTTCGAGTCTCCAGGGCCAGGGACTGTAGCAGGGGCTACCAAGGAGCGTAGAGGAAGCGCAAGTCTCAGGGGGGAGAACCCCAACAGCGTTACCAGAAGTCCTGTCCGCTTGTCCCAAGTGTGACAAGGACACATTCCTGAGAGCCGTGAAGTTAGAACATAAATGGAAAAGGAGCTTATTCAGGTGGAGACACTTTGGTGTTTGCAGTGTGCCCAGGAAATCTAGGCAAGGGGCAGTGGTCACCATCTCAAAAATGACTGCAGACAACTCAGCACGTCCCCCGACGTGATTCTCAGGGTTCCGCAGGTTCCGGGCAAAAAGTGGTTCTGGGGCAGAAATGGCAGTGGAGTTCTGGGGAACTCCCACAGGCTTCCTTCCCTGTGGGACTGCCAGATCCTCCCAAACCTGATGTGGACTTCCAGGGTAAAGGGATGCAAAGCTCCCTCAACGTCCTTCCAGAAGGCGCAGACTGAGTAAGGCAGGTACTGGGCTCCCGGCACACTGGGCCATATGGGAAGGCAGAGAGGCTGGCCGCTGCTTGTCACTGACAACCAGGACCCAGGAGGACACAGCGGGTGGCCCAGAGGCTCCCTGGGGAAGCGCACAGCACGGCCATGCGGCCACAGCCTGTCCTCACATGGCTCAGGCTGCTCAGGCCCAGGGCCCTACGGTCTCTGCTGCGCCACAGTGGGTCACCCTGGCTGTCCCTACCACACCGTGATCCCTGAAGGCAATCTCAGCACTGCCCATGCACCTTGCCCAGGACACCTCTGTCGCCCACAGACCCCCTGGTGCCACATGGCAACACAGGGAATGGCAGCACGCGGCACAGTGTGGCTGCGGGCCCTGCCTGCTGGGCTAGGGAGTGCCCCACAGCCCCTCACAAGTGAGGAAAGGTCTCGTGAGCATTTGCTGTGGTTTACAGAGCTGTGTTTGTTGGTTCAGGGCGCTGCTGTTGCATGTCGGGAAGACAGTGAACTTGAAACTCTGTGTCACAGCTGCTGCCTAAGAGCTCTCTTAGTGACCAGCCCTCTGGCAGAGGAGGGAGAGACTTGCAGAGTGCCCCCCTCCCCGGGCTCCCTGAGCAGAGGCCCCTCAGAGAAGCAGGGGAGAGGCAGGGGCTCTGCCGGGCTGCCCAGAGGTGGCCACGGAAAAGAAAAAAGTCTTTGTTAAATCCAGTTCCTCGGAGAGCCGGTAACTCAACGTTCCATTTGCATATAGTAATCTTCAAAACCAACAAAAATGATTTACATCCCTTCCCTAGAAAACTGTCCAGCGAAGCCACATGACTGATTAGCTGTGGTGGCCAAAAAAAAGAGGCAGGAATTAGGAGTGACCCCTCCCTCCAAATTCCAGAAGAGGAGGAGCAGAGAGGAGGGGCTGGCTTCAAGGGGGAAGACGGTGGGTCTGCTGGGAGGGTGGGGGATGGGGACAGAAGCCTCTGGGGAGGGCGAGTGCCCTCAGGGTGTGCAGGAGGCACGGAGTTTGGGGGAACCAGCTCACTAAAGGCTGGGTGGAGTAAAGACAGTGGTGATGGGGACAGAGGGGTCCCTGGGAGGGGACACAGCACAACTGCCTGAGTCACCCCCATGGCCGGACAACTCTGGGTCCCTCCAGGGGTGGGGCCTTGGGGGTGGTGAGGAAGTGGCAGCTGTCTACCCATCCATCACAGAAAGCAGGCAGGAGAGGGAGGGGGAAGGGTGCCCTCGAGGGGCTGCCGAGCAGAAAGGCCTCTGTCTTCTGAAAAGAGAGATGTGCTGCCATGTGCCCTAGGCTGGCCCTGGCTCTGGGGAGGCCACGAGTGACCACCACGGGACAGCAGCTTCTCCTCTGCCCTGCTGTGGCCCGAGCACTGGCCCCCAGCTCCTGTCTAGACCCTACCCGAGGGCTCTCCTGAGTGTCCCTGCTCCGTGCCCCCCGGGGCCCCTGAAAGCAGCAGAAAGGGGGGGGCACTCTGCAGGGGCTGAGAACAGAGAGCTGGGAGAGGGTGGAGGATGCTTCAGGGGCGGGGGACCCGAAGGCGTCCTGGCCCCGGGACACTGGGAGGCCGCCTAGGCGGGGGAGGCAGGCCAGATCATCCCCACACCGCACTTGCTGGGAAATAACCTGCCCTCGGCCCATTCATTAAATCATCGTTACAGCCTCGGGAGACCCAATTTTGCTCGTTAGTAAATGCATGTCAAAACCCTACGCAAGGCAATTAATTCTCTTCCAGAAAATTAATTTTTAAAATTAAGCGAAGAGAGAAGAGCTGATTTGGAGTGAAGACAATTTTTGTGCCCTTTTGAAAATGGGGTTCAAGTACGGGGCTAGTTGTGTTTACGGAACAGATGGGAAAACTTGGTGTGGCGAGTCCTCGTGTGTGTGGCTGCGTGGAAATCTTTATTGGCTGAAAGGCCCGCCCACCAAGCCATCTGAAGGGCTGGTGAGTCTTCAGAGCTCACCTTGAACTCAGGGAGAGATGTGCTCTCTTGGGAAACCCTGTCCTTCCTCACCAGCCGCCCCCCGCCCTCCAATCATTTAAGCCTTCTTCTTCCTCCCAACGGAACTGTCCCTGCCCTCATGCACCATGGCCTGACTCCCTGCCCTGAGGGGCCATCTCCCTGCCCACATGGCCTCAGTGTCTCTCTCCACCCCATGATGTCTGAGGGTCCTCAGCCAAGACCAGACCACTCGACGGGACAGATGCTTCACTTCCAGGTGAGCAGCCCATGCCTGGCCCATGGAGTGGCGAGGGGATGCCGGTTTCGGGACAGGGAGCCAGGCTGCCCAAGGCCTTGGCCTCTGGCTCCAGTCCCCTGACACACGAAAGCGCATGTCCTGGCAACTGGGGCCAATCAGGCCTTTGTTTCCGGAAGCCAAATGCAGCCTGAGAGCACGTGATGCACAAAGTCTCTGAGCTGCCCTGGGAGGACCTCAAACCCTGGGAGCTGGAGTCAGGGCAGAGCTGCAGGGTCTGGCCTCCCCACCCCAACTCCTTCCCCACCACTGGAGGCCTTTCCTGTGGACACAGTGCATTTTCCTCCATCTGAGACGGAGTCCCCTGCCCTCTCCTGCAGCGCATAGGCCACCCCGGAGAACATGACCAAGTGGCTTCCTCTGACTTCACGTGGAAGGAGAGGGCACGTCAGATTTCTCTTTCCCACAGGCCTGTGTGAAGAACAGGAGGCCTTCCTGCCCATCAGCAGCTCCGCCCACCACAGCTCCCCTGCTCCGGACCCAATGCTGCCTGGCCACCCCGACTGCAGCGCCAACGACATGTACTCTTCACAAGATCAAAGGTCAGAGCCGAGTGTGGACAAAGGACTGACCATCCCTTTGAGCCGATCACACACCAGCAGGGAACACCCACGCTCTGCATGTGCCTGTGCCTGCTGGGCCCCAGGGGCTGGAGGAATTTGTGCGACAGAAACGCAGACACCAACACAATGTTCTCATGGGGGACAAACGCCAATCCCAAGAAAAACAGCAGGCGAAATTCCTGGGTTTCCTGACTCTGCTTACAGAGTTGGACAGTCCACGGGGGTGGAGGCCCGCTTGCCTGCCAGCCGCTGCGAGAGCCAGATAATATTTTCTCGGTCTTATTTTAGGGTGAGTAACTTTGTAAACAACCTTCGTGACCAATCCACAGACAGCTTGTCTAGACCCTTATTTGAAGCAGAAGGTCACCGGGGAGGCAGACATCCCAGATGCACTTCAGGCATGTGACAAAGTGCTGCGGCCTGGCCAGCTTTGGCTCCAGACAGGGGCCTTCGCCTCACGCTCTCCACACTGATGGTGCAGCAACGTAGCCTGTTCTGGAGGCGTGAGGTCGGCACCAGGACAGCACGCTGTGGCTGGCAAGTGTGACGAGAAACGTCTCCTGTGCAGGGCGGGAAGACCTGCAGAGACTGGGGACAGAGGAGCGTCACCCTGTGGGACGGCAAATGTGGAAAAGTACTGAGAGCAGGAGAGAGTGATTCCAGCAGAAGAGGCAAAGGAACTTCTGAAACACTTGTTGGAAAGCGAGAACACCTAGGTCCTAGGAAGCCCTTCTGGTAGTTAGAACTGGAGCTCCGGACTCCGAGATCAGGCCATGTCCCAAACCGAACACACCCTGGGTAAGGCCCCAGGGCTGTGCACACTCACACCCGGTCACACCCGACCCTGCCACACACATGCATCCCAGCAGGGCCTGCCACCCTGTGACGGGCCCTCAGTTTCCCTACAACAGAGCGATGCCTGACCCTTGGGGTGGTCCTGAGGACAGACAACACGTACAAAGATGACCACATAAATCCTGTGGAACAGGGTCTGGCACACACAGAGCGCTCAGTGAACATCACGCCATCACGGCAGTCACAGTGCACTCACACCACCACCCTCACATGTGAACAGACATCACTGGGTCTCCCTCGGAGCCCGGGCTGCTCTGGTCCAGGCCCTGCCAACCAGGAGGGACGATGCTGCCAGCCCAGCCCTGGCAGGTCGATTCCCAGCGATGCGACCTTGGTTGCTGGAACCCTCTGTGCCTCAGTCTCCCCCCGTAACGTGCACTGCACAGCCCTGCTTCAGTGCAGAAGGGGTCACCTTCTGGGTCGAGCGGAAATTCTCCTGCCTGGAGCTGACCGTATTCAAAGTCACGATCACGCTGCAGACGCTGCTCTACTGCCCTGAAGGTCAGGTGCCTGGGAAAGCCGGCGTTTCACGCCTCACTTCTCCGTAGTTACTGGGTAACGGCAACAACGTGGCAGTGAAACTGTTTCAGAAAACTAAGCTCATTTTGTAAGCAGCAAACTGTTATTGTTTTTTAGCCATTTTTATGAGACTCCTTCTAAAACACATAGGCCCACCCCTAATGAATGAAATTTTGACCAATAAATTAAAAAAGCCTCGCAAGGCAGCAAATGTAAATTGCAAGAGGAAAAGAACTAAGAGCAAAGACCCCACAACTCCCCTCCCTTCTTCCCAAAGCAATGAGCCGGCACACCCGTCCTGCCCCCACAGCTGAGCAGCCTGGTGCCTGAGCCAGGGACACGCTCACCTGCTTCGCCATGGCCTGGCTCGGAGGTAGGGAGCCCGATGTGAGCGCGGGGGGGCTCTCTGCACCGCACAGCTCAGGGAAAGGGTTGGGGATGGCCGGCAGAGATGAAGTTCTGAACTGCTGGTCTTCCTCCTGCAGGCGCCTGGGAGGAGAGACAACCACTGGTTAAAAGCCGCCACCCAATGTGACCCAGCAGCCACACTCCTGGGGACACACCCAAGAGAAAGAGGCATACGAATGGATCAGTGTGTGGTGGTCACATCGGGGCTGTTCACAACAGCCAAAGGTGGAAGCAGCCTGTGTGGCCTCTCCACACAAAGGGATGCTCTTCAGCCTTGGAAAGGTGTGATGTTCTGACACATGCTACCTCCTGGACGCACCTCGAGGGCACGACGGGGCTAAGGGAGAGAAGGCAGTCACAGAGAGACAAGTCCTGTGAGAGCCCGCTCTCGGCAGCCAGCCTCAGAGGCAGACGGGGCACTGTGGGATGTGGAGATGTGTTAGGTGGGGACCGAGTTCTGGGGCGGGGCTACATGATGGTGTCCGCAGCCCTGGGACTGCCCCGTAGGCAGGGTTGAGACGGCGAGCTCTACACTAGGTGCCCTTTACCACAGTTAAACGTGCAGACACAAGCCGCCATCTCCGACTCAAAGGGGGTGGGGTGGCTTCCCTGACTGAGTGGGAAGCACTACACACTCACATCACAGATGAGGCTCACGCCTCATCCCACACCCTCAGCAGTTCTGGCCTAGGAACCCCAGACACGAGGAGAGATTTTTGTGAACGAGGGAACGTTTTCTGATGGCCTTGAATCAAGCCTGTCTCTAACCAAATAAAAACGTCAGGAAGGGCACCCCGCATCCTCATCTGAATTGTGACATGAGTGCCTCTGTACACAAAGAGGTGGCCGACATGGAAGGGGAATGAATGCTGCACGGAGCTGTCCGCCCCGAGGCATAAAAGCCTATGCTCGTGTGGCCCTGGAAAGCCTGGCTGCACCCACTCACAGCGTTGACAGAGCCACTTCCGAATCGACACACCACCTCCCTCTCTCTGGCATTTCTCCAGAACTCCCTCCTCCCAGGAACACACACCTCACCTGTCACCCAACTGAGCAAAACCTACAGTGAGGACAGATCAGATGCAATTAGGAAAACAACAGAAAAGTCAAGTACAAAGTTAAAGAAAAAACAGTGTAAGGTACCCTGTGTTTCCTCTCCCTAGGAGTTCTACTGACAGCTTCCTGCCCACAGGTCCTGGGCTTTGCTGGTGGGGGGCCCCCTGCCCACCCAAGGGTGTCACCGCCCAGTGTGGTGATGCCCGGTGCCATCTGGTCCGGTCTCTGCTCAGAAATCCCACTCCTCATGTGCGTACAGCTCGTCCACCCATTGTGCAGGCTGCCCCTTCACAGCATTTGGTCACCAGTTTCATAATTTGACTGCATTCACAACCCACCCAGTCTCTCGGGAGGCTTGCTGGTGCAGTAGTGGACGCTGTGACCATTTCACAGGTTCCCGACTCAGAGAGAAGGAAGCCTGCCAGCCATTCCACGTGGACCCGGCCAGAGGCCCTGATCGCCCATGCCAGGGCCCGCAGCCCCAGGAGACTGCCTCTGTGCTGGGAAGATGATCCCTTCTGTGATCCCCAACTATAGGCCGGAGAGTTCACCATCACCTTTAACGGTGCCGCTCCTCCCACAACGGCCCCGGCCTGGGCAGAGCATCCAGCGGTGAAGCGTGTCCATTGTTCAGAGTGACAGCGGAGACACAGGCACGCCCGCCTTCAGGGTGTTCCCGCCCAGACCTCGAACCAGGAGCCCAAAGAACATGAGTCTGACTCGTGGTACGAGGCCCTGACGTTCGAACGTTCCTGTTGCCCCCCGAAGCTCCTCTTCAGTAGGTCCTTCTGAGCATTTAAAAAGTCCTGTGACATGTCCAACAGCAGGCATGGACCGTCATGTATTCTAGGGCCCTTGGGTGACGGGTGTCGTATGATGTGGGATCATCAACTACAACAAATGTTAACACCGTCCCTGATACAGATGATGTTGGAGGAGGGAGAGTAGGGTCCTGCTGGATGGGCGAGGACTTCCTGCGAGGACAGAGATGTCCTGCAACTGGAGACAGGTCACCGCCCAGCGCTGGGGCTGTCCTGAATGCTGAGTCGTCACTTTAAAGCGGTTATTTTTATGTTACGTGAGTTTTACCTCAATGACCTATGTTTCCAAGCTGACTTTACAGCAGGTCACAAATATGGTCAAACGCAAAGCTGCGGGACATCACGCAGGCTGCAAACACAGTGGTTCGGGAGGGCAGAGCGAGGACAGACCCTCCGCGTCCCAACGGGAGGTGACCCTGAAGACCGAGCTCAGGTGCAGGGACGGGGTCCACCTGGGCCCTGTGGGGAAGGCCCTCCGCCTTCTCTGGAATCCTTAGAGAGGGACGACGCCTGGGGACAGCGGGTGGCGCTGCTCCCAGCTCGAGGCTCAGGGCGTCTCCGCCCCAGGGCCCCCGAGCCTGCGTTTGCATCCGGGCTCCACACACGCCAGCCGGGGGCCGTGCCAGCCCCCAGGCCGCGGCTGCCTCCCCTGGGCACGCGGGGTCCCCACGCCACTCACCGGGCAGGGCTGCAGACACCGCCACACAGACTAAGAAACGGGGATCCAACCGACACGCACAAGAAGCGCTCCGCATGCGCCGGAAGCGCAGGGCACGCACAAAAAGTGCTCCGCACTGTGCCGGAAACACGCGCCTGAAGCAGGGGCATGCATGGGAAGCCCCGGGCACTGAACCGGAAGTGTTCAGCTGACGCCCTCACGAAACCCTTTGGGATGCCATACCTGTTACCCCGAACCTTTCCGCGTACGACATTGCGCTGCCGACTGGGGCTCTGCGTGTACCCTGTGTCCCTAGGCCCCCTGCCGCTTGTGCGGCTGAGACTGCCTTCCGCTGTCGGCTTCCCTTTCCCCGCCCCGGCAACCGCCATGCCGCTGTCTGCGTCTGTGCGTGTGACTGTTTTAGACTCCGCGTACGAGTGGGACCATGGAGTACTGTCCTCCGCGACAGGCTCGTTTGTTAGCATACTGTCCATGTGGTCGTCTATGGATGAACGAGTAAAGGAAAGCCGGTGCGTGCGTGCATGGGATATTATCCACCTGTGAAAGGAAGGGATCCTGCCATTTGCAGCACCAGGGACCATCTCTTCTGCTCACAGAGTCTTTCCCGCATGGCTGGATGCCTGCTCACCCTTTGACACCCAATTCAGAGATCTGCCACCTGCAAGGGGCCCCTCCCTCCAGCCCGGTATTTCCGGAGGCACCTCCGCTCACCGCCCTGGGGAATATCATCAAATGTTTGCGATCGCACGTTTTGGACAAGGGCTGGGGGAGGATGCTGTCGGGACCTGGGCCCTGACCTGGGCAGGATGGCCTTAGAGCTCTCTGCTAACTATGCAGGGATTTCACTCTTTCCAGAGTATTCTCCTCTGACGGTTCCCTTCACCTCCTTCCACTTGGCTCAGAGCAGGGGCTCCATTCGTGAACCCAGCAGGTACCCATCCCAACCTAGTGCTGCCATGCTGCCCAGGGCAGAGGTATGTACCTGCCTGCGGAGTTCAGGAGGTCAGAGGATCACTCCTGTGCATGTCATGAGCGGAGAGCAGCATGTCCTCTCTGCAGCCGCGCTCGCCCCCCACCTCGCCCCTCGAGGCCCAGGGTCCTACCTGGCGGCCAGGATGTGCATGGGCTGGGAACGCTGCACCTTCTGCTGTGGCGATGCCTGCGGCGGTGCAGGCCTGGCCCCTGAGGGCGGCGGCTGGTCACGGGTGTGCTGGCCATTCTGGCGCAGGGGCGCTGTCTCCGACTGCATGCTACAAGCTGCGTACAGGCTCTCCAGGGACGTACTCATGTCGCTCACCAGCGCCTCCAGGTCCACGTCATCCTCTGGGCAGTAAAAGGCGAAGCGAGAAGAGACTTGAGCTACAGCGAGGGGTCATAGCCAAGTGTGCACCTCAGCAACCAGGTCCCCAAACTCACTTTTAGATACACCATTTGAGAGCATAGGAGCCTACCTGAGAAGTATGAATTTCGGTAAGGACTAATGCCTATTATATTTAGTGATATTTACTGATATCCCAGAGGCAATCCAGTAATTAGAGCCCCCTGCACTTGCACCTGTCTGTGCCGGAGATGCCTTTGAGAGCACCTTCTCAATGCACACATGCATTGGGGTGCGGGGCCACACTCAGCCATGGCTGCACAACAAGACCCCACCACCCTGACCTTGGCTAGCCGGGTCACAGGTGGACATGGAGCCCTGATGAGGCGCCTCAGGATCAACCCCTTCCCTGGAAATCTACAAGAGAAGCAGAAACAGAGCAGTGCCCATCATGACACCAGCCCTGGCCCCCTAGATCTGCCAGGAGGGCTGCCCAGTGGCCGAAGCCATGGTGGAGAGGCTCAGGGGTGGCTATGGACCACTGGGCACCCAGCCTCTGCTCTCACCTGGCCTGAGAGCCAGGGGCAGCCTGTCTTCATGGAAGAGGGCCTGAGCAGATGCAGAGAGAGAAGCAAAGATGGCTGAGAGAGAGAACACCAGTGAGGACAGAAAATGCCAGAAAGAGATGTGCACTGGAGGACATGGATGGATAATTTTATGCATCGACTTCGCTGGAACACGGTACCCCGAGATGTGGTCAAGCATGGCTCCAGATAATGCTGATGAGGTGTTACCTCCATGTGATTGACTTTTAAATTTGTGGACCAAGTGCAGCAGATGGCCATCTGCAATGTGTGTGGGCGCCATCTCATCAGGTGAAGCCTTAAGAGAAAAGACTGAGGTCCCCTCGGCAAGAGGGAGTCCTGCCTCCAGACTCCTCCCTGCAGCTGTTCCCTGAGTCTCCAGCTTGTCCGCCCACCCTGCAGATTTTGAACGTGCAATTCCAGAACCATGCGAGCCAATTCCTTAACCACCCGCCCTCTGTACGTGTGTATATGGACGTGTGTGTGCACGCACATCCTGCTGGTTCCATCTCTCTGGAGGACCTGGCTAATCCCTGGTGAGGGATGGAAGCCAGGATTCTCAGAGATGTAGGAAGGGCCGGGGAAGGGACAGCGCTGGAAGCTGGGACGTGGGCTGGGCTCCGGGCAGCTGTGCCTGGCTCAGTTCCCATCCTGTCTCAGGCCTGGCTGCTTCCTGCTGGGAGCTCTGGAAAACATTCCTACATCCGTATAGTTCGTGTGCTTCAGCTAGTGTGAGCTGGTTTCTCTCGTCTGTAACCCAATACGTTATAACAACACTGACTCCCTTTTTCCGCGTTTTCCAGATCGGTCACTTTTTAACAACTTGGTAAATAACAGCTGAGGGTGACTCCGAGGCAGCACACTGCAGGTCACGTATTCAGTCTCGTTTGTCCCCCTAACAACCCCATGTGACACCCACTTAGCAAACAAGGGGCTCAGGGCTCAGCAGCAAGACCCTCGGCTTACCAAAGGCCACAGCTCCTAACTGGCAGGATGGAGAGCCGAGAGAGGTCACTGACTGGGAACGGCTGACCTTGGCCCTGGCCCAGGGGCCCTGGTTTTGTTTTCTCTGGCTGGGGGTGAGCAACTGTACCCGCCGGGGGGAGGGTGTGAGCAGTGGGTTAGTTATTATCTGCTCTGTAGCAGAGCCTGGCACATGGCAAACACTTGGGAAACGTGACTTATTAGCTCCATTCCACCTATTCCTGCAGGACAATATAAAGGGTGACCATTAACCTGGCCTGCCAGCAGAAGACTGGGCCTAGAGGAATTCAGCAACTTGCCAAGATCTCACGAGCACTAAGTAGCGAACCTTGAATTGGAAAACAAGTTTGGCAGCTACTATTTGAGCTCACCAGGTGTGCACTCAATGAATGAGCTCACAGAACTTTCTGGAACACGCTGGCCTCCCTGCCTCTCCTGCTCCCAACACAAACGTCTACCAAGGTGCAAGGGCACAAAAAGACAGAACAAAATGAAGAGTCACACAGCTGTCTGCAGGAGGCATGCAGGCCAGGCACCAGGCGAGGGAGGCTGTCGACAGGTCACACGGGGCCTGCCGGAGAACAGACGGACAGAGGGATGGGAGGGACGGGGAGGCTGCGGACATGGCCGCTCAGAGACATGGAGGCCTGGCCAGTGTGGCGGCTGCTGACACCAAGGACAGAGGCCCTGTGCATGAGTGGCTGAAGAAGAGGGGACGGGGCCGGAGGGCCAGGCTGGAAGGGAAGCAGGGAGGCCCCAGCTGGGACCCTGAGTCCTGACTCGGGCACTGCGTTTCTAGGGGCTGTGAGGGAAGACGAAGACTTGGCTGCAGCTCGGGTTATGAGCAGTCGAATATTAACCCTGAGGCCAGATAGGAAGAGGACAGAAGTGCTGAATTAATCATTAATAATGACCATGGCATTAAGATTTAATGTGTCACACGGCAGGACACTGAAGTCAGCAGACAGAGTCCTGGGGGTGGGGGATGGGGGGGGGCGGGCAGAAATTCAGGGCCCTGGTGGCCTGAGAGAGGCCCTCATCTGTAAACGGAGGAAGCAGCACCTGCAGCGATAAAAATCACATTCAACTGTTGCTCTCAGAGAGCCAGCTGCCAAATCAGGACCCAAAGGCCCAGTGCACTCGCTGAGACCTCGGGGTGTTTACCCGATGAAGAGGGGTGTGTGCTGCGCAGATGCTCACAGATCTGAGGGGGCTTCAGGAACATTCAAGAGTGATTCTGTCCGTCGTCCACACCAGGCATGTCCTGTACTGAAGTTTAGCCGCTACGTAATAGTAGCTCATTGTAAGCTGTGTGATACAATTCAGTGCCTGTAAGCCCTAAGGCCCTCTGTTAACAACTCCAGGTTTCTATCTTAATGGGCCACTTCAGAGTCAATATGGGGTATACACGAAGTCATTATGGAACGGCCTTCAGGATGCGCCCCAGTGGCCTGGAGGCCAAGGACGGGCTGGCTGACTCCAGGCTCATACAGCTGCGTTCCGGACTTGCTTGGCTACAGGAGGACACTCAGCAGACTGCAAAGGCCAGTCTCCGTCACGGCTATCCTGCCTCCGGAACCGGACAGGAGGGCATTTCTGGATGACCGATTTCTTCCAAGAAGAAAAGGTCTTGCTTCCCTCAGGTGGACTTCCACTTGAGTTATTTTTTCCTTGGCATTTCTGAGAGCCCTGGGCTGTGCTCGCCATGCAGGGCAGCCCTGTCTCCTGTCCTTGCCCTTCTGCTCCTTCTCTAGGCCACCCGGGTCACTCCCAGGCCACCCCTCTCTACCCCTTGCTTTCCAGAACACAGAATAGTTTTGACGTTATTCCAAGTAGATGTTAAAGGTGAACTGGCCGCCCCAGTGTAAACGCAATGCCAGTCCTCACAAAACGCCTCACCTCTCCTCGGAGGTGGGTCCCTTATAAGACTACTTTCCACGTTAACACATTTAATCGTGGCTCTGTGAGACTTGGCCAGGTCAACCTGATACCGTGCACTCAGTAGGTTATAATTTTCATAAGTCTGGTTCAACCACTGTACTGACATGCTTCAAACTGGCCTATTTTCCATAGTCCTTAGAGCAAAAATAAAACTTTACAAAGAATCTAAAATCTCCTATAGAACAAACTTTAAATTTTTTTGTAGGGCCACTTAGCATGATATCTTTTCAGATAATAAAAGCTCTTACGGTTACCTGATTTTATTTAAACTTTGTTAAACTCTAATGAGGACTCAGAATGGAATCTTCCAAACTGGGATTTTAAAGACTTGATTCCAAAGACAATACTTCTCCACATCCTTTAAAATGCTCCTCCTCTCAGATGTTGCTGAGTGGCATTCGCTTCCTGCAGACAGTCCACGTGGCTCACTTTTGGTGTGCCAGTCCACGTGGGACGGCTAGTGTGCCTCTCACTATGGGTGGCCCCTGCGTGAAGTCTGTGAGGATCAATAATCAGCCCCTTGTCAAAGCCTTCCTTCACAGCCACATTTGACTGGAAGAATTGAATAATCAGGGCACGAACAAAAGAGATGGTTCTGGAAAGGGAAGCAGACATCATGTGTCTGTTCACCGCTAACTCAATGCCAAAATACTTTCCGTGAGAATGCACCTCCCTCCAGCAGGAATGCTGGAAGGGGAAGGAAAACGGTTTTATAACTCACATCTCACTCCGCACGCATTTATAAGGATGCATTCACTGCAACAAATATAGGTCAAACAACACGGTGGTAAGTCAAGATATTAATAGCTACTTTCCTTCCTAGAATAACCCCATCTAAAATGGGCATGACTTTTGTCCCAAATATCTGAGCAGCTCATCTGATCTCAAACTCACACGCGCTCCTCGCCTCACCATCGTTAGCAAGTTGAGGCTAGGTTAGCTCTCCAAGGGACGGAAGTGCAGGGGAACAAATTCACGTCAGGCCCATGGGTTACCGAGGGCAGAGCTCTTCCTTATACCAGGCCAGAAGAGCCCGACCCAAGCAGCCCACCACAGGCACAGAGGAGGGTAAGTTACAGAAGATGTCCTGGAACTCAGGGGCCCCACCTTGCCTCCACCACACCTGCTGGGTTTGCAGCCAGTCTCGGGTCTGTGTAAGGGGACAGTAATGAGGACACTGGGGTGTGGTCCACTTTACCGATGTATTTGGGCACCTCGGAGAACTGTCACATGCACCGTGTGTTCAGGATACATCTGTACTGCCCTTCCCGCACAGACCCGTTTCCTCCCATCTTCCTCCCAGAGCATCCCAGGAGCAGTCCTACCTGGGAGGCAGGTGGGGTGGACTTGCTGACAGAGCTAAACACCCCAGGGTGATAAGTAAGAGCAGATGCATCCCCATTTGGTCCCTGAGAGTAGAGGGCACTTGAGAGGCTGCGACAGAATAAGGAGAGGTATCTTCCGGCTCCCATGATCCTGGTGGTTTCTTGAGTGATAAGAGGACCAGGAGCATCTTTGGGATAACATTCGGTCTTTTATTGTTTCTGAAACAACTCCAGAACATTTTATAAAAGTGAAAGGAGCTTCTTTTATTATTCAGAACCAGCTCCTTTTCACCACACCTGAGTTTATGCTAATGAAGCCCCCCAGAAAACCACTGGATGGGGGCCAGTTGCCAGGGGAACCAACCAAATGATTAAGAGGAACTTTCAGTCCCACCCTCCAGAACTCCTGGGAGAGATGGGCTGGGGATTGAATCCATCACCAGTGGCCAATGATTTAATCACTCCTGCTTTGTAATGAAGTTTCTCTAAAAATCCTAAAGAATGGAGTTCACAGAGCTTCTGGTTGGGTAAGCAGGGTCAGATGCTGGAAGGGTGCCGCCCCCAGGGAACACGGAAGCTCCACACCCTTTCCCCACACTTCACCCTGTGAGTCTCTTCCATCCAGCTGTTCTTGACTTACACCCTCTCATAAGAAACTAAGGGGAGGGGGAGAAATGTTTCTGAGTTGTAGGGTTGATCTAGCCAAGGATCAAACCAGGCCCAGGTCCTTCCAGAACTGAATTGACCTGGAGGGCACCAGGCTGGTGTTGGAGAATCGCTCAGTGTGGGAACCCCACCCCCACCGCACGTCTGGCCTGCAGAGAAGTCAGTGCGTGCACAGAAGAAAAGGGGAATTTTCTGTACAGTATTATACCTGGAAATTCCTGAACACATGTGCAAATGCCAAAGTCCTTACACATTTCTTTCTGGGCACGAACTAAACGTCCAGCCTGCAGAAGTACTTTAAACCCAGATCATGTTCGGCTGGCAAGCTATTTTTGTTGACCTCTAAGCAAGTAAAACCTTGTGCAAATATAACTCAACAGTCCACTGAAATACCTTTTTGGCACACCAATTAATCTTCCATTCTCACGTCCCCCAACCACATATACCTACTTTTTCATGTGTGGAGTTGTTTGGACATAAGGAAGCAACAAAAATGTGAGTTTGTTAATATTCAGTAATTATTTATCTTTAATAATCAGACCAAAAAATTAAGACTGAATCTGTTTCTTCTCTCTTTAAGCCATTTTTAAAAAGTAAAAGTAGGTACATACCCAGCACGTACCCCTCCACACACCAAAATTAAAAGCCAAGACCCAAAGAGGCATGTGCACACTCCTGTTCATAGCAGCCTCATGCACAAGTCACAACGGCCAAGGGGCAAAAGCAGCCCACTGCCTACGAAGGACGTAAACAAAGCTGTGCCCGTCTGGACGATGGGGTGTTATTCGTTCTTAAGCAGCAAGGGATTCAGACACAGGCCAAAGCACGGGTGGCCTCGAGGACATTATGCTGAGTGACATAAACCAGCCACAAGAGGACAAATCCTGCAAGATTCCACGTCGGTGAGGTACCCAGCATGGTCAAACTCATAGACACAGAAAGTAGAACAAGGGCTTCCTGAGCTGGGGGTGGGGGCGATGAGGGGAATTGTTTTATGGGGACAGAGTTTCAGTTCTGATGGCGACAGGCATTTTGCGGCTGGAGGGTGGTGACAACAATGTGAATTTACTGTATGTCACTGAATGGTGCCCTGAAAACTGACCGAGATAGTATATTTTGTGTTGGGTGTGCTTTACCACAGTTTACAAAAGAATAATCAATAGTGAAAACATTTTTAAAGTGGCAATGTTTAATATTCTCAAATATGGCCACTTAAGAAATTGGTCTGGCTACTCTGCCTGGGCACCTGTCAGAGCCCTACCCGACGCCGGCCTGAACAGAAGCAATGCCACGTGCCGGAGCCTCACAGGCGCGTGCTCCTGGGCCGTCCCTCCTGCTGAGCCTGCTCCAGGGGCCAGGGGCCCACTCACACCACTGCCCCGACTGAGAGCTCCACCCTCCCTTCCCACAGTCTCACCTCGTCCTCCCCCGCCCCCGGCTTCCTCCAGCACCAGAGCCCAGGAAGTGGTGGGAAGTGGCTCCTGTTGGCCCCCCCAGGGGTGGGCTCCAGGGGGGTGGGTGCAGGTGTGACAGGAATGTGGCCTAAGGTGACCAGAGGGGACAGGGATTTAGTTGGGGAGAAGAGTCAAAAGTCACGAGAAGGAGAAATATTCCATCTCGAGGGTGTCAGGACCCCGTCAGGAGGCAGAGCGAGATTCGGGAACACCTCAGGCCCAGCGGCAGCGGTGGCTGAGGGCTGCGGGGCATCCCTGGGATTGCCTTCTCCAGGGGCACCCAGACAGACAGGCTTGGGAGGGCCCAAGCCTCCTGAGTTTCATGAAACGTGAATTCCTGTTCTCACAGAAGTTAGTTTTCAGGACAAATGCGTAGTCTTCTCCCCTAATCCTCTGGGCCACAGCAGGCAGGTGTTCAAACCTTACCATAGGTATGCACCTCCTGTGGCACGGGCAAAGCCGGACCACGGGATTTAGGTTCTAAATGAGCGGCACCTACAGCAACATGGCAGGCCTGTGCCCTGTCGTACAGCAGCACCCGTGGTGCTCACGCCTTCCCTAGAGCAGCCGGCAGACCCGGTGGGAAGGAGCAAGGCTCCTGGCTGCAGTGACCCTCAGGGAGGGTGGCAGGGCTGTGTACCCCCAGACTGGGTGACAACTCAGGAGACTGTATCTCTGCGAGGGAAGGGGCTGTCACAAAGTCCAGGGCAGGTCTCAGAGTCAAATGCAGACATCCTGGCAGCCACACAAGTCTCCCTCGACCACAGAGCAAATAGCGCAGACGTGAGATAATGATTAATCGCTCTGGACTTTGATCCCACGAGATGTGCTGCTTCAGTCTATGTGTTAGAGAGCTGTGGGGTGATCCTACCCAACACAAATAACTGGATGAACCAGGAAGCTACCACATCTCACTCAGGGAATCTCGTCCCTAAAGTCCAGGAAGGGGCTCCTGACGGGCGGGGAGCATCACCTAGAAAGGAGTATCCGTGTTCCCTCTTTCTTGAGTTTCATCTGGCTGCAGGGGTGCAGGAAGGCCCTGGACATCACTGAGGCTTCATTCAGGTCCCCTAAGGCTTGAATTCTGCACGGAGCTCACGCACACGGGACCTGAGCTACATGTGACAGGCAGGGGCACAGACCCTGGGGCACAGAGCCTGTTTGTTCTGTTAGAAGACAATTACAGGGGAAGAAAGAGCAGAGACAGGCTCACAACATGTCGCTCGAGGGGGCAAAAGATGAATGACACCTTTTTCTCATGCAGTCCTTCACGATTTCATCTGTTTTTTTCTCAACCTTCTGATTTCGACTCCTGATCTTCTCTTAGGTCATACATCGGGCAGAAGCCTGGGCACAAGGAACTGTGCAAATAGTTTGTCATTCTGGAAGGTTCTCACTTTCCATCAGCCTGACACGGATTAGTTCAAGAGCACTGGGACTAAAGAGGGAAAATCCAGGTCACAGTACACAAGTGTCATTGGCTTGCACTGTGTTCTCAAAAAGCAGTTTTAGAAGGAAATCAGACAGCCGGACATCTTCACAATCCCATTCGATGTTACACACCCTATGGCTCTAACTCAAAAACGTGAAGTCCATGCAAGGAGCCCACGCTTTCCTTCCTTCAGCACACATTTACTGAGCGCCAAGCACGTATGTGACGTCGTTCCAGGCACTGGCAGTGCAGATGTCCCCAGAACAGACAGCATCCTGCCGCCTCCACGTCCCAGGCGGCAGCTTTGGATAGGGAGGCAGCGCTGGATACGGAGACACAAGGAAGGATCTGAAACGTCTCTTCTACGTCTGGAAAAATAATTCCCTGCTCTGGTTCAGTGACAGCTCACGGGAGACTAAGGGGGAGGAGGCACATCCTGTAAGAAAGCGAGGGGGCTCTGTCCGGAAAGGGGCTACCTCAGACAGGGGGAGGGAACCCCAAGACTGAGAGTCTTGAGAGAGGCCCACAGACAAAGAGGACCTGGGCGAAGCGAGTGTGAGGCCCCACCCAGAGCATGCTCCTGACGAGGCCCCGGGGGTCAGGCTCACTCCTCGGCAGACAGAGGAATTTTCAAACCAGATCTCTGTTTACAGGCAAGGCAGGCGAGGAGAGAACACTCGGCTCTCAGAAGGGCCTGAGGTGCAAGGCTTCAGCACGGGGGAGTCAGTCCAGGAGAACGTTCCAGGCGATTCCAAGAAATGGCACCGCTCCCAGAACTGAAATGCCCAGGAGAGAGGGGCCGGCTTTCCAGGATGTGGGTGAAAACAGGGCTTCACAGGAAGGAGGGGACGCTCAGGATGGGGCCGGGGTGGCCAGGGATCTTGCTGTGTCCTGTGCCTCTGGAACCATCTGCGAGGGTCCCTGGGGTGGGTGGGGGGCTTCTTTGTGAAGCCAAGCTCCTGGGACTCACCTGACTCCATGTTGAACCCACATCTTTGCGGTCCGGTCGGGGAACGAACAAAATTTGTAAGTGAGGGCTTGTTATTCTCCTAATTCTTTTTCCATTCAGAGAAATGACAGCACATGTATGTGTAAATGGTACCTTCTGAATTGGGGTCCAGGGAAGGGATGCTCACGGGACCCTCTCTCTGAATCTGGCTCTGACGGGCTTGAAATCTGGCCGAGCCAACGTGGAGGGAGCCTCCACAGGCTGGAGGCGGGAGCTGGGGGGCAGGGTGGTGTCTGGTTTTTGTCCTCTCTAGATATAACACTGCATTTATGAATGAGGATGGACAACAGCCGCCATTTCTTTTTTTTTAAATCCTCACCGAGGACATTTTGTTTTTCATTGCTTTTAGGGCGAGAGGAAGAAAGGGAGGAAGAGGGGGACAGGAAGAGGGGGAGAGAAACATCGAATGGTGGCCTCCTTGTCACGCTCCAACCAGGGACTGAACCCACAACCCGGTCACGTGCCCTGACTGGGAATCGAACTTGCGACCTTTTGGTCCATGGGACAATGCTGTGACCCACCGAGCCACCCGGCTGGGGCAGCAGCCTCCGTTTCTTGAGCACCAGCAGCACCAGGCCCTGAGCCAGGCACATCTCACGACCCCCACTGTCTCCCACCTCAGCAAACCAGCCAGGTGGGCATTTTACAGGTTTCTGATGAGGAAACCGAGGCGCAGACTCACTCAGCCCACAAGACGGAGAACACAAGCCCTGGAGTGGAGAGTGGGACCCGGGACTGCCCCATGCCACAGGTGGGCGGGCTGCTTCCCTCTCACATTGTTTTCTATGTTACTTTTCCTGATTTTTTCCTCACTCCACCCGAGCAGCCAGAAGGCTGGGACTGTGTGCTCTTCTGCCTTTGTCTCATGGTCTCACTTCGCACCTGGCGCACAGTAGGTGCTCAGTTAATGCTGGTGGAATACGTGGAAAATGGAGTCACCAGCCTGCATAAATCAAGCTGTAGAATTTTCCAAAAAGCCAGACAGCCAGGCTGCCGAGTCGCCAACCCTGCAGCTCCTTGGAAAAAGCCCCGCCAGGCAGGTTACGCGCGGGCCACAGGGCGAATCAACGCCAGGCTGTCTCCTTCCAACAAGGGATGGCTGGGGTCCAGGAGGGGGCAGGAAGCGCCGCCTCGCAGGCCAGACCTGTGCCCGGGAGCCCGCCCGCCCGCCCGCCCGCCCGACCATGCAGGCCTTTCGGCCGTGCTGCGTAGTAGGGTCCGGAGAAGGACCATGCTCAGTCTCTCTCCCAGAAGTACAGCCAGCATCTGCCTGGGCCTTCTCCGCTGTGAGTGGCCCCCATGCCTCCTGCGCCCTCACAGGTCCCTTCTCCCAGCTAGCCCAGCCTTCCAGGACACAGCTGGGGCCCCACAGAACAGACGCCATCGCACGCAGCACAGTTCTCTCCTTCTGTCTCACGAGAAGTCCCCCTGCAAGGGACATCTGCTGTCCATCCTTCTCGGGGACAGCTGCTTTACACCACCAAGACCAGCCTGTCCTCAAACCGAGGCCTTGGACGTCGAGCTTGCCTGAAGGCAGGAGAACTTGGCCCTGGGTAGGGTGCAGGCTCTGCCCTGGAAGGGCTTCTTTTCCTGGGAGTAAGGGTAGGTGTTCGACAAGTCATGGACGTACAGCTCATGTGCCCAAGAAGCACAGACACCCTTGGCCCTCGGTGCCGCTTGCTCTAACGAGCACTCTCCTCTGCTGTGTCCAGCGCCCTGGAGCTGGTCCCAGTGGGCGATGCAGGCAGAGGAGGTGGGGGGGGGGCGGGGGCAGGACCACAGCCTCTGCCCTCCCTGCACCGCTCCCAGGAGCTAAGTGCTGCGTGCCTGTTCACAGACCAGAGAGTTGGGGCTCAGAGAGGTTGCAACACATACCTGGCTGCACACAGCTCTTAGCTGAGCCTCGAGTCCTGCCCTGGTGTGGCCAGCAAGACCAGCACCCTTTTCGTTTCCCCCCAAAATTAGAAACATAACCACAATCTCCAGGAACGTGGCAATAAATTGGAAAGACAGACAGGTCCCTGGCACAAGTGCAGAGTGACAAGTTCTGGGACGAGGAAAGGCTACAGGAGGGCACCCAGGAGGGAACAGCTCCTCCCACATGCTGGAGGCACGAGGGCCACCACACCGGAAACCAGAGGACACACGCGTACGGTGTGCACACACAGAGCAGCACAAGGTGTTGCCACGGGGGTGCTCAGAGACCGAGGTAGGAAGGACAAACTTCAATAGCACACTCCAGAAGAGCAAGCAGTCTGTGTAGGTGACGGGCAATGTGACATGAAGCCAAATGTAGAGAGAGGCCTCACCCACAGAGCAAGAGTACGCAAAGTGTCTGAGGAACTGAGTGGTGTCCCCAGACTGGGCTTTAACAAAAGAACTCAGCGGCCACCAAGAAGGGCTGGAAAGTGCCCTCGGAGGGAAAGGGTATGGGGACCAGTGTCCCTGAGAGGTACCCCGCTTGCCCTAAGGTCGGGAGATACCACCTTGCTCTGACACAAAGCCAACAGCCTGTGTGTCGGTGGCCAGGGGTCTGTATGCCACGTCCCCAAGGAGGAAGTACTCATGATGCAAGGGGCCTTCAGCCGCTGACCTACCAGCTGGTGGTGAGCCTGCTGGGGCGGTTTTTTTGTCCTCACCTGAGGGCATGCTTGTTGGTTTTAGAGAGGGGGGAAGCGCGGGAGAAAGAGAAATGTCCACATGAGAGAAACATGGGCCTGTTGCCTCTCGCACACAACCTGCGACCTTTCCGTTTATGGGACGACACTCCCACCCATGAGCCTCCCAGCCAGGGATGGCACGCTTTTTCAATCCATTCAGCACAGACGCACTGAGACGGAAGGATGAACACGCTGTGTCCCCACTTCCTCTAGGCCCTGTCCCCCCACCCCACCCCCAAGAAGGTCAGCACTATTGTCAAGCCTTTCTTGGTCAGAACTAAATCCGGACGTGGCGAGTGTCGGTTACTGGTCCCTGGCATGTTTGCAGGGAAACAGCAGAGGACAGTGAGGCCACCGGGCAGGCTCCTGGCTCCAGCGCCAGTGCCGGGTGACTGAACGGCAGAGGCATGTCTGCTCCTCGGAGGGAGGCTGAACGGGCTAACTGGACACACGTCCGTCACGCCTGCCCGCAGGTAGGGAGCCACGGGCCCCAAGAACCGACATGGCAATGAGATGAACTCACTCTGGAGTACGTGGCATTGGCCGTCCCGGCGAATGTGACACAGGCGAGCTGGCGCGTGCCATCTGAGGGCAGTGGCACGGCCTGTCCTGAAGGACGCAGGCTTGCATTTCCTCGCCCAAAGTCTCTAGCTGGGGATCTTCCTTTGGGGATAGTGTTTAACGTTACATAAGAACGGCAGCTCATTCCTAAAAAGTGTTTACCTGGAATGGCTGGTGAGGTGTGGCCTAGAAAAAATAAGTAAACTTGGGTGAAAACGCATTATTCGATTTTAGGAGACAGCATACTCTGATTTTCTACCTAAGGGAAACAGAATCTTCATCACTGATTCTCATAACGAATTAGAGCTAAACTGTTCCTGGCATTTCTAAAAGGCATCTAGACTTCCTTAGATAAAAAGGCCCACGTATTATGTGGCTAACAAATTCAAAATGACGCACTGCCCACGCTGTGTCCCTGGACTTTGTGTGGCCTGGATAAGCAACAGGTATTTGCTGAAGGAAGGAAGGAAGGAAGGAAGGAAGGAAGGAAGGAAGGAAGGAAGGAAGGAACACATGAATAAAACAGAGAAAACCCCCTGCAGAACAAGAGGATGAGAAGTCAGTACACCGGAACATGAGGAGCCTCGGGGAGAAAGCCCTCATGGCCTCGAGCATCCTAACAGCTTGAGGGAACACAAACACTGAGGAGCCCGATTATCCACTGAAAGGGAAGCGGAGTCCCGGAAGAGCTGGCATGGGAGAAACCCCACAGGGGACAATGGGCATCTTGCTCCTGCTTCCAATGAGGATGGGCCAGGGCTGGTCCCCACTCGCCTGACACTGGGAAGACGGAGAAAGAGCGGGCGCCTCCATGTCCCTTTTGTCCCCATGTTCCACGTGAGGACAAAGGACCTTCCACATGGAGAGGATGGGACAGCACAGAGGAAAGGAAACGGTAGTCCAGGACCAGGGAGGACACCTCAGAGATCTGATTGGCTTCGCTGCTTTCAAGGACCAGGGGGATTCGGCTCTGACCGCAGACACCTCGGTGTGGGCTGCTCACACAGGTGAAGAGTCCAAGGAAAGGAAGACACTCACGGATGTGAGAGGACGGAAGGCCGATCCTGGGGCAGGACTGTGCCGAGGTGAGAAGCCCACATTCAAACCCCTCCCTCGGGGTGCGATCTGCGCAGGTGTTCCGATCTCTGTGCCTCAGTTTCCCCCGAAAGCCTGCCCACCTCAAAGGACAATCCAGGTGCTTCAATGGGTAAATGGTGAAGCCCCAGTTCCTAACAGGTTGAGAACCTGCTGTTTTTGTAAGAGGAAATCACTGGCACACATGAGGAAGGGGGCGGGGCAGGAAAGCATGACATGTCTTCCTGACGGACTTGGATCGTCTGACCTAAACTGATGTCACAGAGGAACCGCAAAGGGCAGTGATCAGCAGTGGCCCGTGTTCCCTAGGGCACAAAGAAGTACAGGGGGAGTTCATTTGTAGGGAAACAACAGTAAGTGATTTTTTTGCCTCCTAGCTTTTTTGTGCCTCAAGCCAATAAACTGAGTTTAGGCATGGGGTCGGCGTAAAATAAATCAAAGTCACAAACATCTTTGCCTTGCTCTCCAACCACAGGCCAGTATTCATCACTACTTGGGACCTGGTTGAGTACTTCAGAAAAAGGACATTCTCTTTGGAAGACAGCATCATTTCACACTAAGGAAAGGATACTAAGAAAACAAAAGGAATGTGCGTGTCTGTGTGAGAGAGTGCGTGTGTGTGTGTGTGTGTGTGTGTGAGAGAGAGAGAGAGAGAGAGAGAGAGAGAGAGATGGGGAGACAAGGGTAAAATGCCGATGATATTCTTGTGAGCAGCGCAGTGGAAGAGGAAGTCCATGAAGGCCTCAGATGGGCCACCATGTAAGCTCGGTCACCACAAGGATAAGGAACAACCACCCTGTCTCTCCGTTGCCTCCACCTCCTCCATCACTCCAGTGTTCCTGGCACCCCACAAACAGCACCGTGGGAAGGGAAGGTCCATGTCACCTGGTCTTCCTGTTTGCTGCCCTGGAATTAGCAGAACCTCCCGCGGGGCCGGTGGCGGGGGCGGGCCTTCCTGGGACCCGTCCGTGCACTCTTGGCACGTGAGCTCAGGGATTCCATAAACGCTCACCTATTAAACCCGGCTCTGCACGGGGCACCAGAGCAGAACCGTCAGGGTGAGCGAGCCCTGGCTCTTACCCTCCAGAAATGCACGACCTCCTGAGAAAGGGGGCCGTGGCGACACACGGAGTGACCCTCACAGGGTGATTTACACACAGGCACACACCAGGGGCGGCCTCTAAATTACCTCAAAGTGCCAGACTGCACGGACCTGGAGTCTCATTTACCACAGTGTGACCTCTCTGTGACCTCTGGGCAAGTGGCCGACCCTCCCGGCCTCGGTTTCCCTCTCTGCAGCTCTGACTGAGGGAAGAACAGAGGCCGTGCAGGAGGTGTCAGCACAGGACACCACGCCATCGCCGCGTCACTGGTAGCATTTGTCTCGACAGTTATGCGGACGGGCACGCACAAAGGAAGAACCTGAACTGTACGTGGGCCCTGACCTGCCCAGTCACAGGGCACTGCTTGGAAGGCAGAAGGACGGGAAGCCCGCCCACAGCCTGGTCGTCACCAACACCCGAGGACACTCAGAGCGGCTCCCGGAAGGGAAGCACCAAACCAAACCATCCCCCTCGACGAGCTGTGCCTTCTCTAAGAACCGACGCTCCTTCTTTTCTTTCCACTTGGCAAACAGACGCTCCGAGGAGATGTCGGGCATGAAAACAGGCCCATTCCACCCGTGTTTCTGACGGTGGCGCTGCCCCTGGGAAGTGGGGCGGCCACCACGCAACGCCGCTCTGTGCTTTACACTGCACGCTCACGACCAGCACTTCAGGCTCCAAGACAACCAGAGAGAAGCTAAAGCCGGGACGGAGCCGGGACGGGCGGGACGGGACTGTGGATGGCTGGGCCTGGCAGGTGTCCCTGAGGCCGGGAGCGTGTGCTGGAGCTGGGTGTCTGCCTCTGAGCCAGGTGTCGCGGGCGAGGCTCCGAATACATCTCAGGAGGCTGCCCCGTGATGCGCCCACAGCCCTGACTGCACACGAGACGTGGTCACGTTGAAAGGCACACGCAGACAACAGGTGACCGGTCCCCTGGGCCTGACCCCTCTCCCAGCCCCCTGCAGCGTGGCCGGCTCAGCGTCAGTGGTGAGCAATCGTAACCCTCAGAAACCACCGGTTTGCAAACCCTGACTCCCTCAGGCTTCACGTCTCAAAAACACCGTCAAGAAAAAGCTACCCAGGAGGACTATCTGATTAAGCAATTCCAGGCCAAGGTACAGACACACAGGGGAACCAGAAGCAGGGAGGCAGACGGACACCTGCACGCACAGGTCCGCGGTGGCATTGTTCACGGTTGCCGTGGGGGCAGAGTGATGCTGATGGGTGGGCAGATAAACAAAATGTGGCCCGTACGTGCGACGGAGGACTCGGCCACAGAGGGAGCGCGGGGCTGATGACGGCCGCCACCCGGATGAGCCCTGGAAACAGGCACCCATGTGAAATAAGCCAGATGCACACGTGAGCCCTCGGACGGGCGGCAGCTGAGCAGAAGGGCGGGCTTGGAGAGAGCCCACAGGACCGGGGCTGCCAGGAGCTGGGGCAGTCATCACCTGGTGGGTACAGAGTCTCTGTCTGGGGTGACAGAACAGTCTTTACTGCAGGGAGTGGTGACAGTCGCCCCATGCTGCAGATGTCACAGGTGCCACCAAATGGCACGCTTCACATGGTTTATTGTGAAGTACGTTTTTACCACCCTAAAAATGCTCTTAAAGAGCCCGCAAGAGCAACTGCAGCCATGACAAAGCGACCGTCCCCCGGAGGAAAATGTGCCCCTCCCAGTGTGCTACTAGGACCTGCGTAAGGTGTCTGCGCAGCTGCCACTCAAAAATAAGCTGCTTACATGAGGGCTGAGCTCAGAAAGATGGGGGAGTAAATCCTCTCGGCCAGGGGGAAGGGACGGGTCAAGGAAAGTCACAGGGGATCCTTTATTCTGGACACCAGGACCCTTGCAAAGCACCAGCCACCGCTCCACCCAAGCCATCCCAACACCTCAGGTCCATCGTCAGAGTGTCTGATGGCCCGGACATGAAGGAAGGAGGGGATGGCAGACCAGGGTCTTTGTCAAATTCTGCCAGGTATCCCAAGTGTCCAGTTAAGAAGCCCCTGAACTTCATGTCAGGTACAGCATGGTCAGGGAAGGTGTAGTGACCCAGGACAAGGGCACCCAAGCCTACTCCCTGTAGACACCCAAGGCTGCGAGGACACCCAAGGAACAAGCGGGTGGCACTTGGACACACTGAAAGGACGGGCCTGTGCCTTTCAGGCCCGTACTCTCACTGCTCTCAAAGTCCTCTCGGCTCTGCATCTCCCTCCTTCTCTCCCTCCCTCCCCCCTACAACCCTCTGGCAACCTGGGATCTTTCTGCTCTCTCCACAGCTGCCTTCTCCAGAATGTCACAGAGCTGGAATCAGGCCGGGTGCAGCCTTGTCAGACTGGCCTCTTTCACGGAGTCACATGCGTTTAAGGTTCCTCCGTGTCTTTTCATGGATTCATAGCTTGTTTCTTCTGAGGCCCAAGAACATTCCATTGTCTGGATGGACCACAGTTTATTTACCCATCACCTACTGCGGGGCGTCCTGGTCGCTTCCAAGATTTGGCAACTATGAGTAAAGCTGCTATAAACGTCCTTGTGCAGATTTTTGTGAGGACGTGCGTGTTCGACTCCCCTGGGTAGTAAATACTAAGCAGTGTGACTGCTGGGGCGTACGGTGAGACCATGTTCAGTCCTGTAAGCAGCTGCCCCTCTGTCTTCCACGGGGACTGCCCCGTGCTGTGTCCCCGCAGCGATGGGTGGCAGTTCCTGTCTCTGCCCATCCTCACCGGCACTGGGTGTTGCAATTCTGTTTTTATGTTTCTGCAACATGTCGTCCACGTCCCTCACATTTTCATGTTCACTGGCCTGAAGTTGCCCCGGCTCCCTCATTTCGGTTTCTCCAACGTGCCCTTCTTCTTGTGGTTTGCTGCGTCTCTCCTTCTGAGGGCTGTGCTGGAGGTCGGCCGTCCGGGGAGACTTTACAAAAGATGGGCTTTTGAATTTGTTCCTGTCCATTGAGACTGATCTCATGAGTTCACTAATTTCTGGTCTTAATGTTCATAATTCCGTCCATGCTCCTTTGAGTTATTCGACTTTTATTCTTCCAATTCCAATTTGTCTTTCTTTACAGGCTTAGAAATTTAGTCGGGAATACCTTTTTCACAAGGCGTTTTACAGCCTCCGACCTGCAGCACATTCCTATTTCATTCACTCTGAGTAACGAATATTTTCATTGTGAATTCCTCTGTAGCCCACGAGTGAAGCAGGGTGTGTGTGCTAAAGTTTCTGTTGACTTCTTTGAACTTTTTCTTGACTTCTGACTAAATCGCACTGGGTGAAAGACCGTGGCTTGCAGGGAGCAGATTGCTTAAAATTCAGTGTGACTTTCCATATATGGTCAACTCTTTAACAAGTCGCACAGATTTCAGAAGAGAATCACGGTTCTGTATGTGTTTCCAGTGCCTGAAGCCTGTTAATACTGTTCTGGATGACCTTGGAATTGCCCCCTGGTACTTTATTTTCTGGTTTCTGTTTGCACCCTTTTTTTTCCCTCTCTCTCTCTCTCACATTTTTTGTCCTTTTCTACTTGTATTGGTTGTTTTTATTAAATACAAACGCCCTTCTATTTTTTTTTCTGCTAGGTTTGAAACGATAGATGTTAGACACACTCTCCTAGTAACCACAGTCAATATTTCAGTTACACATTATATTTTAAAGTACATAACTCAGCATACTTTCCCCAGCACAGTCTCAAGTTACTTCACATCCCCCTTCTCACTGGGGCCCTGCTGCAGCTTTAACGGCTCACTGGACAAACCCGCTCTCTGAAGATACACACAGCCTCCCAACGTCTAATTATCCAACGTTCTAGTTTAGCCTCGTTTTAATAATTTGTGTGGAACTAAACTTCAACACCCCGCACCACTGTGTCTTGTCCTGAAGCACAACTTCTAATAATTCTGCTGTGAGGATTGCCAGTAACCAATTTTCTCAATCTTGGTCCAAAAAAAGAGCCCCTTTATTGCTTTCCCTGGCTGTTGGGATACAATTTTCCATAAAAGCTCTTTTCCTCTCTGCAGTTTGAAAACCCTGCACCTCCTCTGCCCAAGTCCACCCTCAGACCAAAGGCTGTGGCCCGTGTTGGAAAATCTGGTTTTTCCCTTCGGATTCTCTCTGTGCCTCCCATTTTCTGGAATAATGTAACAAGCTTTCAGATGGGAATTACTTTTCCTTTTTCCTTTCAGCCCTTTGTGTAAGGACAGTGTGGGGATAGTGCCTCTTCCATGCTGGCCAATTCTCTGCCAGAATCTCTTCAAACGCCCCCACCACACGGCCCCCGCGGCCTCCTCTGCTAGACGCTGTCCCGTCTGTGTCTGGGCCTGGTGGCCGCTCTGTGGTGTAGGAAGGAGGCTCCAGCTCATTAATCTTCTTTAGACCGAATTTTTAAAATGCCCGTAACTAGATATTTCATTCCCTAGACGTCTAAGGAACTCTTTCTCACGCCCACCTGGCTCTGGCTTCGCCTCTTCCCACCGCGTTTTTAGTTTCTCATGCTCTTGTCCAGGCGTGATTCTGTTGTGTCCCCGGGCCTTCCTGACACGCTCTCCCAGACTTACCTTCATGGCAAGCATCTGCTGGCATCCGCGGACTCTGCTGGCTGTACATCTCAGCAAGAGGAAGCTCCGCGTGGCGGGGTGCAGGTCTGCAGCCCTGTTTGAGGGTGCTGGGCTTTGTTTGCTGTGCGGGTGGGGAGCCTGGTGGGTCAGCCTGGCTCACACACATGTTTCTAGGGCCCTTCAGGAGCAGGGGAGCTGCACCCCAGCCCCCTCCTGCACACAATGACCCGGCCCTCACTGTCCCCTGGGGCCCTGATCACCAGCCGTCCGGGCTGCTTGTGGACCTGTTCTGGGCAAAATCTGCCTGTGTCTGAGCCGGGCCATCCTTTGGTTTTCCTGTTTTGTGCACCACGCGTAGAGAAGGGGTGAGGACTGGAGGGAAGGGGGTCAATGTCGTGGGCATGTCTACAGGGTGAACTCCTCGGGAAGCCAGGTTCCACGTGGAGACAGGTCCGTTCGCTCCGCAGGCCCTGTCTCCCTGCTCAATCCCGGGGCGCCGGGACGTTTCGGATGCCCGGCGTCAACCACCCGCTGTGGGAGCCTCACCAGGGAACAGTCGGCCCTCTTCCCCATGATGCCCGGCCCTCCTCCTGCGCCGCCGGCTCCCCGTAATGGCGTGACCTGAGCAGGCGCGCTGTGTGCCCCTGCGGTGTCTGAGGGCCCCAGTCAAAGGCACGGGAGAAGACAGAAGCTGTGCAAAGCTCTCCCGGTGCAGCCTTTCTCTCACTTTCGGACTCACGCACTGACATAGATCTCACAGGAACGTCGGCACCGGAACTTAGATTGTTTGCGTTAGACGAGGCCATCTGTAAGCAGCTGAAATGTCACGAATCGTGAATTTCCGAAGCTTCAAAGCCAACGTTGGCACGCAGGCCCTGCCCCCCTTGTGTCATCACAACTGAGTGCCTGCTCGAGGATGACCCCAAAACGACGCTCGCCCCCGGGCACCCTGACCGCTGTGCCCTCAGCACCTTCTCAGCACCCGGGACCCCCTCCCCAACTCGGGCTCAGCTCCCAGCTTCTGTTTTTTCCTAAAGGTCACCCTCTGCTTCATCAAGTGACTTCTAAAAATCTAACGACCCCCGTTCCTACCGGCCCCAACTCTTCCGCCTTTGGTCCTGAGACTCTCCACTAAACCACCGGTGTCGCTCACTTGCTCTGCACCATCTCGTGACCCACCCCACTCGTTCCCTGGCCCCCCAGCCACAGCCGACACCTAACTTCCCAACACTGGACCCGCTCGGGGGTCATTCCCTTCTTTCCCACGATGACTCCGCAGGAAGTCACTGGAAGGAAGAGAAGGATCACAGAAAAGCAGCGAGTCACCGAGCGTCCACACGCAAAACTGGGCTGGGTGCAGACACGCCATGGCAGGGTCATGAGGAAGTCACCGGGAGGAGTGTCCCTCCCTCCCCCCGAAGTGCGTTCCTATGAAGCCCTGGGGCACCTCGCGGGAGACCGATTCTGAAGTTTTGCTCACTGAAGTCAGTTCGTGGGAAGGGCGCCCGCAAAACCACCACAACCAAGTGTGTTTCTGTTCTTCAGAGTTTTCTCTTCGAGGGGAGAAAGGTTAGAATCTTTTTACACTGGTAAGGACCACAGCGTTGGAGAACACCAAGTCCTAGCAGCGCTACCCGGGGTGCGTGTGTCCTTCCTTACCTTGGTGACGCGCGTGTTGACGAGACCGGGCTGCGGTGCTGGGTGCCGCTGGGTCTCCTGGGCCACGAGGGGACGGCTGCTCCGCCTGGTCCTGGGGGGAGACAGAGGCAGAGGGCTCTGGTCAGAGGGCACACAACACCTGCCGTGTCCACCACCCCCGGCACCTCCTTCCCTCCTCGGCGCCTCACTGCCTTGCTGTGCCTATTGAGCTTTCCAATGAGAGGTGTTTCAAATGGGCCACACAGGGACATCGGTCATGAAAAAGCACGGGCTGCTTGGCAAGGGAGTTTGAGGAAGTCACTCCTGTTTTCTAGACCGAAATTGCTTTCTCTGAGTAGCAATTCAAGAAGAATTGTTGTCAACTGCTGGATTTTAGCAACGAATCTGCACACCCAGAGTCATGGAGCGGGTGCGTTTTCTGTGACAATTACTGGGCCACAGCCACAGGCAGGAGCTCTGTCACCCACCATAGAGGCTGTTTTCTGATAGCCCTCTTCCTGTCCGCCCCTCGCTGAAGCACACGGAGCTCGGCGGCATTGTTTAGGCGTCAGGGTGAGGACACAAATCTCAGGCGAAAGTTATCACAGCAGAAGGACGACCCAGCCCACCACTTTAAATCAAGCCAGGGAAAGACATCGACATTTAAGAAAACAAATCGGGCCTTTTAACGTCGGTAACACAGCAGCAGTAATTAACGTGGGCCGGGGAGAGACCGATTCTCTCTCACAGATTTCAGAAATCCTTGGCATTTTTATAATGTACACTGATACCTCGTAATTAGGCTTTAGACCTGTGCTGAAAGCATAAGATGTGCAATGAAAATCTACTGTTAATACTAATAAAACCTGTGTGGACAAAAAAGGGCCACATGCTGAGCCCAGCAAGCCCCAGGGAGGCCTGCGTGGTGGCCTCACATACTCAGAGGCCTGGAGTAACCACAAGGGATGGTCTGGTCATAAAAATTCCTGCCTGAAAGCGGGTTGTGGCGGGCAGTCACGTCCTAGGCCTGCAGCTTCCTGGACAGAGGTCCATCTCTACCGTAAGTGAGCCTGTCTGGTGTCTGGGTGCCTCGGAGATAAGGGGCCTTTAAAAGGCAGCACGCTGTCCTTCTGCCGGCCCCTCGGGGCACAGTCTCTGGCACCAGAACACAAGCACCCAGGACCCCTCACTGCTACCTTGTCTCCTGAGCACCAGCTCCAGGGGCTGCACATGCTGCCTCTGCACAAACACCAGAGAGAGGGAGGCGTGCGCCTCTCCATCCGGCCCTGCCATCCAATCCCAGGGACCCCCCACCCCGCTTTGCTTCCTCCCTGAACCCAGCAGCAGTGGGATTAACGTAACGCCGCTCCCATCCCCGACTCGGTGTCCAGTGTGCACAACGAGCTGTGAAACCACCATTGTCTGGAGCATTTTCTCGATCCATGGAGGTTTCACTTCCTGGCAATTTTTGCCAGTTTAGCCCAAATAAACTCATAAAAACTCTCCATAGGTCTGGATGTTCCTCACACTGACAATGTCACAAACCCAGCAGGCAGTCACCCCCTCTCTGTCTGAGCAAAGAAACCTGCCCCGGGGTAGGAAGGTCCGCGCAGGGCCAGGCTGGGCTCCCATGGTGCAGACGAGGACACTGAGGCACAGGAGGGCTCCACCCACCCCACTGTCAACCAGGGCTGGAACCCAGGCAGCTGGCTTCAGAGTCCTCACTCCTTCCTACCCACATTGCCTGAGAAACTCAAAAAGAAAAAAAAGAAAAAAAGACACATTCCTTTTGACAAGGTGCTTTCTTGCTGAAATGGTCCCCAGGAAATCTGGGGACACCGAACACAGCCCCTCAGGTCCCGGAGATACTTCCACTCCTGTCTCCCTTTTCTCCACCTTCAAAAGTGGATTTCTTTATGTTTTTAATCATCGGTGTAGGGCTTACTGATCATAAAAACTGAGACGTTAAAAAATGCGTAAAGAAAAAAGTCGAAAGGAGCATCTTGACCCTTGTCCTGTTGGTTGGGTGTTCCTTCGGAGAGGAAAAAAAAGGAATGCACACGTGTGTGTGTGTGCCTGCATGCACGCAACGCCTGAAATATTTATGGCCAGCGTCTGCGATGCAACTGCATCACATGGGGGTTGTTACAAATAACCCTGATTAAAACATGGAATCGCGGCCACATGGCACATGTCGCTGGATCTGAACCCAGCTTTCTGAAATGTTCCACGTCAGCATGCGCCCCCTCGGCACTCCACCAAGCACATCTGCACACGGTTCCTTTCACCGGGGCCCGACTGGGGAGCACTGGCTGTCCAGCGTGCCGGGGGGAGGTGGCGGGGAGGAATGGGCTGGAGGACGTGCAGTCGGGGAGGAGGGGGGCTGCCCCCGCGGGCCCCGCTGAGGTGGGGCTGGGGTGGGAGGCAGTGTTTCCCAGCTCCCCGAATCCAGTGGGGACCCCTCGCCTGGGCGTTCCTCCTCTAGTTTCCACGATTCCTCGGCCAACGTTTCTCCACCCATCTGAGAGAAACAGCTCTCTCTTTCCCAAATTCTAACATGACCTATTTAAATTTTTGGAAATATGGAGCAGATAGAAAATAAACATAAGCCTCACCCCGGTGACAGGACGGTCCCTGGACCTCGTTGTGGACCACACACGGCTGGAATTGGGGTGTGAACAGTTTCGTGTGTTCTGCGTGCCCCCCCCCCCCGCCCCCGCTGCCACGAATCAACACAAGAGGTTAATTTAAAACCTTGGTAACTATTTTTCAGATTCTAAATGGCTCCAGTCCACGCCTTCAGTCTTGTGTGGGTTTC
The DNA here is from genome assembly GCA_007922815.1 of Macrotus californicus. Classification (NCBI taxonomy): domain Eukaryota; kingdom Metazoa; phylum Chordata; class Mammalia; order Chiroptera; family Phyllostomidae; genus Macrotus; species Macrotus californicus. The sequence goes on from VMDR010000035.1 coordinate 317,621, forward strand.
AGGGATCGTGGGTAACGAGTGACTGGAGACTTTCATGCCTGAAAACCTGTCCTCATTTCTATTACTGACTTCGGGTCCCTAGAAGTCAAACGAGCAGACAGAAGGTCACCTGCATATTTTCAAGGGTTGGCACACATGCTGTCAAACCGTCACAGCTCACCCCTCCGCCCCGAACCCAGAATGGCCTGCGTCTTGATAGCTGAGGGGAGGGACGACGCCTGATTGTTCTGGAACTTTCTTGCCTCACCCTGTGGTTTTCACAAGCAGGTCTCACATGCCATGGATGGACATTTTCTCACCTGCTTGTTAGCTCTCCGCCTTTGTTCTCCTGGACCCTGGCAGGCCAGCCAGACACGTGCTTAAGAGCGCATGGGCTCCTCCTCACCCACCCTGAGAGGGGCCGCTCCCCCACCCCGCCCCCGCAAGGGGCTGACTCCCTCAGCCCCGGGGCCATGGGCAACAGGGGTCAGATGGCCCACAGGGACCCCTGCGAGGGTCTGTCTACAGAACAGGACCTCTAGGACGAGCTCTCCACTGGGTGGTGGGGGATGACGTTTGGCCTCTTTGGCAGCACGCGCGTCCCCTCCACGTTTGCCATTAGATCCCATCTGACAGTTGGCCCCCAAGTCTGAGTCAGTGTAGTGAAGCTTACCGAGCTTCTCTCGGGGGCCGCGAGGTCAGCTCGCTCAATGCCTTCATGAACCTCCACCAAGGTGACTCAACGAGACCCACTCGTGTTGTTCGACTCTGGCGCTACACCCTTGTCCGTCTGCCCTCTACTCTGGTGGACAGGAAGAGATGACGCCCCTGAACCCCCACAGTGGCTGACCAGCTCACCCAGGCCCCTCTGACCTTCGGCCTGGTCAGGAAGGTCACTCCTGCCACATGTCCATCTGCTTCTCGTCGGCCGACTGCTCGGTCCCGCAGGTGTGCTCACCCACTCACTCCTGGGCCAACACCCCGCCCCTCCAGGGCGGGCGGGCACCTTCGTCCACAGATGTGTCTTCCTCACTCGTTCCCTCCAAGACGACACATTCGAAGAGTTTCAAAGTTTGCCTAAATTATTAAAGCTTTCATCCGGAATGTTCACTTATAAGTAAAGGAGTCGTTACCGCCCATGACTAACGCAAGCGCCGGTACTTGACCCTCTGCTGGAGTCAGGTCGCAGAGACAGGGAGAGCAGGAGCTGCGCGACTCCACGTATTTCAAAGGGGACAGGGACGGGGGCCGGCCTTGGGCAGCCCGCTCACGGCTGCTCTGGGGCTGGGCCCGGTGCCCTGAGTGGCTGTCTCTGGTGCACTTGGAGTCCCCGGCCACCCGGTCCACACACTGCCGTCCCCAGAAGTCCTCCTCGTCGGCAGCAAGGACACCAGACCCGCTTGGAGACACCTATTTAGAAGGCAAGTGACTTTCAAACCCAGTGTCAGGCCACCCTAAGCAGCACTGTCCACTCACCAGACAGAAATGCACGAGGCCCAGTAAGACCTGAATTTCAGATCGACAACTACTAACTTTCGGGGTGGAAGTGCATCCCAAGTATTGCTCAGGACCTCACCTAAATGTTTCTGTGGTTCCTCTGAATTTGTTTCTGTGGTTTATCTGAAGTCAACGGGGCCTCCCACACTTTACCAGAAGGACTGTCCCGAACCTGAGCGGGTCACATGACAAGCCCCAGCAGTGAGAACACGTCTTGTCAATAGGCTCATCTGCTTGTCCGTGAAATTCCCGGGTCAAAAAAGAATTACGCTTTTTAGAAGCTTTTGAAAAGAATTCTGTTATCTTGAGAAGCCAAGAAAAATGGTAGCAATTCGAAAAACAGCAGAATTTTGAAAATAAAGGTCTCACACAAAGGCAGGCGGGAGAAGTGGAGGGTAGGACAGAAAAATCGCTTCCAACAGCTCTGGGAGCCTGGTGGCAGCGCCTGCCCACCCTTCACAGGCAGCCGCAGGGTGACAGCAGCAGGGACCAGAGTAAAAAGGCTGGTGACTGTGCCGGCCGGGTCTGCTCTCAGGGCCAGTGTGTGTCTGGGGGTTCCCATTTGGGGTTCGGGTCAGGAAGGCGGGTGGTTTCGGCACGCGGTGGGGACTGAAGGGCAGGGAAGAAGGTGGCTGCCAGGGCCCTCATCACCCTGCTGCCCACCTCCAGGGAAGGGACAGCCCTGAAGCCCCATAATTGTCACTTCACTGTTTAGTGCTGGCCCCCCAGACCTACGTGGCTTTAGAAGTACCTTCCGAGGTCGGAAGCGAGCCCAGTGCAGCGAGGCAGAAACGGGGCCTCAGCACAGCTGAAGACAAGGGGCCTCCCGCGGGGGCAGCCTGGCCCAGTGATCTCATTCGAGTTGCACTAAGCCTTGCGAGGTTGGAGGGGGGGCGGGGGGCCTGCAGGGGTGGCCTCGGCCAGAACTCCGGTCCTCTGGCTCCACAGGCTCGGCGAAGGGGCGCCAGCAGGGAGGGCGGGACCCGGGGCTGCCTCTCCAGCTCAGCACTGCTGTTCCTCCAGAAAGTTCCTGCGTGCGCCACACCCCTGGGCTCGCAGGAATGTCCCTGGCCTTGCTCCTTTAGGCCTCTTTCTGGCCCCAGGCATGGCGCCCACCCCCCTGGCCCCTCTTGATCCCCCCTGCCCCTCCCTGAAAGCTTCTACAGCCCCAGGAATGTGCCCAGGGCCCAACACCAGGATCTCTGGCCACGGGGGCCGGGGGCTCCACATCCCTCGTTCCACTGACAAAGGATGCAAAGTTTGTGTGCTTTGTTTTGACCCTCACCTGAGGATATTTGTCACTGATTTTAGAGAGAGAAAGAGACATCGACATGAGGGAGAAACATCAGTTGTCTCTCATATGTGCCCTGACTGGGGATCGAACCCACAACCTTCTGGCATATGGGACAACGCCCCAACCAGCTGAGCCACCAGCCAGGGTGAGAACACAAGGTTTTAAAAATTACACCTGACATTCAAGTCGGGGTGTGGACTCTGGGGTCTTGAAGGGAAGCAGAGTGACGCTACCCCAAAATATGCCTGTTGGGATACTGGTTATTTTTAAGAAACAGAAGACTCAGAACAGAACAAAACCAGACTGAACCTTCGCCCTTCCTGTCACCGCCTAAAAGAATTCAGATCGAGGACCTGGTCCAGAAGGGAGCTGTCCTCACGGGTAGCTCAGGTTGAACGGGAACCAGGTGTGACAGACAGGGAGGAGCCCAGCAAGGCCCCTGTGATCCCAGTCCTGTCTGTGTCCCCGAGTTAAAGACGCCCCAGCAAACACCTCTTTACCGAGCACATGCTCTTCTCTCTCTGGGCGAACCGCCTTCCTGCGCTTTCAGGTCACAAACCACACCCTGCCCCCCTTAGCTCGGGAAGGTGTATGATCCTCAACAGCCCAACATGTGACCTTGGGTCCCATGTTCACACGGAACCTCCGTGTGCACAGATGTCACGGATTTGGTCCCTTTCTCCTGAGAGTCTGCCTCGTGTGGGCTTGGTCATTAGTCCAGACGGAAGAAGGTGAACGATCCCCGTCCCCAGCCTGGTGTGCCTGCCTGCAGGACAGCAGGTATCCAAGTGTGGTAAGCACAGGGTGAGCGCTGTGCCAGCCTGCCCTAGGAGAACGTGCTGGAAATGCTGGCTCCCAGGCCCATCGCTCTGCTTAGTCCCAGTGGCAGGGGAGGGGTGGGGCCTGGGGTCCTCGCCTTAGGTGATCCTCTCACAAGGAATGTTCTGGGGGCTACCTTCCTGGCCTGGTGTCCCCCACACCAAGCCCACAGCTCACAGCCCTTGGGCTTCCCTGTTCCGCTCTGCCTGTGGAACCCTCACCATCTGGAATGTTCTCCGTCCCACCATGCACACACACCATCCATCCCTCAAGGCCTCGCCCCAATGCCACCTCCTTTGGGAGTTTTCTCTGACAGCCCAGGGGGAGATGGTCTCATCCCCCTCATCTCGCTGCCCTGTTTTAGCTCAGGGATGGGGGGCGGGACACAGGAGGGCAAGCTGACCAGTGTGCTCCCCTTCTGACCTGGGGCAGGGACATCTCTGCTTCTGAACAAGGCAGTGAGGGCAAGGCCCGGAGTGGAAGGAATGCCACGGCACACTGTCACCAGCACACCCCCCACTCTGCCACAGCCCACCGCAAGACGTGAGGCGGCTCGGCACTGGCCAGTGGCCCGCTGGCCCCTGCACTCAGTGGCAAGCAGGGCACCAAACCCACCTCGCCTGCACTGGCAGCTGCGCAGCACAAGAGGCCCAGGACAAACCTGCTCGAGACCAGAGAAGGCCCGCTGAGCAGGGTGGCAGCTTCTTGGTCCGAAAAAAGAAGCAACGCTCACTCAGAGAGCAGCTGGGGATTGTGACAGTCAGCAGAGCAGCTGCTGGGTGACAAACGGGAGCGTAGGGCTGATGGCCAGACCCTGGGGTCCAGCCCCAGCTGCCCACCTGCTAGAGTGTCCTGTGACCTCAGGCAGCTCCCCGCGCCACTGTGCCTGCCCGGAGCGGAGCAGCACCTTTGAAGGTGGGCTTGAGAGTCAGACTGAAGCGATGTAAGTGCAGGGCTTGTCCAGGGGAGGAAACTACCAGATGTCCAGTGAACAGAAGGTACCGGCAGTGCTAATGGCCGGGACGGGATGTCTGTAAAAGGGACCTCTCTCGAGGGGGTGTCGGGCTGTGCCCTCCACCCTGCCCTGTGGACAAGCTTTTCAGGGACCTGAATAAAGGCACAGAAGACCTTTGTGACCCTCAGTAACTCCGCTAAGGGAAGCAAAGATCAAAGCCACAGAGACCGGAATGTGTCCGTCTGCGTGAGCCCTCAACCGAAAGCTACCAGCTGAGATCGCTGTGAGGGTCGGCTTCAAATGCCACGGGCACACAAACCAGCTGACCAACCACCAGCCATGAGGAGGATGGTGTGGGGGGAACGGGGCCAGCCAGGGGCCCTCACCTGAGGGTGTGCTAAAACAAAATGGCGCAGCTCCCCCAGGCCCCACACCGCAGCCTCCCTCCAGCTGCCCGGGCCAAGCCCACTGCAAGGCAGGAAAAGACTCAAGACCCGGGACCCCACCTTGCAGGACCCCCCAGCTCCTGGGCCTTCCCTACCGGTAGCCCCCGCTGCCCTGCAGAGCCTGCTGCGGGGGACGTTGCTAGACCCCCACCCCACGTGCGGCAGGCAGACACCTCCGAAGGTCCACGTGTAAAATGCAATCAGCCCGGGTCTGTCATTTCACGTAAGACCCAGGAATGATGTCACTCAGATCAGACCGAGAGGCCATTAGACGACAGCACTGCTGCCCCGGCGAAGGGTGAGTGACTGCACCTCTGCCACTTGTGTCACCCGTGTCTCTGAAAGGGGGGCCTCGTCAACCGCCAGCCATAACTACCCTGATTTGCCCAGCGCCTCCTTCGGCCAGCTGCACCCAGCTCTCAGCCTCGTGACAGCGCACACTGAAATGCAGGCGGACGCCTCGGGCTCTCCACCGCGATTCCTGGGGTTCAGGCCCGTGAAGGCAACGGCTGAGCTCTCACTCCAGCCCTCTTTAATGGGTGCTGTTCTGACCCCCCCTCTCACAGATGAGGAAAAGGGAAGAAGGGGACAGGCCCCAGTCCCCACAGCTAACAACGGTGGGGGGGCCACAAGGCTCTGGTGCAAAAGACAGTGAGCTCTTACCAGCCCTGGGCTGTGGGGGGACCTACCCCATCACTACCACTAACCAATGATGCAAATTCCTAGAACATGAGGGAAGCTGGCGGACACGGTGATATCAGCACTCTACGTTTTGCCAGCTGCAAAGTCTGGAGAGTCAGCCCTCCGTGGAAATAGCCCCAACCACCAGTGACCCAGAGCCTTCTCTTGGGCCCAGGAACACCGCTTGTTAGTCACAGCTCTTGACACCTATGCAAGAGCACAGGCAACAGGAGATTTACACCCAACGGACCCAAAACCAAACCACACCCTTGGCGTCGCCTGTTTCCCAGGCCCTGAGCGGAGAAAGGAAAAGCTCCCCAGGCCGGTCTTCCTATCGAGGAGACAGTGACGTGCTTTCTGTTTCTGTTGTATCAATACAGGTTGCTCACTCCGACGTGGAAATGCCTGGACCGGCTCTCGTCAGAGTTCAAAACGCTTTTCTCCAAAACACTAAGATGTCACACTTGGCAGGGGAAAGCGCCGGTTTCCGCTGAGCTCTCACTGTGCCCACGCACCAGACGCCTCACAAGGCTCAGACGGTCCCAGGTACCCCGCCTTCGGACACTGCTTTCTAGGTAACCACCCCCGAGCCCCTCCAGTCCTGACGCTGTGAGTCAAAAGGGCGGAAGAACTACCTCCCTTTCAATTCAGCTGCCCGTGACACACAGCTCGGGGCACAGAAACATCCATGTCGGTTGTGCACGGAGCAAGGGGAGTCCACTGACCTCTTGTTTCTTTAAGGAGTTTTATTGGCATTGAAGTCGCACAACAAATCCCATCTGTTCTAAGTGTGCGATCCAAAGAAAGGTGGTGCGGTCACAACTTTGCACGCCCATCGCCACAATCGCATCCAGGACATTTCGTCCCCTGACAGAGAAGCCTCGCGCTCAGAGCCCGCTGAGGGTGACACATGGTTCTCCCCAGACCAAGTCGATTCTGCTCTGGTCATGGTCGTGGGCATCCTCACATCACTGGGGCAGCTCACCGTTCCCGGAAGGGAGCGTGCTATAGCACGTTTGTCACGAGAGCTGAGGGACCGGCGGAAGACACTGAGCCTCCCTGTGTGAGGGTCACCACGCGGGACGGGGGGACGACTCAGTGTGTCCACGTGCGCAAAGCACCGCTCAGGAAACAGCACCTGTGATCTGCAGGACTGCCATCCCTCCTCCTGCCGCCGCCACCTGATCACCGCCAGCTCCTGCGCCACCGCCTTCATCCCTCCAGCCACTTCACTGTCACCTCCTCCAGCACCCTCAGCTCCTGCACCACCTCAGCCTTCCATGTCATCACCTCCATTTCCGCTGCCTTCACCTTTTCCCACCATCTCCACCACCCCCTCCATCACCTCCACTTCCTGTACCGTCTCCTTTACCCTCACCACCTCCAGGATCTCTACCTCCACCCCCGTCACCACCTTTCACGAGCACCAGGTAAAGGGCCACCTGGGAGGAGCGGACAGCTCAGCAAATCCAGCGTGCACCAGTGACTGTGCAGTGGAGATTCAGCGAACGTCTCCTCTGACTGTCTTTCCATCTTCTTTCCCCTGAACTGAGTCCCTGCAAAGCAGCAGCGGGCACAGCGGCTCCAACATGGGCCCTGGGGTGCAGGGGCACAAGCACAGCAGGAGCCTGTCCCCACCAGCAGGCAGACCCCACAATGTAGCCAGAAGGGACCCCAGACACCGTGGGCTCACTCCTAGGTGTTTACGAAGAACAGACTCATAGCCAACAGAAAAACAAACTCCAAACAAGTTCTGCTGCATGAACTTCACAAGGACAAAGGGACCCTCTCAGCGCTGCCCCAACTATGGCCAGAGTGGGACTTCTCAGCAGATGATCAGGCCTCATCCCCTCCCAGAACCTTGGGCACATTCCTGTCTGACACCTCAAGTTCACCTCACAGCACACACAGAAATTCAAGTGCACACACTCCCACCCGGGTCGCCCTACAGGACACGGTGGCAGGACATGGAGGTGGCCAGAGAAACCAGGTTTGTTCTTGCTGTCTGGGCCTGGTGCGGAGCTCTGCTTCCGCTGGCAGGTGGCCCTGCGTGACTGCAGGCCACCAGGAGAGCCGAAGGGCTGGCCCTCCACCCACCCTCCTCCACGTGGCGCACAGCCCTCGGCTTCCCGACTCAGCCCCGATCCAGAACCTGCACCCAGAGGAAAAGCCGCCCCTTCAGCACTCTAGGTCTCCCCACGCTCCCAGGTCTGCAGTACGGTGATAACTTCGTAGGGGTGGGGGGTGCCACCCTGCCTGACACACAGAACCAGAAATCTGGGGCTGATCACAGAGGCCAAGCACTGCTACGGAGGAGAGGCCGCTGTCACTCAGAGACCAGATGAGAGATGAGGGCCTGGCGGTCAGGGGTAGGGAACGCCACCACTCACACAGCTTCACTGCTTCCCAACGGGTCTGTGGAACCCTCGTGGGGCTGGGGGGCTCCTGCCAGTGTAGCAGTTACTGTGGCTCAGACAAGGAGCTCCCCGAGTCCAGGCTGGTGCCACTCTGAGGTGACGTGTGAGGCCACACACATGCCGTTCCATGAGGACAGCGCTTCCTGTGCCGTTCCTGCTTTCAGGGCCGGCAGAAGGGCCTCCTGTGTCACTGACGTGGGTTTTAAGCACAGCCTGGGGCCCCTGCCGACAACAGAAAGCTGCTCTGTAAACTTTGTCGAGGACATTCGGGCTGCCTTATGGGAGCCACGCACGTCTACAGGATGGCCGCCATGCAGGGGACAGAGGCCGCTGAGGATTTTTCAGGCTTTCTCACAAGAAAGGCTCCAGCTGGGGTCCCTGGTTCTCAGCCCCTGGCAGCTGTTCTCCCAGATTGGGAAGCGGGGGCAGGCCCAGTGCCAGGTGTCCCGGGCGCCCCCTTCCCTCGATGAGCCTGACTCAGGGAGCACCGCCCTCGTGGGCCCCTCGCTCAGCCCCGAGGAACAGCCCAGATCACTAGCCAGAGGAGCAAATGCTACTTTGTGACAACTGGGAAGTCACCCTGTTTTTACCACGGACCCTCCCAACCAGGCACAGGGAGTCGTGCTACGATGGCCCCTGGACAAGAGGACAAAGGAGGCCTGGAGGCCCCACAAGCAGGGACGCAGCAGACGGAGGGCCAGGCAGGCAGCAGCCCCCCGGACGTGAAGTCCACAGCTCCCACTACCCACTCCGTCCGTCTGTCCAGGAGCCCACTCCCTGGTGTGCAGGAAAATGAACAGAGACTGACACCCCCACATGTGTTAAAATAGTGTTAACTCCTTACACTCGGCAGCCAGGAGCCCTTAACTAACTGGATAGATCACCTACTTTACCTCACAAAACACCTCTGTGAAGTAGTGGTTGTTACATTCAGAATTATTCTCTTAAATCATCCGCAAAACCATTTCAGGTAAGCGTCTTATCGGCTGGGACAGTTTCATAAAAACAAGGGATAGTTTCAATGACGTCGGTGCCCTCCCAACTCCAGGGTAAGAACGGTAACGAGCAAAGCAACTGTCTACAAAGTTCTTGAAGAAAACGTGTCTAATGAAAATGTCCCTCTGCCAAATTATGGGTGTGTAAGATCAGAAATGAAAGAAGTACATTCCTGGCCGAGTGGCTCAGCTGGCTGGCGTGTCTTCCTGTACAGCAAGAGGGTGTGGGTTCGGTCCCCGGATGGGGCACACACAGAAGGTGATCAATCAATGTTTTTCTCTCTCCCACCCCCGCTTCAACCTTTCTCTCTCATTCTCTCTTTCTTTCTCCCCCCCCATCTTCTCTCTCTAAAATCAATAAACATATCCTCGAGTGGGGATTAAAAAAAATGAAAGAACTACTCTGGAAAAAGAAGAAAACCCAGAAAACAGAAAACACACACACACACACACACACACACACACACACACACACACACAGAAATCCCAGGGAGAGTCTTGGGGAATGGTATTCATTTCCACAGACTGATCCCAAACCGCCTTGGAGGGATGATGTCACCGTCCAGCTCCTGCGGACACTGCCAAAAAGTGGGAGGAATCCAGATGTCGGGGCTCCCAACACAAAACCCACAGCTGCATGTAATCAGCAAGCCAAGTCTCCTGTGAGGGCTGTGAGCCCTGTCCCCTCTTCCGCAGAGGGGACGAGCTGACAGAGGGAGGTCGCTTTGGCCTCTGTCCACCCAGGAGACAAGTTCGAGTGAACGGTACTGGAAAACAGCAGTTGGAAAACTTCTTCTGTGCAGGGTTCAGCTCCACTCACTGGGGCTGATGTGGCCCCGAAGCAGCCACAGGCTCCAGGAATGAGCATGGCTGCGTTCCAATAAAACTTTATTTACAAAAGCAGGCAGGGGGCCCAATTGGGCACAAGGGCAATACTGTGCCAACTCCTGCACCGGAAAAGCCGATCCCTGGCCTGAAGGCCTGGGGCTCAGATCTGAAATGGAACCCTGGAGCCAAGATAGAACTTAAGAAACCCCCCCACAAAGGGACGGGAGAGATGAGGCTCTGTTCCTGCAGGAATGCCCTGTCCCCACCCCCACTGGACCCCGAGTCTCTGGAGGGCAGGGTCCCAAGGACAGCTTCTACAATGTCTTATATCTGAAAGAAGCATATATGTTTCCAATTCAGAAATCAGGGGGAAAAAATGAGAAAAGATAAATTGTTGAAATAAGTCTTTGGAAATTCTACAGTCATCTTCCTAACTGAGATGAAATTCACACACAAGAGTCTCATTTCTAAAGCGCAGTTCGACATTTTGTTCAGATCGCTTGGACCTGAACTCATTTTATTTTCCAGTTTTTGCATTTTTCTGAAGGATAATGAATGTGGCTTTTCTTCACCACAGCTCTGGTAATAGGCACGCCTAATCCCTTCTTCAAAACCCTGCAGGCTCCCTGTGGCTGGGAGTTCAGAATGTCTTGGGCTGGAGAAAGATAAGGCAGGGTCCCGGCGGCCCCGGCCTCCCGCCCACCAGGGCCAGTTCTGGGCAGTTGAGTTGGACTCTGCCCTGACATGAGCAATGGAAAAAACCGCTCAGTCCTGAGCCTTTTGGATTTTAAAATTGCAGACAACGGCTGTAGGCCTCTATTTATAACTCCCCTCCCCCTTCAAGATCTCTCCTTTCTACTTGACTAAAACCCAAACCCCTCCCAGGCCGGGCAGGCTGGGCCTCTCCTCCCGGGCCCTGCACGGGGCCCTGCCCGGTCCTGCCCGGGCCCCACCCGGCTCCGGGCACTCCCCCGGGGAGGCCTCCCGACCTCCTGGCCCGACTCGGCCCCTCTCTCCTGCGGCCCCGTTTTATTGGCTTCGGAATTATGATCGTTATTCCCGTGATGGTACTTGCCAGTTGTCCCAGGCCGGCCTCCCTCCCTAAGACACATGAGCCTCAGGAATCTGTCTGCTTCGCAAAGCGGCCCCTCCAGCCCTGAAACCATGTCTGGCACCTGGTGGTGCTCACTCAATGGCTGAGGAGTGAGAGGGGACAACTTGGGCTGGGCGTCTGCAGGGTGGCGGGCCCCGGGTTGGGTATGTCCCCCGATCCGCACGCACCAGCACACCATGAGCCCTGTACACCCACAGAGAGACTGAGCTCCATGGCTCCCCGAGGCCACAGAATGACAACCACATCACAAAGGAACGTTGTCAGTGTTAAAGGTGAAGTGGCCCGGCCCCTGCTCCCCTCAGCTACCACCCCTGCCCTAAGCCAGTCTCTGCCTTGTCACCAAAGCAGAAAGCAGGAGGTTCGATGCACACGCCAACTTTGGTGCTTCTGTGTTCATGAGAAACTCCACAGAGCAGCGACTCACAGGCCGAGCCCCATATCTAATCCAAGCCACAGCTATTAGAGAACAGCTAGAATCAGAAAATCATTTGTACGACGGAAATCTGGAGAAGAAATTCTTCTCTCTAAAAACTTGGAGACAAATCTCACTGCTCTAAGTGCCGATTGCTCAAGACTGGACCTCGCTGTAAATCATCCCATTTTCTGAGAAACTCTGGAGCTGTCATTTAATTTTCCAGGAACAGGGGAGAGGCGCTGCCAAGGCCGGCTGCGGGGTTTTTACAAGAGCAAGACAGTGTCTTCAGGAGCCATGGACTGGCATGACCGAGCATTTCCTCTGGTGACAGAGGACCTCTGGGAATGGCCACCATGTGTCCATGGCTGCCTGTCTCCTGAGGAGCAGCCGCGAGCAACTGGGGCGGCAGTGACAGACAGCTGACGCGTCCATCAAGAGGCCGCTGGCGTGAGCGGGCGCTTCTGCCGTCTCTGTGTGGACCGGCAGGAAACCAGACGCCAGAGGGAGGGAGGGGGCACAGACGGCCCCTGTCGTCACCCTTCCCTGGAGGCCTGCTCTGTACCAGCTGGAGAAGACACCACTAACTTTCAGACAGGCTCCTCTGGGGAAGGTTTTCCGGCGGGGGCGGGGGGGGGGGGCAGTGCACGCGGGCCCACACATGGGCCAGAGCCACGCAACCACACGAGAACTGGACCCGTGGCCCATGGGTGCAGCACAAAGCTTCAACCAGGCAGCAGGGCGAGGCAGCCCCGGCCCCTTTAAGAACAAGGGGCCGATCAACCAGGAGGCAGAGGGCCGAGCCCAGGGCAGGGCTCGCCCGCCACACTGGCCCGTGAGTCACCCACACTCGTCACGGGCCTGCTAAGGTTTTCGTCCTCTTTTCTGGCTCAAAACCCATTTTGGCTGCGTGTCAAAAGCAGTGATTACAATGAACAGTGTTCCTAATCTTCAGCCTTTCTTCGAAGGTTTGTTTCACTTTGAGACCAAATAAATTACAAAGACGTCCGCCTGCCGTGGTGATGTTCCAGGAAGTGCTCGTCACTGCCGCTGCAGACACCGCACAGACCGAGGGAGGGCAATGCGAGTTCCGGGACACGGGGCAGCAGGGGCGTGGGCAGAACCAAGGGAAGGGCTTCATGGGGGCTCCCACTGGACCCTGGAGGCCAAGGGGGCGGGGGCACAGCCTCTCAGTGGTCAAGGAGCGAGGAGGTCGAGCCCAGAGCCCCAGGCACCACCTTGTGACCGGCAGCCCGCTGCCCTGCTCAGTGAAATTCAAGCTCAATCAGCTTCAGGGGTGAAGGGAGTGTAGAGGCCAATACTGCCCAGCAGCCCACGAGGAAGGCCAAAGGGGCAGAAATGAACTTGGTCCCCCCAAACCTTGCCCTGGTGCTCCCAGGCTGGAGGAAGGAGCCTGTCTGCAAAAAGCAGACGGCAGCAAGGCCATAAACCACCCACTCAGAAGACTTTTTTCTTGCCCATGACCTTGCCCTTGGGTAAGTTCATGTGTCCCCTCGAGCACCCTGATATCTGCTGTCACTCCAACAGGCCAGAGGGAGTTTTAGGGCCTGGCAGGTGACCAACCCAGCAGTTTGCACCGCCGTGAAACCAGGACAGGCTTGGAGGTCAGAGTCTCGGGGGTTGTGACGATGAGATGCTCCGGAGCAGAGTGAGGGCCACACGCCATGAGCTTGGTCTTCTGCCCCAGAGGACACGCCGGCAGCCCTGGCTAAGCACAGGGCAACCTGCTCACCATGGAATGGGTCAAGGTTATGAACTCCATTTGCGCTGCGGCCCTCGACCAACAGCGCCGGCCAGAATCAGACGTCCGCGCTCACCCATACCTGATAGTACGGATGGTGCAAACGGGAGTCTGGGCGGCCGGCTAAAGCCATGGGCTCCTCCTTGCCTTCTTCACTTACACCTACGGCACTGCCGCACCTGGAACAGAGACAGACTGTGAGAAGCCACACGAGACAGGACACGCCCGACGTACGACGGACCGCGAGGAATAGCACGGCCAGTGGGCAGCCCTGTGACGCCCCCCACAGGCCGGTCAGGCTCTCTGCTCCAGGGGTGCCAGCTTTTCTCGTCACCAACCACAGAGCCGTGAGACACCGAGTGTGGTCCCAGGGCCCATGGGGGAGAGGGTGACGGCAGGCCCCTGCAAGGAGCTCACATGTCCTCGGCACGCCCTCGGACCGCCGCTGGACAATTTCTCGTAACACTCGTTAGCGCCCTCAAGACTGTCTCATACTTTGGGAAATATGGATTTAGCCTCCTTCCAAAGAGGCGCTGAGCAGGGAGTTGTGTGCCGTGGGAGTGCCCCAAGGACTGTCCGCGTGGAAGCTGGCTGCGCCAGCCACAGCCCGGGACAAAGCACCACTCTCGGTGAGCCCCAAACCACGACGTGGACTCCACGTGCTCCCTGCAGCCACGTTGCCTGTTATCCATGAAGCGCCACCCCGCTCCCATAACGAGCCCTGAGCAGCAGGAAACAGAAATCCTGTCTTCTTAACATTTTTTAATTCACTGTGGCACAAACCACATGCCTGATGCAAACAAACTGGTCGGCGAACATTTCAAACTTGACTCTGGCCAGGCCCCCGCCCTGCTGGCAGACAGGACTGGGGGGTGGGGCCCGGCAGCGTGGCCTGGACTCCAGGGGACCACGTTTGCCTCGGAACACAGCAACCAAGCGCCAGGCCAAGTCACCAATGTACAGAGATGACCTACAAAATAAACTTCTTTTAGATACGGCCCTTCTTCCTAAACCTCAGCAGAAACTAGCATTCCCTCCCCATGAAGACAGAAGACACCACCACCAGCCAGCGTTCGGAACACAGGCAGTGGGCTTCTGGGGAAGAGAGCAACTGGCAGTAATATCCCGCCCTCTTCCCTCAGCTGCTCTTTTCAGTCAGAAATCTGCAGCGGTTACAGCCGTGTTTGGGAAGAGCAACAGATTCAGCTCTCATTCTCCATCATAATCGACTCCAGAGGGACCATGTGCCCGGGGCTCCTCTCCAGCCCAGGGCCCCCGAACGGGCCAGCATTCCTGACCACGCCAGGCTTTCTCGGGCCTCAGCTCCTGTAGGCATTATTCCAGCTCTGACAGCTGCTGTCCGTCACTACATGCGGGGACAGAGCCCAGGGTCACGTCCTTCAGGAAGCCCCCACAGACTGCCCCTCGCCAGTCACCATCACCCAAGGAGGTGCCACTCAGTGGGCTTCCATCTACCCGTCACTCTGAGCTATAACATCCCCTTCTTGGTTGTCACTCCCGCTGAATAAACGCCGCGCTTGCCGACAGCAGAGGCTGTCTGTGCCCCAGCCTCAAGTCTAACTTCCCAGAAAATGGCAAGGAACAGCCGCTGCCCAATTCTGAAACGTCCCAGCTTCATTGGGCTCTCCGCAACTGCATCATGAGGGCCGGCCTCATGATGGGGGTGCCAGTGGTCATGGCCCCACCCTGCCCGAGCAGGGAGAACACACAGCAGCTCCAAATGGGCCCCCCACCAGGCCTAGGGCTACCAGGCCGACGGGCCGCCTGTCCCTAACCACCCCCTCCTCTGTGTTCCCCCTCTGTGGTGTCCAGGGACAGGCCGGTGTCCAGGCGCATGGGGCACAGTCCACCTCTGTGGCTGCATCTCAGAGGAACAAGGACAGTGATGGGTAGCAAGAGCCACCTCGATGAGGGGACAGGGGAATGAGAGACAGAAACTGCTTCCCACCCCCACCGTGGGTGGGGGGCATGGACAGATTTGTTCTCTGAAGACATTTCACTATGAAAAAAAAAACAGGAAAAACTTAGAAAGTGGGTCGTTTCCCTCAATGAGAGAGAGGCAACCCTGAAAAAAGGAGAAGGGCAGAAAAAACCGCAGGGAAGGAAGGAGACGGCCCAAGACAAGAGGAACTGACCGCTGGGCGCAGGCCAGTCAGAACCCACGCTGCAGAACCCTAAACCCCAGGGGGAGGTTCCAGGGGACTGAAAATAGCCCACGGAGAGGTGGGCTGAAACTCGGTGGTAAATGGTAACATGAGGTCACACCCGAGCTCGGGACACAGAGAACAAAGGTCAGCTGCGAAGGGAACCCGGGTGTCCGACCCAGAAAGGCCGGAAACCGTGAAGAACGGGGCCCCACGCATTTCAGACATTGTAGCCAAGTCGAGGTTCTCCATCTCGTTGCGGTCTGATTTGTTTAGAATTCAGGAATAAAAGCCTCCCAGAGGGAAAATGAAAGACCCTGGTGGGGCATCAAATTAGGGACACGGATTCCACCCATCAAGAGAGCAAAAAATTCAAGATAAGCCTGGGTTACGGGCTGAACTGTGGCTCCCCCCAGCCCAGACTTTCGCTTGTGGAAGCTGCCACACCCAGGACTCCAGAATGTGGCTTCATCAGGAGGTGGGGTCCTTAAAGGGTGACAGTTAAAATGAGGTCCCTAAAACAGAGGAGATGAGGGCTCAGACACACCCAGAGGGCAGGCCATGAGGTGACACGGGGAGAAGGTGGCCCCCCGACACGTCCAGGAGAGAGGCCTCAGGAGAGGCTGCGGACACCTCGATCTCCGACTTTTGGCCTCTGGAATTGTGGGGGAATGAGGGCTTTAAAGCCCCCCACTCTGCCACACTGCTATGGCGGTCCCAGAAAACTAACACAGACCCCAAATATGAAAACCCTGTAGCTAAAAGGACCAGTAGCACCCTGAATCTGAAACATGCCCCCCAAACAGTGATGGTTTCTGCCTGTGTCTCTGCAGGATCTTTTAAAGCACCACGAGGCTCCTGAAAGAAAGACCCTAACAGGGCCCCTGGGCTGAGAAAGACCAGTGAGCAGTGGAGTTAGGGCGGGGAGTGCTGGATTCTTTGACTTGCCCTCCCTAACTGGGGACAGGGCTCTGGCTGGGAACTTGCCTCCAGCCTCCGGCAAGTCCCCAGGCCTTGAAACTTCTCTGGCCTGTGCGTCAACCTTGCCCCTGTGATAGTGAGTGTCATGTGTCAACTTGTCCAAGCTCTGGAGCCAGCCATGTAATCTAACACCAAGCTGGGGGTTGCTCGGAAGGAATTTCGTGGAAGTGGTTAAGATCTGCAATCGCCTGACTTTAAATGGAGGCCACTGCCCTCCACAGCAGTGGTGGGCCTCCTCCAACCCAGCGCGGGCCTGACGAGCCAAACTGAGGTTTTGGGGGAAGAAGGAATTCAGCAAACTGCTGCCCGAGCTCCCCGGCGGCTGGCCAGCCCGACGGATTTCAGACTTGCCAGCCCCCAGTCGCAGGAGCCAATTCCTTACAATAAGTCTCTTTATATAAACACATCCAGGTTCTGCTTCACTGGAGAGCCCTGACTGATCCGCCCAGCCAACGGCTGCAAGGCCCCGGGGCCACGCTGTGACGCCGCCCCCGGGCCGCCCACACCCGCACTCCCTGCTCGAGGGGCCTGCTCGGACTACCTTCCGGGCCCTGGTCTCCCAACACGCCTTCCACCTTCCCCTCTGAACACAGCCCTGCTTTCCTGGGGACGCTGACTGTCCCTTCACCCACATCTCAGAGGGCTGGGGGAGGGGTTAGCGTCTTCCTGGCCCCTCTTTCCTGCCACGGAGAGGACCCTCTCCACGCCCCCACCACCAGCTGCCCCGCCCCGGGCCTCCGCCTGCTGCCACGTCCTGCTCTCTCCCTGCTCCAGGGCCCTGCCTGCCCTCCGGAACCCTGGGCGTGTTCGACGTATGGAAACATCCTGTTATTTCCCCCTGAAGTTTCAAATGTAACGGGCGTTAGGAATCCCAAAAATATCATTTAAGTATGCCAATTTTATTACCAAAACATCACCTTTGGAAGCATTTGCCAAATGAGATTGCTTCTCAGCCAGGAAAATATACGTCTCATAAGCCCTGTTGAGTAGTTTCCTTGGGGACAAGGCAGATACAGTAACAGCACTGGATTAACTCTGGTCTCTAATAAAATGTATCAAACCCAAAGCTAACCTCACACCCAGATAAAAGGTGAGAGCTTTTCCCTTAAGACCAGGAACAAGGCAAGGAACCCTACTTTGGTCATTTCTGTGCCACATAGTATCAAAAGTTCCAGCCAGAGAAAGGAGGCAAGATAAAGACATAAAAAGTCTCCAAATCGGAAAGGAAGAACTAAAAGTATCTTTGCTCACAAATGACATAATCTTATCTGTAGAAACCGCTAAAAGTTACAACACACACATGCAATTAGAGCTAATAAATACATTCAGCGGGTTATGTGATGCAAAATCAACAGGCAAAGATCAGTTGTGCCTCTGTATGCTAACGGAAAATCTGAAAAGGAAACTTTTTAAAAAGCTCCATGTAAGACAGCATCACCAATAATAAAATAGTTAGAAAAAAATTAACCAAGGAGGCGGAAGACTTGAGCATGCAAAACTACAGAACTATCCAGAAGATGGAAATGGGGAAAGGGTCCTGTGTTCGTGGGCTGGGATGCCTAACACTGTTATGATAGTACTACTGCTCAGAGCGGTCACTGGAACCCCTGCCAACCACCCCCCCCTCCCCCGGTTGTTGGGTACAGAAACAAAGCCTTTCTAAAATTCATGTAACCTCTCATGGGTCCCCCCAGATGGCCAGGAAGAACCCTGAAAAAGAAGAATGATGTTGAAGGACTCGCACTTCCTGATTTCCAAACGTATTCCAGAGCTACAGTAATGAAGACATACAGACCAGAATAGAACAGAGTGCCCAGAAATAAACCCTCACGTGTATTGATTTTCAACCAGGGTGCCAGCCCCAGCCAATGGGAAAAGGACAGTTTTTCAACAAGTGGTTCTGGGAGAACTGGATAGCCACACGCGGAACAATGAAGCGGGACTCTTACCTTGTGCTATAAACGAAAGTCCACCTGGGGCCCCAGGGGAATCCATGTGAGTTTTAGAAAGCTTTATCTATGTCTACACCGAGCAACAGTGGGGGTTTTGGTAAGGATTACACTGGATCTGTACATATTTGTTTCTATAAAACTCTTAGAAGAAAACAAAGGGAAAAAGTTCATGATATTTGATATCACAATGATCTCCAGGATATTACAGCAAACACATATGCCACAAAAGAAAAAAAAAATCTGAGAAACTGGAAGTCATCAAAATTAAATATCAAGTGTGTGGACGGATCACTCGCAGAAAAGGGACAGGGGACTTGCAAGTCTGACAGGGGGATCAGTACCCAGAATACATAACGAACCCCTGTAACTCAATAACAACCAAAAACACCATGTCCAAAACGGGCCAAGGACCTGACCAGACATTTCTCCAGAGATAACGAGCACACGAACAAGTGCTCGACATCACCGGTCTGTGGGGAAGACAACGCAGGAACACATGTCGGCGAGGCTGGGAGAAACCAGAGCCCTTGTGCGCTGCTGGGGGAACACACAATGGGGCAGCTGCGGCGGCGAACAGCGTGGCAGAGCCGCCAGCCATGAAATGTAGAATTAACACTTGCTCCAGCAGTTCCACTGGTAGGTCTACACCCCGAAGACTTGAGAGCAGGGACGCAAAGAAAGGGCTCGCACATCCGGGCTCACAACGGCACCGTTCACAACAGCCAAACGGTGGAAAGAGTTCGAGTGTCCCCTGGCAGGTGAGTGCACGAGCAAAGTGTAGTGCAGGCAGACGCTGAAGTTATCGTGAAAGCTTGCGAGTAATGAACTTCCAGCTCCGGCTACAACGTGGCCGAACCTCAAGGACGCTGTGTGGAGTGAAATGAGCCAGTCCCAAGAGGACAAATACACTCTCACTAACGTGGAGTCCACAGTACAGGCACAGTCAGGGACACAAAGTGCAGAAGAGAAGTTACCGGAAGCTGAGGGGACAGGGGTTGTGTCATGGGGAGGGAGTTTCTCTTGGGGGTGATGAACAAAATCCCAGAGACAGAGAGCAGGGATAGTCACACAGCACCTGGCTAGCTTTTAAAAATGGTAAACTTCCCATTTTGTATATTTTTATCCTAATAAAAATGACCAAGCACTTGGCTATTCGGTGAGCTCCCTTTAACAAAATGAACGACTTCTGCTAGTTTTTAAATGCCACCATGAGATTCAGCAGAACCTCTACGGGTGTTAACGCCCAGAGATACATAAAGCGGTCGTTCCAACAATTGCTTGTATCCAGCCTAAGGTTTTTTAAAAATAACACCATCACATTTTCTGGTCATCCTGGTTCCATCATGGGGACCAGCTTACAGCCTTTCTATTTTTATGTATCTAGACCAGCCAGGCCTTGTCCCGGCTCTGTGACTCCATGGAGCCCAGCTGTCGGGCCACCCACACCCAACAGAGATACACCCATGGTCCGTCTCCCGTGCCCCTGAAAGCCCCTCCCTGCTCCGAACCACACACCTCCCTTCCCAACGTCCCACAATGGCATGGGTGGCAGCCGGCGCAACAAAGAATTTCGTTTTTAAATTATCAGCTGGTTTATCCAACAGTGACTTGAGCACAGACACAGAGGAAGAGCTTCCCAAGCAGGGCGGAAGGTGGAAGCTCCGCCACAGCTGCAAGGACCGAAGACGTGCTCAGGAGCACTGCGGGACGGTGACGGCCATCCTTTTCCCTCCTCAGACCCAAGGAACTCACTACCAGGTTCACCTTGCCGTCTTGGTCTCCCGTGTCCTTAGCATGGTGAATGTTGAGCTCACCTTTGCAAGAAGCCATTGTAAATAATGCACTGGAGTCTGTCCATGTTAATTAAGTTTTGAAAGTATGATAAAAATTTTACTAATTTGCATCAAAGTTGGCACTTTTTTTCTTATTAGACTAGAGGGTAGAAAATTAGTTCAAGCAAAGTCAAAAGTTTGCTGATTCTAGAGTCAACATTTTTCTTAACAATGTCAATATTTATACTTCTGGATCCAGTGGCTGAACTTGAACGTGCCTTTGTTCTTTCCATTTCATGTTTATTGATTTGTTTCCATTTTAAGGGCAATTTGTACTAGTGAGGCTAAAATGATACAACTGCAAGCTGGAAAAAACGTTGCGCCTGGTGCTTTTTCTGCAAAGCACATGGAGCATTCCTAACTGAGATTCTGAGACACGGGCAGACAGCAGATGACATTCTTACACCTGTCACATCGCAAGCAACTCAAGTTACATTTACGGTGGATTAAACTGTCCTGCACCCCCTCTCCCGTCAGGATGACTTTGAGTCCAAGAAACATGAGCTGCAATGCCAGCCGGGGCACCGAGGGGTCCCAATGTTCATCTCACGGTGTTCCTGGCTCCTGACAACTGGCACGGGCTTGGGGCACGTTGAGGACCCTGCCGTCCACTCTGGTTGTTCCTCTTCTGTGCTAGCTCCTTATCAAAGCACACTTTTGTGACCTACTAACTTGATTTCAAGGAGTGACAACAGGTCGCCACCCACATCTGCAAATAAGGGCAGGCATGGGTCTGTGGTTAGTGCCCGGCCTCCATGCTCACCGGCTGGCCCCTGCACACCCACAGGCAGGCCCAGGCCGGGAGGTGGCTGCCCCTCCGGCCACTCCTGCCCCTACTGGCCTCGCCTCACTCCCCTCCTTGGCGGAGGGTCAGCGGTCCGCTCCACACCTGGGTGCACCTGAACGTTTGTGCCCGCCTTCTCCTCTGACCCACTCCCAGAAAAACACAACTGGTCTGCTTACAGTGACCGGCCACTTCCAGGATTCTTGAAGTCACCAACTGTGCTAAATGGACCCTTTCTATTTTTATTCAACCACAGCTCCAAAATGGGCATTTAATACTGCTGGGAAACGAAGGATGTTTCCTTAGGAAATTTGCTTTGCGCTCTCCAGAGTGTCTGTGTCGTACTTTCTGCTCTCTCCCCTGAACACTGTCCCCCAACACGCGGGGCACTCTGGTGACAGCTAGCACGCCTGCCGTCACGACTCCTACAGAGCACACAGCGCAGGCTCAGCACCCCGGCGTCGCCTCACGGCTGTGGCCAGCCCCCAACGTCTCCTCATCGTGGGTGTTACACAGTGACCCCTCCTCTTGTCCAAGAACGCCTCTGCCCCCTGCTCCACAGCAAGAGCACACAGTAGGGACTCGAGAGGGATCAGCAAACCACTAAGACTCACTAGTCTAAACTGTGGTGAAGGTTACAAGACTTAGCTTGAACGCTAAGTATTTGGTAACCGTTTCATAGAGTGTTGAAGTCGTTATGCAGTGCACCTAACCCGTGCTGCGTGTCAGTTACGGGGTGGGCGAAAGCGGGTGTGCGGTGACATCGTGACACCCTTTTGTGTTAATAGAGCTACTGTCATAGCCGCGACCTGCAAGTCTTTTCCCAGATGAACTGTAAACCTGCTTTTGCCCCACCCCATATATTTTAATGTGACCGAAAAATTTTTTTTTTAAAAAATGAAAACATCAAAATATTTAAGTAAAAAAGAGAAACTCCAAGTCTTAAAATAAATCATTGCAGGATTTTAAAATAAAGAAAGCTGTACCTTCCATAAAAGACAGAAGATCCTGTTCTTTATTAGGAAATACATAATTGAGTAAATTTCATGATATATTAACACAACCACTTGTAGAATTGAAAACAGAATATTTGCATTCTAAGTCATAATAAAGGGATAAAAAGAAATTAATACTTTAACCATCAAAGGGAAATGGGAAACAGACAGATGAAGGAGCCTTCCAAACAGAAACAATTGACTCAGAGGTTGGTGACATGTAGCAATAAATGTCAACTGTCCAGTCCCCTTCTTTTCAAAATAACGTTGAAAAATACTCCAATTAAAAGAAACAACACCCAAGGCAAACTGAAATAGCAAAGCTTTGGAAAGACAGCGAGAAGCGGGCGGGGCGGGGACGGAGTGGGCAGAGGTCTAGGATCGAAGCGCCCACGCGAACCCGGTGGCCGCAGGGGTGGCAGCGGTGGCAGACGCCCTGGGAGCCGAGAAATACTAAGCCGCAGTCGAAAAGCATCCTCCACTGATAAAAACGTCGTCCGTGAGAACAAAAATAGCATCGGGTCTCCACCCTCCAAGCAACAAAGCAACAACGCAAACGGATCTTCGCGGACACCAATGGACATCCTACTTCAATGGGGAGTTTCTGTTCCGAGCCAACCAACAACCAGGAACTCAACGACCTTCGAGGAGAAACCGAGAGATGCTGCTGGTTGCTGGAGATTTCTGCTCGTCCCCGAGGGCAAAGGAAGCAAACCAGCTGGGAGCGAAAGAACGCGCAGCCCTTCCGGCGTTGAGGCAGCAGGCGGGGCGTCCATGGAAAGGTGCGTTGGCAAATGTTTGCCGGCACCTTCCAAGCTATTGCCTTGGAAAAGACTGAGCCACACAGAAAGAGCCCTGGAGCTAAGGAGACACCTGGGCCCAGGCCCCCCTCCTGCCAGGGGCCTGAAGACACAGACCAGACCGCACACGCCCCAGGGCTGACAGGGGAAGGTGGCCGATGTGCCACCCGGCCCCGTGCAGAGCCAAACATGGCACAACTAGCAATTAGGAACGTATGTGTGAAAGACAACAACACAGCCACTCGAAAATTAAAAACAAGCTCTGGCCTAAATAACGGGTCCAAAGGGGAAATTAGTACAAGAATAGTCTCGGGACAATGAGCGGCGCCACACGTGAGGGCAGATAATGGGAAACGAGAAACAGCAGCAGGGGAGCCCGTGCCGCGACCTCTGCGCCGTCTGCCAAAGAATAAAGACAGTAAGCGAGCGGCACGCGCCCACCCTGCAACCAGAGGGGAGGAAATCCGGCCGCAGACAAATCAGAAAGCAAAACGTAGCAAAACTTATGGAAACCCAAGAGAGATAATAGAAGACAGATCTTTACAAATGCAACAGAAAACAACACCAATACATAAAATTGTAACAAAAGGAAAGGACTTCCAGTACAATGGTTTTTTAAGTGTGTAGTCATTTTATGGATATTAGTAAAGGCATAAATTTGGTAAGTTCAATAAAATTGTAGCTTTTATGGAAAACACATTATACAATCAGAATAAACAAACAAAAAATAAAACCTTCAGACAGAAAACCCTGCAGATGCAACGGAGTAAAGCTCACTCTCCTTCCGCTCCTCCCGTATAAAGAGCGCCAGGGTCTCAGACGTTCTCACGATCAACTATTTCAAGAAAGAAAACTAGAGTTTCCGAGTCCCTGTCAGGCCAGGCACGGGCTAGTGCGTGTGCACATCTGTGTGCATGTGAGCACACACGCAGAGCATGCCCCAGTACCATCACCGTTGCTCACAGCAGGAGAATGATGTGGGTGGGAAAGGCGCCGGGGCTAGCTGAGGAGAGCCTGAGGAGGGGACATGGCGGCTCCCCAAGTCCATGCCCCCCAGAACCCTGTGGCCCCTGGTTTGAAATGGTGGTCCCTGGCCGGACCCCACAGGCAGCACCTGGGAACCTGTTCGAGGGCCATGAAAATGACCTTGACTTCACCTTCTCAGTAAGAGGCCTGTCTGCAATACTCTCCTCAAGTGTGAACAGCTAAGGCCTGAGGAGGCCTGCCGCTTGTCCACTTGGTTCACTTCTCGGTGTGAAGCGTCAGATCCTCTCAGTCGTCCACGTGGACACACTGTTACTGCCCCACCCAACAGCCAGGAGCCTAAGGGTGGGCAGGACCTGCCCATGGCCACCCATGCGGCCAGCGGTCTGCTCTGTCCCGTCCAGGGCAGGCTGAGCACCAGGGCAGACTCCCAGGAACAGGCTTCGGTCTGTGGGCCCTGGGAAAGGCCAACGTCAGAAGGGCATCTTTGATTCCCAGCTGCCCTCACCATGTGGATTCTGGGTCTGAGCGGGGTGTCCCCTTCTGCAGGGTCAAGGCACAGACGTGGAGGGGTGTGAGACGTGGGGGGACGGACTGCTGGTCCAGTCCCTGAAGGCTCTGGTGGGGTGACCGGTCCAGTGTGCTGAGGTTAGCATCTCTGGACGAGGTCAGCGAACACCTGAGCGAGGACAGTCATGGGAAAGGGCCAGGGCTTCCACGGGCAGAGTGGCTTTGTGTCCCATCACAAACAAATGTGTCACCAGGGAAACGACACTGGCCTGTGGTCCTGAGAGCAGACATAGGGGTCAGGGCAAGTGCCACCTGCAGCCCTTGCCGGGTCCAAACTTGAAGCCGGGATGAGGAGACCCCTCCCTCCATGACGAGGAAACCCGGGCAGGTGACAAGATGAAACCCATGTCCATGCACTGGATCCCAGACGACTCCACTACCCATGCAGGTACCTGTCCCGACTTTCTGGGTGAGGACACAGGCTGAGATGTCGCGTTCCCTGCCCAGGGTCACCTGGCGGACACAGGACCTCAGGGACCGGGAACCACATGGAGCGGCGAAGGCCAGCAGACCTGAGTCGGGAGAACGGCTCGGGTGGTTTCCAGGTGAGGACACCCTGCCAACAGGTGACTTGGGGGCATGAGGGGCGGGCAGAAGGAGGAAGAAAAACCAGTGTAACTTTAAATGTAAAATGGGGGTCATCACACAAACTTCTAAAACTCCAGGCCTTTCAAAGGAACTTGCTGTCCCTGACCTACATTTCTTTAATTCACTTAAGTTTTATTTCCGCTATTGGTATCATGACTTAGGATAATCCTGGATTCTTGAGTTTTATGAATAATTACAAATGACTGAACGCCTCTGGCTGCCATCCAAGGCACAGAGCTTTGTATATCCGAACTACAGAAAGAGACATAAAAATTAAGAGACTAAGTCAATTAAGTCAAAAAGGAAAAGTTACCAGGATGCCACCCACATGGCTCAGCCCCACCACCGCCCACAGCCCTGTCTCGGGGTTGGGGGGTGGTGTCGGTGAGGTTCCCCCAACACAAACCAGAGCACCCGGACGTGCCTGTGCTGCCCTTGAGCCTGACCTGAGATCCTCGGGAAATAGTCCCCACGTGACCAGTGACATGGGAGGATGGTCCCCAACACAGTCCTTGGATTAAATGTTTTATAAAACAGACACACCCCAGAGTCCTTCTCCTCACACCTGAAGTCATTAAACCCAGCTGACAAACGGGCGGCCCCTTTTCACCTAAAGAAAACTAGGGGAAAAGCCTTAAGAAGTTGCATCTAAATGTCCCGCCCAGATTCAGGACTGAGGTCCCTGGCCAAATTATAAAGTACTGAAGACAGGGGCGTAATCTCATTCTTCCATCAAAGCTCAAAAAAAGCCTGCTGCTCCTTCCCTCCCCAGTCAGGCGCACATCCAGTGTGGGAGCTGCTGGAACCTCGGGGCTTTGGGGCTTCTGTGACGGGTCCCCAAAGCCCCACATGCCCCTCTGCAGTGACACAGCCCAGTGACCAGGGGAACCCGCCCACAGGCTGCCTGGCTACTCACGATGGCAAACTACTGCGGACAACCTGACAGTCCCAGACTACGGCTGCCTGGATTACAAATCGTCCTGTGGCCACACACACAGGGTGGCCCACTGTGCAGGTGCTCCGACTCTGAGGCGCATGGGCAAGGGTGGCAGGCGCTGCGCCTGGCTGGGAGGGGAGGTGGCAACCTAACAACCCGGAGCAGGGCTCCCTTTGCAGGGGGCGGACCAGGAGACTTGGGGGCAGGGAGTCAGTGACACACTTGTCATCGAAGACCCTCTGGACCTGTTAAATTTTGTGCCAAGCACGGGAAGGACCTACACAGAACAGCAAGTGAACGCAACTGCCGTCTTTTAACTCTTCAAAGAACCAAGGCCGCTCTACCTTCCGAAGCTCGGCCGCGAGCCTCGGTGGATTCAGCAAAGGATCTGCAGTTGGGGCTCTCAGAGCACGCACCCCCATCGGGGGCAGGCGGGAGAGAAGCCCTGAGTCTGCAGGACCACGAAGCAGTGCAAGGCAGAGAGAGGCCCAGAACACACTGCCATCGCTCACAAAGGTTTTGAAAGGACCACCAGGAGGCCACCTCACCTGCTCATCCCCTCCCTCACAGGTCCCCCTTCTCGGTGTCTCCCACGGGTGACTCTTCAACACCAGACCTCTGAATACCGGGGGTCTCAGTCTCCACTGCTCACACCTCTCCCTCTCCCTCCCCTGGCAGCTCATTCGCCATCCTCATTGGAGACGGCACAGAAAGCCCTGGGCTCTTTGGTCCCACCTACACGGTGGCCGCCTGCTGGATTCCTGCAGCGCCTGCCCAGCTCCCCCTGCCCGTCGCTGCTCAGCTGTCCCCGGGGTCTCTCAACCCAAGTGTCTGAAACTGAAGTCCTAGCTGACCAGCACCCCTACCCCACCCATGGCTTCTCCATCCCAGTGCACGGAACGCCTGAGTCCACGTGCCCAGACCAATCTTGGCCGCCTGCGTCCGCCCGTGACCCTGTCTCTATTTCCTGCCCCCATCCCACAGGTCCAGGCTCTACCATGCCTGGTTCCAGAACACGGTGCGACTCCCCAGCTCCCCCAGGGGGCCCCAAACGCTGGACGAGGCCCCAGCATGCCACCCCACCAGCTTATAGGCTCCCCGGGACCCCATTTCTCTTGAAATTGAAGCAACCTCCTGAAAAGTGGTTCTCCACCCTCAGCTTCTGGTGGGGTGAAGGGGGAGAGAGGGCAGTGGGGGGAAAGGAAGCAGAGGACATAGAGTGCGGTGGGCGAGAGAGGAGGAAGAGGAGGGGACCGAGGGACCCCGAGAAGGTAGAGCCACGCTGGAAAGCACCTCGGCCCATGCCTGCTGCTTTGCTGGAACAAAGGCTCAAAGGACTGGAAGGAGAGACAGCTGTTCGGCTTCACACACAACTCACCTGTTGTTCTATGAAGTCTTTTCTGTTCCTGATGCCTCGAGAGGGACACTAGGAACGGGCACTGGCTTCTGCTCTGCGTCCCAGGTTCCCTCTTTAGACCCACAGCCAAGGCTGGGTTCGGCCCCCACCCAGGTCCTGCCTCAGGTCAGAGCCAGATCACGAGGGTGCGGGCAATTGCCTGAATACAGGACATGCGCCTCCGGCATAGGGTGGGGTTGTGACATCCACCCAGCTGCGGGTGCTCGCCCTTGGCATTTTCCTTGAAATACTTCAAAATCCACTTGAAAGCTATCAGCTCACTCAGTGCCTTCCGGGGCAAGGGCTTGCTATTTTACAACAGAGCCCGCATTTACTCCAGTTCAAACCTCTCCAGTCTGGATACCACCTACACCTGAATGTTACAGGGTTGTAGGACACTGTCTCTTCTGAAGGGTTCCGCCTCTGGAGCAAGGGGGACCCATTTGTGTTTGGGGCCAGGTAGGAAGAACCGAGATGGTGTGGACAGCATGGGCCTCCCAGCACCTGAGCCCCAGCCGGCGGGTACCGCAGGGCAGCCATACGGGTGACAGATGGGGCAGCGATGTTGCACGGCATGCACCTGACTGCAGACTAACTCAAGTGACGAGTGTGGTGGGGATGGGCAGGAACAGGGCTCTATGGCGGTGGGCGTGTGGGTATGTGGGCTGAGCTGGGGGCCGTGGCAGTGATCTGGCCGGACAGGAAACCTGGGGACCAGGAGACACCCAGGGGCCCTGGCGGTGGACGGCTCAGTTGCCTGAAGTGTCGTCTGCACACCCGTTGGGCCGTGGGTTCGATTCCCCGTCCTGCTATGTTACAGGAGGCAACCAGTCGATGTTCCTCTCTCACATGGATGTCCGGCTCCCTTCTTCCCTCTCTCTCTAAATTTAATAAACATATCCTCGGGAGAAGATTTCAAAAAAAACAGAAAAACAAAAAAAAGTGATACACAGGGCCCCAGAGATGGGAAGGGCTCTTTGTCTGAGCCCAGGATCTCCACGTGTCGTCCCCTTCTTCCTTGAGCTCCAGGAGGCGAGGACAGCAGCCTGGGCTTTAAGGGACATGAGCATGTCAGGTCGTGGTTGAGAAGGGGACCGTGGGACCTGGCGCTCTGGGAACAGAGGCTGGTCGGGGTAAATGTCGCCACATCTAC